>OY804603.1:15728696-15923129 GCA_963680895.1 Fragum sueziense | reverse complement strand
TCAATTAACCCCGGTCTCCCCTAGGCCACGCCAAGGGTGAATACAGAAACGACTTGCGTTGTAGATGTCACCCTTGGCTTGTGAAGATGCATATTTAGATGCTAATCACTAGTAATTTGAGCTTTCAACCTTTTTCCATACGGCAAGCATGTATTCTGTTGAAATTAGGAAGCTGCTGTAGATGATGGGCGATTGTAATGTATAGTAAATAAATATTGCGAGATAAAATGAGGAAAACGCTAATTATCAGTATTCGTTTTCTTTTGTCTTATTTTTATATGACTTTTTATTAGAGGCATAAACCAGGGCGTATTTGGGAAAAAGTTATTTTTATCCTTAAGTTACACGATGAGGTGTTGGTAATGAAAAGTTTGTCTCGATGTTTTCAGAATCTTTCCATTTTAGGCTAAAAGGGAAGTCAAAATCACGAAATGTTTATGGAACGGATTAAGGATTATCAAATAGATCAATGAACTGCCTGTACTTTTATTTTTGTCGTGACACGAACTTACTTACTTCCGCATTTTTAAACACTTCACATAGCCCTTACATGTAACCCTTTCTTAAACGACAAACTGTTAGGATGGTCCACTTTGAAAACTGGTACAGGCGTCAAATGTACGTTGGTAACTGTATAGAATTTGTGTACAATATAGAACAGAAAATATTGAGGCAAAAGGAGAAACTGCTGGTTATCAGCAGTTTCTTCTTTTGTCTCAATGTTTTCCCAAGTCTTTCTGTTGGTGAAGTCAACCCTATATATTGTTTTGGAAAGGGTTAAGTATTGAACCCATCATTGAATACTAAACACAAACACGTCATTTCGCTTCTAAATTCGTCGTTTTACAATTTTGAATCAATGCATACTTAAAGAAATATTTGACAAAAAAGTTCAAATAATCCACCTTGCAAATTAATATAGAGTAAAATAATATTTGTAAATTATTTTCTTCTTGAAGCATAATCTTGAAATACGGCACGGTGAATCAACTTATGTGAAGTGTATTTACAAGTGTGTGTAATTTGATGCATTTCGTATGGCTAGAAAGAGGTATTTCTTCAGGGTCTGTAAACCTACAATATCTCAAAAGTTAATATTGTTATGATGAAGCGTTGCCAATGAATGTTTCGCCTCATTCCCCAGGTGATTTTGATCGAATTGATTTGATTTATTGGGGTTTAGCGCCGATGTCAAATGGTCATATCGCGGCGGCTGGAACACCTAACAGCGGATTCCTGTTTCTCTCACCAGTACTACCACAATATTCAAACCGGGCATCCAGCTGCTCTCTCACATAGATGCTTCACACCCGTTGGTGAGAGAAAAATGACTTTTTGTCAAATGTCAGAATGGATACTGGCCGATACGGGGTTCGAACACACGACCTTAGATTGGCAGACTCCGACGTTTTAACCGACTGAGCTATCCGGACTTGGCTCCAGTGATTTTGAACAGTTTTCTTTCATGGGACAGTAAAAAATCTCATGATAATAGGGAACGGTTTTATCCAGTTAAGCGTGACGTAATTTCGGACAAACAATAGTATTTCGTAGGTTTTATTATAAAAAAATCGTAACTACCGTAGTTACGAGATTTTATAACAACATCGACGGTTTATCAATACGTAACGTTAAACCCAGTCTTTTATCACAAAATTCTTTGCTATTAGGAAAGGTTACAGGATAATCGAATAGATCGATGATCTACAGGTAAATTCCTGTACTTTTATTTGCCATGATATAATCTTACTTCCTCATTTTAGACCCCTAACCGAGGCTGCTATTATCGTAGACAAGTTACCCCTAATTGTATGGGTCTCGACAAATGATCTGGCAGAGCATCTCTAGCTATTAGCTAGACATGTTGTGCCAGATCATTTATCATGAGCAATAAATCAGCCGGAATTAAAAAGGCTTTTAACCCTGTCCAAAGCGACAGAATTTCAGGATGGTCGAATTTGAAACGAATTGCAGACGACAAAATTATTGATATGAAAAGAAGAACATATGCGTTATATAAGTATTAGATCTATAGCTTAGAAAATATTGAGGTAAAAGGAGAAATTATTGATTATCATCACTTTCTTCTTTAACCTCAATGTTTTCCCAAACCTCATCTATTAAAGACGTTAAAACCATGTTTCGTTTGGTAAAGGGTTAACCGTCTCCCATTAAATTACAGAATTTAAGGTTAATCGACTTTGAAAGCTGCAGCAGATGACAAAATGGATTTAACTAGGCCTAAATGCAATATTTGAGAACGATATAGCACAGAAAAGTGAAGTTATGGAGAAAATGCTGATTATCTTCTTTTGTTTTTAATTGGACGTCCGAAAGGACGTCCAATTCTTATAACCACTTTTCGACAGGCGAAATGAATTTTCATTACCAAAAAACCCTTTCTCAGACTCAATTGCCAGTTGACCAAAATTCAAAACAGATTTTGCGACCATACAGGAAAACTGTCGTATCTTTTCCTGCTTTCTATGTGTTCGCTAACAAACACTATAAGATTCATCGGCCGATTCAATTCATGCCACGTCTTAACCAACTTTACGATCTTTTTTGATTTAACCATTTTCTTGTAGTGATTTGACTTTCGTAATATTGTGTAAAGGGTAAGATCTTTAGAAAGCGATACATGCATACTATACCATCAGCAGCAGCGATAGCTCAAACGGGAAAGGATTAACCTCGCAACCTTTTTTCAGTATGAAATTTGGAACGCCGTTGGTTCGAAACCAGTTCGGATTATTTCTTCCGTATAACGTTTGTTATTTAAGACGTCGCGCACGGTATTGCGGCACTAAAATGTATCGTCAAGCTAGCAAACGCCAATAGCGTAACGTTAAGTTTTTGCATAGACGGTTGTGTTGTGCTTTTAATGTTTATTCTTTATATAATCTAAACTGATTTATGAAGACAGGACCACGTTTTAAGAAATATACCACTGTTTCCATCTGTTGTCTTTCTATAGCTTTTCCGCCACTTTAATTCGTTCTTTTTTATCTGAAAAATGTGCCAATTAGATAATTTCAGGATTACGTCAAATAAAAAAAAGTTTACGTTCATAAATTTTCTGTCCACAAGAACAAATTTGAATATCTCTTATACGTTTCGTTATTTTGCGTCGAAATTTTGATATGATCAACAAGAAAAAAATGGTATTTCCACGTTTAAATTAAATATTTGTATGAATAAGAGAACTTGTATTTTTTAAAGTCTAAAGGGCAAAAAAGTAGAGTTTTCAACGACATGAAACAATTTCTGTCCACACGCATTTTATGTAATAATTGGTTTGCTTATTATGCTAACTGCTTTTCATCCATATATTATAGAAATAGAGAAAAATGGTATTTTTTATATCAAGTTTGGTTGCATTTGAGTCATTTATTAACAAAATATTCAACAAAATTGTCATCTTTTCTGCGACCTAATTCTAATTTTTACATTGCGATTTTTGGTAAACAAACTGGGCTAATTGCGCAATCGACGTAGAAATTTTATTTCCGTTCGGCAAAACATTCTACAGCATTTTCACTGTCACAAAATATATTTTTCCATGTGTTTGACGTTACTTAATCGCGAAATTGTGCATAAATATTCGTCGCTCTTGAACATTTATGTTACACGTTACACGCGTTTTTTCGCCGAATTTACGAATAAAAATTCTTTCTAGCAACTTTATACAAAATCAGAACTTCAAATGAGTCTTTGACATATTTAAAGGAACGGGGTTTCCACGAGACGTATTTTGGAAACAGTGTTTTAAAATTGATTATCGGGGGGTGACTCGGGTTCGACTCGATGACAAATCGGGGTTCCATCTGAACAGCCTCAGATGAGACGCTAGTGATATCCACCAATTCAGAAAAATAGTTACTCTTACGAGTTTTTTTTTCTCCAGCATCTGTATCACTGATATTCGACAGTAACATGACCTATTTACATACTGATCAATGATCATGACAAAAATGATTATTACTAGTCTATGATCGAGTGACACGTTTACGTGTATTGAGCTAAGAAGATGAAGCAATGGATCTGCAACAGTGACGATGGTACCTGGATGATTGTATGAATATGTGTACAGATAGGGACATTGCTATTCTCAGATGTTCGTTGATAATGATATGAAGATTTAAATTGCGTATTGTAATCACTGCCATTTTCCCGACGGCACGTTCCCGATTTCTTCTTTGTATGCACATCCGTAGATGTAAGGATGCTGCGGTAGTACTGGTATGAGGAATCCATGGTTAGGTGCTCCAATTCATCTGGTATTTTGTTTCAGGAAAAGTATGTATTGAATTTGTTTTGTAACCACAACCAGGGAAAACTGCTGCCTTGTTTTTTGTTTCTTTTTTACTCTAAACACGAATAAAAATCAAAGTGCTTGGAGCACTATATTTAGACGTCTCTGATTGATTGAGCGGAATTGTATGTAAATGATCGGCGTTTCATTACTTTATGTCGCTGAATTTGTGTTTAGATCGATTCTAAATCACTGCGGTCGTTTTTTCCCTAACGATGGTGGAGATAAAAGTCGAAAAAAAATATGATGAAAAAGAACAATGTCTGAGTAGAATTCGAACCCAGGACCTTCCAGATATAGACATGTGTAAAGAGTACAAGGTGAGTGCTCTGCCAAGTGCGCTATCGCGGCTTTCATTTATGTAGCGCGTTGGCTTACATTTTGAATAAATTGCTTTGCTTTGTATCGTCCTTTATAAAATCAACGAAAGGTGTAACTGACGACAACACTCATAGTTAACCGAAACGGAAGACAAAAGTGCTAATCATATGGCCTTAATTGAATTGGGTAATCAAATTAGTAGTGATTATTCATAGAGACAAATCAGTTGTCTTGAAACGGCAATCAAATCAAATTGAAGCCTGAGAAGGGTTTTCTGGTAATAAAGCCGATTTCGTATGTCCGAAACCGATCTTAAAGAATTAAACACAGAAGAATGAATAAAATATCTTTCGTTCATGTACAATCCCGCTCAATCAATCAGAGACGTCCAATTACAGTGCTCTCGGTACTTTGATCATACTTTCTGAAGCCTTTCTTGTTAGAGGCGCCCGTCCGAACTGGGTCTTATGTGGGAAAGGGCTAGTTATATCATGTATATACACACTCTTCAGTATAAATTTATTAAATTTGATGCCAAACTTGTTATGTCAATATTATGCTTACATCAAAGATTTATAAAAATTCCCCTTCTACCCAATAATAATTATACAGTGTTTACTTTTCCTAAATGCTGGTCATTTTTTTACCTCTTTAACAAATTATGCGTTGTGAAACTTTGTCGTAGAAGAAGAAAATGTAGATATCCAGCGTTTTCTCATTCTGCCTGATTTTTAACATGAATTATTATTTTGTTAGCAGCATCTTTCAAATCAGAACAGTCCAAATGTGTGTTGTTTCACTTTGAGAAAAAATTCTATTCAAGGACAAGTCTAACCACGAATATTTCCACTTCCGCATTGCTTGGTCCTTGACAGTTATCGCAGTATCGTTGTACCATCCAATCCCGATCCTGGTCAAGATAGAGATCGAAATATCGCTGATTTTCAACAAAAAACTCGTAAATGCAGCTTAAACATGCTGCAGTTACGAGTTTTTTTTTTTTTTTTAAAAACTACGTTATCTTTAATATAGATGAAACTCGTAAATCTCGACATCGGATAAAACATATGTGATATACACTTAAAGACACTTCTAACGCAACACTAACCTTTTTGGTAATAACTTGAAATTTAATGAACTATTTTTAATCAAATTTTCAACAAATTTAATTCATTCACACTTGCATAACATTTGTATTTTTCATAAAGAAACATTGAGTAGAAATGATTAAATTTGCAGTTCATATAATATGACTAGAAAACAAAAAGTCACAAAAAAGCTGTGCGAGCTGATAACGTAAATTCATGTTATTCATGTAACAACAGTAAAGTTCATGACATTCTGCTAACATTCTGTGTGTCCGTCATGGACCTAAATGACACGAAGACACCCCTTCTTATTTATAAAGCAAAATTGATAATGAGTCTTTGTGGGATCATTCTTAACTCGTCATTTCTAAGTTCCTGTTCCAGTTGTTGAAAATTTCTTGGGGCAAAAGGGCAAAAAACTAATGTCTGGTAACAAATTCGATGAGTTTGTGCAATGCTGACTGGTACAAAACATTATTTCTTAAACAAAATAGGTGCAACTGAATTCTAGTATTGCTTCGCACGTGAAAGCATGTTATCAAATCTTATGAAGCAGTGGTATGAGATATGAGCATGATTTGGTGAAGCTGCTTTGATGCTATTGAATTTTGCAATTGCCTGGGGTTTTGTGACTTTTCATTTTTGAGTCTTAGTGAAAAAACTAAATATTTTTTATGTTCGGATCAATCGATTTTAATTAAAATTACAGAAAACGTGTAAACATAGATGATTTTTATTTGCTGAAATTTTCACAAAATATACTGCATTATTTATTTAATTATGATGAGAAATGCAAGTGTTGCGTTGGAAGTGTCTGTAAGTGTACATGTATGTCGAAGTGGAAGAGCAATTATATGATAATGCAGGTATGATATGATACCGTTTTGTTTTAATATTAGCCATAGAAATACAGTATACACAGGAGAGGAAATGCCCATTTCGAGATTTTGTATCCTTTGAATACTATATTTCCACTATCATGCATGCAATACATCGGCGGTCAACTCTATGAATAAGAGCAATGGTATATTGAACTAGGGTTTGACAAAGGACCAGAAAATTGTCCAGAAAGGCATTCTCCTTAACGGACCATATATAAAACTACATCCAGGCAGTTTTTATAGTAAACTGTTACTTTTTTAACTTCAGTCAGACTCAGTGGCCTTTTTAAATTCTTACCACAGAGTGCACATACAGTGTTTAAACTGGTTTACTTTCCATTTAGTATACTCAGTTCAAAAAGAAAGTGTGCGCTTTTAAATTTTGAATTTCTCGAAAGGTATACCGCCTACCATCGGGAAATCTTGTACAACACATCTGAAGAGTATTGACAAACTATAGATGAAAAAAATACATGGCCCTCACGAATTTTCGGCTTGGTTGCGACTTTTCATTTTTACTGTTTTACGTGTGCCTCACGTGCTGGATGAGTTATTGATCTGAAGTTACATTCACTTCAATCCTTACGACAGTACTTAGCATAAAATCACATTTTAATTGCATTTGTACATAACGCATAGGCGGGAAACGAATTACAAGTAACGTAGGTGAACGGGACTGAACCTGGTGAAAATAAAACCCCTCAACAAATTTGAATTTGTGCGGTACATGTATTTATGTTCTAATAGCAAGTTTCCATTTGTATGACATCTTAAAGACATACAAATTTGTCGTAGAACGTTGTTGCACCGTTCGACGACAATTTACTAGACTACTAACGTAGCAATTACTAACGTTGACGCACACGTAACATCTACATAAAAATTCAAACTTTTGCTTGGAAATGACTTAAGACCTTGTAAAAACTTAAAACGGCATTTAAGCGTAAAGCTCTTTTCAGGGAAGAAGCTTTAAGGAGTGAAAATCTCAACAACATCAACACCATAATGATCTGACTGCGTGTATGCAGTAAGAGCAATTCTATCGACATTTGTTTTGATGCGCATTTACTTTAAGGTCTAATCTGAAGTATTGCGCCAGCTTTATTAGTCCCCTACCGGTGTTCACACCGGAGGGGACTATAGGTTTGCCCTCCGTCTGTCCGTCCGTCCGTCAGTCTGTCCGTCCGTCCGTCCGTCCGTCCGTCTGTCCGTCCGTCCGTCCGTCCGTCTGTCCGCTCAAATCTGGATCCTGCGATAACTTAATAACTAAGCAAGCGTTTTTGATGAAAGTTGGTATATGACTAGATGGCAATGTGTAGATTATGCACGTCATTTTATTTTTGTTTTTCGACTTAAATTGAGGTTGCTATGGTTACAGAAATAGTGAAAATATGGCCAAAAATGGGATCCTGCGATAAGATAATAACTAAGCAAGCTAGTTTGATGAGACTTGGTATATGACTATATGGCAATGTGTAGATTATGCACATCATTTTATTTTTGTTTTTAGACTAAAATTGTTGTTGCTATGGTTACGGAAATAGTGAAAATATGGCAAAAAATATTGGATCCTGCAATAAGTTAATAAGTAAGCAAGCTAATTTGATGAGACTTGGTATATGACTAGATGGCAATGTGTAGATTATGCACATCATTTTATCTTTGTTCTTTGACGAAAAGTGCGGTTGCTATGGTAACGGAAATAGTGAAAATATGGCAAAAATGGATCCTGCAACTTAATCTATTATTGATTACCATATTGAGTCAATGTGAAGCCGGTAGGGGACTTTATGTGTAGCATACAACACCAGATACTTGTTCCCTATAATACCATAAACATCGTGAAAATTAAGGTAAAAGCAAAAAGTGAAAGTGCACACTTTCTTTTGGAACTGAGCATATTAAAGGGATAATGATGCTTGCAGTATTGCACCTCAACTTAACCCTTTTCCAAAATGACAAAATTATGTTTTCTTTGATTTGAACCTGATGCAGAAGCTAGTGCAAAAGAACATGGATCTAAGTTTGGCCTAATACCGTACCAATAAAATTTTGTGACGCCAAAACCAGGGATAGATGGAGAAAGGTTTAATACAAAAGAAAACAATCGCACATTAGTGACGTTCGCTTTCTGCGCATGCCACATTCTAGGAAGTATTAACAGGCAATCGAACTTAACCCTTTCCAAAACGACATGTAAGGGTTCCCAAATATGACAGCTGTTGCAGAAGAAAATATCCATGGTGTGGATATAGAAAGGATTTGTATGAAAAATGACATAGAAAATATTGAGGCAAAATGAGAAAATGCTGGTTACCAGCATTTTCTTCTTTTACCTCAATGTTTTAGCTGGCCCTTCCCTTTAGAGACGTCTAAACTATGTCTTGTTGGAGAGAGGGCATCTTCGCTAGCCAAGGTTGAACCCACCTACGTTTGTATTCACCCTTGGCGGATTTAGTCCGATTTTCTTGAAATCGCGAAGCGCCGCCTAGCGGTTGTTCTGCTGGTTGTTTACGTCCATTATTGATGACGTCATTAACGCGCGTTGTCTTTCGCGTCATACGTCATGTGGATTATGTAAAAGTTAGCTGCTTTTTGGTCGAATTGTCGAAAGTATAATAATTCGTCGATTAAAGTTAAGTTATTCCTGTCTTTTGCAGTGAAATTCTTAGGAAAAATCGCCCATCTTCGCGTTTTTGAGTTGCAAATGCAATGCCTTTTCCCGCCCGTTGTCATGATTTGGTAACTCATAACAAATGTATCAGTCGACAATCTGATACCTCGCTGGAACCAATGAAAACGCTTTCCAGGAGACCAAGAAAATCGGACTAAATACGCCAAGGGTGAATAGAGAAACGACGTTACGTCGTAGATGTCACCCTTGGCTTGCGAAGATGGAGAGAGGGTTAGGATAAAGTGATTATACGTTTTACGTTAGATAACACCGAATTTCTGGAAAAATAAGCATATCACAGTTGCGTCCCTTACACGCTAAGACCCCCCCCCCCCCCCCGAACTAAAGAAAATATGCCTTGAACTATTTCCTATATCTACAAAGGCTAGATGATGTCATAGAAAGAAGGCTAACTTAACCCCTTACCAAACAAGACCTGGTTTTGACGTCCCTATTCGAAAAAGCTGAGGAAAATATTGAGACAAAAAGAAGAAAATGACGATAATCAGCATTTTCTCCTTTTTCCAAAATTTCGTTTTCCTACTTTATAAACAAATGTCTTAATGAATATAAATTCGACATCCACAGCAGCTTTCAATTAGGACCACCATTACGTTTTGCTGTTTAGGAAAGTGTAAACGTATTACATGTAAAAGCACAGCTAATCATGGGCTTACTTTAAACTTATTAACCCTTCCATAATTAACATAACATCAAAATTATTTTAAGCATTTGGGAAAAAATAAAGGAAATGGCTGTGGAATAGTGAAAATTGTAATACTAAAACAGTTGTAAAATGATATAAAGAGTTACAAGTATACAACTGTAGCTAACGAGAAATGACCTTGCAGAGCATTCCTAGCTAGGGCCCATATTATTTAGGTAACTTGTATTAAAACGCGAATGTTTAACAGATGGCAACCAATGAATATCTACAAAACACTATAATTATACATCTTCGGTGTCATCCCTGACGAAGGAAACTAGGGATACCCTCGTCTATTTTCGGACGTCATCCGTGGCAACCTAAATTGACGAGGGATACCCGTCAACCATTCACTATCAAATTATTTCCTTTAGTTCAACATTTCAAAATATTTACATACGTGCAATATCAGTCTCTTTGACCAAAAATCAATTTTCGGTTCATTCCATGGCTAAAAGACGGGTTGAAATAGGGACAATTGATTTTGCACCCTTTGGGACAGATTTTGGTAAAAAAGTCCATTTTTCGAAGTACTACCTTAGCTATGGTAGTTTGGTGTTTTGTTGGTGCTACATACCTACAACAAATGGACATGTGATTAATAAGCCACATTTTGGCCCATTCCATGGCTAAAAAAATGAAAGACGGATTTTAGTAAAAAAAAAAAATATATTTTTCGAAGTACTACGTACTTTGCAATGGTATTTTGTTTTTTGTTGGTGCGGCATACGTACAACATATGGACACGTGACTAAAGAGCCACATTTTGGCACATTCCATGGCTAAAAAAATTAAAATACAGACAAAATCATTTCCCCTTTTGGGAAATATTTTTCAAAAAAAATTCTATTTTCAAGGCACTACCTTTAAAACGGTATCATTATGTTTTATCCCATTTACATACGTACAATATCGGGATCCTTGACCAAAAAAACAATTTTCGGTTCATTCCATAGCTAAAAGACGGGTTGAAATAAGGACAATTGATTTTACATCGTTTGGGACAGATTTTGGTAAAAAAAATCTATTTTTCGAAGTACTACCTTAGCAATGGTATTTTGTTGGTGCTACATACGTACAACAAATGGACACGTGACTAAAAGGAAAACTATTTCTTTTTACCAAAATCTGTCCCGAACGGTGTAAATTCAATTGTCTTTATTTCAGTCCGCCTTTTAGCCATGGAATGAATGTACCAGAAATTGTTTTTTGGTCGAGGATCCTGATATTGTACGTATGTATCAGGAATACAACATAAATATACTATATGAAATGTAGCGCCTTGAAAAATAGAATTTTTTGAAAAATATTTCCCAAACGGTGTAAAAATGAATTTTCCGTATTTCAAAATTTCTTTTAGCCATGAAATATACCAAAATGTTGCTTTTTAATCACTCGTCCATATGCTGTACGTATGTAGCAACAACACAACACCAAAATACCAATGCTAAGATAGTAGTTGATTTTTTTTTTATTAAAGTACGAGGGCTGTCCTAAAAGTTTTTGGACAAGTGCCGTAACCTTTTTATTTATTAATATGTCCCATTAATTTTCGCACCACTGATAGCTGCAATATTATTCTATTGAATGATAGTCTCATTTTAATATCGGTACATAGATGCACGAGAAAGCGTCTCCACAGTAACTTTAGGTAGGCGTGAGCGGGGCACCTTGACGTCGCCGCACAATAGGTCCCAAACGGTGTACAATCAGTTGTCCTTATTTCAACCCGTCTTTCTGCCATGGATTGTACCGAAAACTGATTTTTGGTCAAGGATCCTGATATTGTACGTATGTAACAGGCAAACAACATAAAGGTACCGTTTTAAAGCTGGTGTCTTGAAAAATAGATTTTTTTGAAAAAAATGTTTCCCAAACGGTGTAAATATGAATTTTCCGTATTTCAAAAGTTCTTTTAGCCATAGAATGTACCAAAATGTGGCTTTGTCGTCACGTGTCCATATGTTGTATACGTATGTAGCACCAACACAACACCAAAATACCATTGCTAAGGTAGTACTTTGCAAGAAAAGAAGTGTTTTTACCAAAATCTATCCAAAACGGTGTAAAATCAACTGTCTTTATTTCAACCCGCCTTTAGCCATGGAATCTACCGAAAATCGATTTTTGGCAAAGGATCCTGATATTGTACGTAGGGAACAGGAATACAACATAAATATACTATTTGAAATGTAGTGCCTTGAACAAAAGATTTTTCAAAATTTGTTTTAGCCATGGAATATACCAAAATGTGGCTTTTTAGTCATGTGTCCATATCTTGTACGTATGTATCACCAGCACAACACCAAAATACCATTGCTAAGGTAGTACTTTGAAAAAATGATGATCTTTTTACCAAAATCTGTCCCAAATGGAGTAAAATCAATTGTCCATATTTCAAATTCGTCTTTAAGCCATGGAATGTACCGAAACTGGTTTTTGGTCATGGATCTTGATATTATACGTATATCAAATGAATACAACAAAAATATACTATTTGAAATGTAGAGCCTTGAAAAATAGAATTTTCAGAAAAAATGTTTCCCAAACGGTGTAAAAATGATTTTTCCGTTTTCCTAAATTTCTTTTAGCCATGGAATGTACCAATTTGTGGCTTTTTAGTCATGTGCCCATATGTTGTACGTATGTAGCACACCAACACAACACCAAAATACCATTGATAAGGTAATACTTGAAAAAAAATTTTTATACCAAAATCTGTCCCAAACGGTGTAAAATCAATTTTCCTTATTTCAACCCGTCTTTTAGCCATGGAATGTATCAAAATTTGGGATTTTAGTCACGTATCCATATGTTGTACGTATGTAGCACAAACAAAACATCAAGATACCATTGTTAAGGTAGTACTTTGAAAAATAATTTTCTTTACCAAAATCTGTCCGAAACGGTGTAAAATCATGTTCCCATATTTCAACCCGTCTTATGTACCAAAAATTGTTTTTTCAAAGATCTTGATATTGTACATATGTAAAAAGGAATACAACATAAAGATACCGTTATAAATGTAGTGCCTTAAAAATAGAATTTCTTGAAAAATGTTTCCTAAACGGGTAAAAAATATTTTTTCCGTATTTTGAAATTTCTTTCAGCCATGGAATGTATCAAAATGTGTCTTTTTGGTTAGATATCCATACGTTGTACGTATGTAACACAACAACACAACACCGAAATACTATTGCTAAGGTAGGACTTTGAAAAAATATATTATTTTTCCAAAATCTATCAAAAATGGTGTAAAATCAATTTTCATTATTTCAACCAGTCTTTTAGCCATGGAATGTACCGAAAATTGGTTTTTGGTCAAAGATACTAATATTGTACGTATATAACAGGGAAACAACACAAAGATACCGTTTAAAATATAAGCCTTTAAAATAGAATTTTTTGAAAAGTGTTTCCAAAACGGTGTAAAAACGAATATTCTGCGTTTCATATTTTTTAGCCATGGAATGTATTAAAATGTGGCTTTTTAGTCACGTGTCCACATGTTGTACATAAATAGCACCAACACAACACCAAAATACCATTGCTAAGGTAGTACTTTGTAAAATAGATTATTTTTTACCAAAATCTGTGTCAAACTATGTAAAATCAATTTTTCTTATTTCAACCCGTATTTCAGCCATGGAATGTCCCAAAAATTTGTTTTTCGTCAAGGATCCTTATATTGTACGTATGTTACAGGAATACACAATAAAGATACCGTTTTAAATGTACATAGTGCCTTGATAAATAGATTTTTTTGAAAAAAAGTTTCCCAAACGGTTTAAAAATGAGTTTTTTTATTTCAAATTTCTATTAGCCATGGAATGAACCGAAATGTGGCTTTTTAGTCACGTGTCCATATGTTGTACGCATGTAGCACCAACGAAACTCAAACAAACCATTGCTAAAGTATAACTCCGAATAAAATGTTTTTTTACCAAAATCTGACCCAAACGATGTAAAAAATCCTTATTTCAACCTGTCTTTTAGCCAAGAAATGTACCGAAAATTGGTTTTTGGTCAAGAAACCTGATATTGTGAGTAGGTAACAGGAATACAACACAAAGATACCGTTTAAAATGCAGCGCCTCTAACTGTGTAAAAAATGAATTTTCCGTAATTCAAATTTCTTTTACCCATGGAATATATCCAAATTTGGCTTTTCATTTACGTGTCCATTTGTTGTATAACTCATCGGCTATAAAGGTAGAGTTGTATACAAACACTTTACTCCTTGTTGTTGATAAATGGCCTAACATAAACACTTCCTTTTTTGGGAATAAAATAATTAGGACATTAATTCGCTCGTAAAGCTTACAATAAATGGTTTGGTAAAGGTTAAAACTATGTATTTGGTTTTTAGTGTTTGTATACAACTCTACTTTTATAACCGATGAGTTATACGTATGTAGCACCAACACAACACCAATATACCATTGCTAAGGTAGTACTTTGAAAAATAGTTCTTTTGTACCAAAATCTGACCCACACGGTGTAAAATCAATTGTCCTTATTTCAACCCGTCTTTGAGCCATGGCATGTACCGAAAATTGGTTTTTGGTCAATGATCCTGAATTTGTACTTATGTATCAGGAATACAACATAAAATACCGTTTTGAATTTAGTGCCTTGAAAAATCGAATTCTTTGAGAAATGTTTCCCAAAACAGTGTAAAAATGAATTTTCCGCATTTCAAAATTTCTTTTAGCCATGGAATGTACCAAAATGTGGCTTTTTAGTCGCGTGTCCATATTTTGTTTTTATGTATCAAAAACACAACGCCAAAATACCATTGCTAAGTTAGTACTTTAAGAAAATTGATTTTTTTACCAAAATCTGTCCCAAAAGGTGTAAATCATTTGTCCTTATTTCAACCCGTCTTTAAGCCATGGAATGTACCGAAAATTGGTTTTTGGTCAAGGATCCTGCTATTGTACGTATGTATCAGGAATACAACATAATATACCGTTTTGAATATAGTGCCTTGAAAAATAGATTTTTTTTGAAAAAAAATCCCAAAGGGTGAAAAATGAATTTTCCATATTTCAAAATTTCTTTTAGCAACCAAAATGTGTTTTTTTGTTACGTGTACATTATGTAGCACATATTTAGCACCAACACAAAAACCAAAATACCATTGCCACGGTGAGTAACCCACGTGTCTCGTCAAAATCAGTATCGTATAAGCTGAGAAATTAAACAAAACATACCTTGAAGCGCACGATTTTTTCGGTGTGAACGCTTTTCAAAAGTCACGTGGGTTTCCCACCGTGATTGCTAAGGTAGTACTTTGAAAAATAGATTTCTTTTACCAAAATCTGTCCCAAACGGTGTAAAATCAATTATTTCCACCTTATTTCCACCCGACTTTTGGCCATGGCATGTACCAAAAATTGGTTTTTGGGTCGAGGATCCTGATATTGTACTCATGTATTAGGAAAACAATATAAAAACCGTTTTAAATGTAGTGCCTTTAAATACAGAATCTTTCCCAAACGGTGTAAAAGTGAATGATCCGTATTTCAAAATTTCTTTTAGCCATGGAATGTGCAAAATGTGGCTTTTTAGTCACGTGTCCATATGCTGTACTTATGTAGAACCAACACAACACCAAAGTACCATTGCTAACGTAGTACTTTGAAAATTTTTTTTTACCAAAATCTCTTCCAAAACGGTGTAAAATAAATTGTCCTTATTTGAACCTTTTAGCCATAGAATGTAGCGAAAATTCGTTTTTGGTCACAAATCCTGATTTTGTACGTATGTAACAGGAATACAACACAACGATACCGTTTTAAAGGTAATGACTTGAAAAAAAAAAGAATTTCTTGAAAAATATTTAACAAACGGTGTTAAAATGAATTTTGCGTATTTCAAAATTTCTTTTAGACATGAAATATACCAAAATATGGCTTTTTAGTCACGCGTCCATATGCTATACATATGTAGCACCAACACAACACAAAATACTCAATGCTAAGGTAGTACTTTAAAAAAATAGATTTTTTTTACCAAAATATGTCCCAAACGGTGTAAAATAAATTGTCTTATCTTAAAACCCGTCTTGTAGCCATGGAATGTACCGAAATAGGTCTTTGGTCGAAGATCCTGATATTGTACGTATGTAACAGGAATACAACATAGATATACAATTTGAAATGTAGTGAGTTCAAAAATAGATTTATTTAAAAAATGTTTCCCAGACGGTATAAGCATATATTTTCTATAATTCAAATTTCTTTTAGCCATGGAATGTTCCAAAATGTGTCTTATTAATCACCTGTCCATATGCAGTACATATACTAGGCAAAAAAAGAAACGCAACTTCCTTTTCAATTCCTTCTTACGCAAAGACAACAAATCAGATTTGAACAAAATGTAATGCATCTAAAGCATTAACATTTCACCTTATAAATTCCACAAAATCTCGTTTGTAGTAAATTCCATTAATAAGAAAACACACAGTTTACACCGGGCGTCAACACAGTTTGACAAAAAAAAGTGTATGTAGGTCGAAAAACACATTCTCTTTCGTTCAGTTTGGACCGATTTTCGAATGTTGTGAAGTCCATGCGATTTATTAGCGGTCTCCATTGCATTCTTAAACCTATCCCGTAGCTGGCGTTAACCTGATGATACAGTTCTGCCTAGACCACGGTGGATAATCACGTGATGCAACAATTTCAGAAAATCTTTAACAACTTTGTTAAAAATTGACCGATTTGAATTCGGTTTGAAGCAGAGAAGGTGGACAGCCGTCACGCATTAGATGAGCGTGAAAACCGTTAAACTTATAAAAAAGTTATTGAAGATAAACCAAATTTTGTGTTTATCTTCAATAACTTTTTCATCAGTTGATTTTTCAAAAATCCACGCTTCCAGGTTATTCCTGACATTTTCCCGCCTTCTCTGCTTCAAACCGAATTCAAATTGGTCAAGTATTGACAAAGTTATCGAAGATTACCGGAAATTCTAAGTCACGTGATTATACACCGTGCAGACGTCATATCTCTTGCACGTCCGCTCCGTGCTCGTTCAGTTGTGGTCCCATTGAGAGCCAACAGCGTAAACATTCGAAAATGTGTCGATTTGTTGCCCCATCAATGCTTTGCAACAACATTTTGACTTTTTCAAACAAACAAAATCCGTACTGCAGACTGGCGCTGATTTTGGCACAGCCGTGCTATGCGTAGGGTAGTGAGAAGTCTATGAACGCTTTGGCATCTTCTTGGTCTATGTTTTAGCTTGTGTTTGAAGAAAATTTGTTATGATAGTAGTCATTTAGAAACCACGACAGGGGGAAAATCAGTTTTTAACAATTTACTATGAATCACGTGATGAATTTACGACATCTGAAAAAATGACACAATATCTATGCGTATGGATGCAGGTATATTAAAAATGTACTCAATATCCATTAAAAACATATTTTGTCGAAAATATTACGAAAAATTGGGGTTGCGTATCTTTTTTGTTCTAGTATATATAGCACCAACACAACACCAAAATGCCATTGCTAGGGTATTACTTTGTAAAATAGATTTTTTTGTACCAAAATCTGTCCCAAATGTTGTAAAATCAATTGTCCTTATTTCAACCCGTCTTTTAGCCATGGAATGTACCGAAAATTGGTTTTTGGTCAAGGATCCTGATATTGTACGTAACAAGAATACAACATAAATATACTATTTGAAATGAAGCGCCTTGAAAAATAGATTTTTTGAAAAATGTTTCCAAAACGGTGTAAGAATAAATTTTCCGTATTTCAAAATTTCTTTTTGACATGAATTGTACCAAATTGGGGCATTTTCGTCACGTGTCCATATGTTGTACATGTACGTATGTAGAACCAACACAACACCAAAATACCATTGCTCAGGTAGTTCTTTGAAAAATAGATTATTTTACCAAAATCCCTACCAAACGGTGTAAAATCAATTGTCCTTATTTCAACTCGTCTTTTAGCCATAAAATGTACCGAAAATTGGTTTTTGGTCAGAAATCCTGATAGCGTACGTATGTAACAGGAATACAACACAATGCTACCGTTTTAAAGGTAGTGCATTAGACAATGATTCCCAAACGCTCTAAAATTAATTTTCCGTATTTCAAAATTTCTTTTTGTCATGGAATGTACCAAAATGTTGCTTTTAGTCATTTATATATATGTTGTACGTATGTAGCACCAACACAACACCAATATACCAATGCTTAGGTAGTATTTTGAAAAATATTTTTTTAACACACACAAAATCTGTCCAAAACGGTGTAAAATGAATTTTCCTTATTTCAAAACCCGTCTTTTAGCCCTGGAATGTACCGAAAATTGGTTTTTGGTCGAGGATTCTGATATTGTACGTATTTAACATGAATGCAACACAAAGATACCGTTTAAAATGTAGTGCCTTGAAAAAAAGATTTTTTTTAAATGTTTCCCAAACGGTGTAAAAATGAATTTTCCTTATTTCAAAAATTCTTTTAGCCATGGAATGTACCAAAATTTGACATTTTAGTCACGTGTCCATATGTTGTACGTATGTAGCACTAACACAACACATGTACACAAATTAAAAGAGGTTAGTGTGAAGTTTTGATATTCTATGGTTTGCACTTGAGAAACGTGAAAACGTCTTTTTTGGCATTATCTCACAGGTTCTAAGGTAAACACAAATATCAATATAAAGAAACAGTTCCCTGAAATAATAAGTAACAAAGTTGACTCAGTAAGATAAAAGAATAGCGAGAAATAACAAAAATAGTTGTTGCGTTTCTTCTTTCCTCTGGTATATGTAGCACCAAAACAACACCAAACAACAATTGCTAAGGTAGTATTTTGAAAAAAAAAAAAACCCACATTTTTACCAAAAGCTCTCCCAAACGGTGTTGACATGTATGTCAACCTGTCCTGTAGCCATAGATTGTACCGAAAATTGGTTTTTGGCCAGGGATCCTGATATTGTACGTATGTAAACGGAATACAACACAAATATACCGTTTTAAGGGTAGTGCCTGATAATATAGAATTCTTTGAAAAATGTTTTCCAAACGATGTAAAAATGAATTCTACGTATTTCACAATTTCTTCTAGCCAATGAATGTACCAAAATGTAGCTTTTTAGTCACGTGTCCATATGTTGTAGGTATGTAGCACCAACACAGCACCAAAATAGCATTGATAAGGTAGTACTTTCAAAAATAGATTTTTTTTTTACTAAAATCTGCCCAAAACGGTGTAAAATAAATTTTCCTTATTTCAACCCGTCTTTTAGCCATGGAATGTATCGCAAATTGTTTTTTCGTTAAGGATCCTGATATTGTACGTATGTAATAGGAATAAATCACAAAGAGGTAGTGCTTTGAAAAATATGATTTTTTGAAAAGTGTTTCCCAAACGGCGTAAAAATGATTTTTTTTCCCAAATTTTGTCCGAAATGGTGTAAAATCTGTTTTTCCGTATTTCAACCCGTCTTAAACCATGGAATGGTTTTTGGTCAAGGAGCCTGATATTGTACGTATGTAAAAGAAATACAACACAAGATATGATTTTAAAGGTAGTGCCTTGAATATAGAAATTTTCGAAAAATGTATCCCAAACGGTGTAAAGATGAAATTTCCGTCTAGTATTTCAGAATTTCTTTTAGCCATGGAATATACCAAAATTTGGCATTTTAGTCACGTGTCCTTATGTTGTACGTAGGTATCACCAACACAACACAAAAATACTATTGCTAAGGTAGTACTTTGAAAAATAAATTTTCTTACCAAACGTCTGTCCCAAAGGGTGTAAAATCAAATGTCCTTATTTCAAACCGTCTTTTAGCCATGGAATGTACCGACTTTTTTTCAATAATCCTTATATTGTACGTTTTTAACAGGATAACAACACAAATATACCATTTTAAAGGTAGTGCCTTGAAAATTAGAATTTTTTGAAAAAATGTTTCCAAACGGTGTAAAAATGAATTTTCCGTATTTCTAAATATTTTAGTCATGGAATGTACCAAAATGTGGCTTTTTAGTCAAGTGCCCATATGTTGCACGTATATAGCACTAACACAACACCAAAATACCATTGCTAAGGTAGTGCTTTTGAAAAAAAGATTTTTTACCAAAATCTGTCGCAAACAGTTTAAAATCATTTTTCTTTAATTCAACCCGTCTTTTAGCAAAGGAATGTGCTGAAAATTTGTTTTTGGTCAAGGATCCTGATATTGTACGTATGTAACAGGACTACAACATAAAGATATCGTCTTAAAAGTAGTGCCTTGAAAAAATAGATTTAAAAAAAAAAGAGTTTCCCAAACGGTGTAAAAATGAATTTTCCGTATTTCAAAATTTATTTTAGCAAGGGAATGTGCCAAAATGTAGCTTTTAAGTCGCCTGTCCATATGTTGGACGTATTTAGCACCAACAATACACCAACATACCGTTGCTAAGGTAGTATTTTGATTTTTCTTTTATTAAAATCTATCCCACTCGGTGTAAAATCTATTTACGTTATTTCAACCTGTCTTTTAACCATGGAATGTACCGAAAATTAGTTTTTGGTCAAGGATCTTGACATTGTATGCATGTAACAGGAATACAAAGCAAAGATACCGTTTAACATACAGTGCCTTGAAAAGATTTTTTTGAAAAATGTTTCCCAAAGGGTGTAAAAATGAATTTTCCGTATTTCAAAATTTATTTCAGCCATGGAATGTACCAGAATGTGGCTTTATGGTCTTGTGTCGATATTTTGTACATAAGTAGTACCAACATACCAGCAAAATGCCATTGCTAAGGTTGTACATTGAAAAAAAAAAGATTTTTTCACCAAAATCTGTCCCAAACGGTGTAAAATCAATTGTCCTTATTTCAACCAGTCTTGTAGCCATTGAATGTACCGAAATTGGGTTTTCGGTCAAGGATCCTGATGCTGTACGAATGTAACAGGAAAACAACATAAAGATACCGTTTTAAAGGTAGTGCCTTGAAAAATAGAATTTTTGAAAAATGTTTTCCAAACGGTGTAAAATTAAATTTGCCTTATTTCAAAATTTCTTTAAGCCATGGAATGTACCAAAATGTGGCTTTTAAGTCACGTGTCCATATGTTGTATGCATGTAGCACCAGCACAACACCAAAATACTATTGCTAAGGTAGTAATTTGAAAAATGGATATTTTTACCAAATTCTGTCCCAAACGGTGTTAATTAAATTGTCTTTATTTCAACCCGTCATTTAGCCATGGAATGTACCGAAAATTGGATTTTAGTCAAGGATCCTGACATTGTACGTATGTAACAGGAATACAACACAAATTTACTGTTTAAAAGGTAGTGCCATGAAAAATTGATTTTTTTGCAAAATGTTTCCCAAACGTTGTAAAAATGAATTTTCCGTATTTCATCATTTTTTTTAGCCATGGAATGTACAAAAATTAGGCTTTTTAGTCAAGTGTTCATATGTTGTACGTATATAGCACCAACAAAATACCAAAATACCATTGTTAAGGTAGTACTTTGAAAAATAGATTTTTGATTTCCAAAATCTGTCCAAAACGGTAAATACAACTTTTGTCCTTATTTCAACCCGTCTTTTAGCCATGGAATGTACATAAAATTGGTTTTTGATCAAAGATTCTGACATTCTACATATGTAACAGAATAAAACACAGAGATACCGTTTTAAAAGTGGTGCCTTGAAAAATAGAATTTTCTAAAAAATGTTTCCAAAACGGTGTTAAAATAAATTTTCCGTATTTCAAAATTTCTTTTAGCCATGGAATGTACCAAAATGTGACTTTCTCGTAATGTGTCCATATGTTGTACGTATGTAGCACCAGCACAACACCAAAATACTATTGCTAAGGTAGTACTTTAAATATCGAAAAATCTGTCCCAAAGGGTGTAAAAACAATTTTCCTTATTTAAACCCGTCTTTCAGTCAGTGAATGTACCGAAAATTGGATTTAGGTCAAGGATCCTGATATTGTGCGTATGCAACAGGAATACAAAACAAAGTTACCCTTTAAAAGGTAGTGCCTTGAAAAATTGAATTTGTTAAAAAATGTTTCCAAAACGGTGTAAAAATGAATTTTCCGTATTTCAAAATTTCTTTCAGCCATGGAATGTACCAAAATATGCTTTTTAGTCACGTCTTCATGTGTTGCACACATATATATATAGCACCAACAAAACACGAAAATACCATTTCTAAGGTAGTAAATGTCCATTGAAAAATAGAATTATTTTCCAAAATACCGGTATGTCCCAAACGGTGTAAGATCAATTTTCCTTATTTCAACCCGTCCATTTGGCCATGGAATGTACCGAAAATTGGGTTTTGGTCAAGGATCCTGATATTTTACGTATGTAATAGGAATACAACATAAGGACACTGTTTAAAATGAAGTGCCTTGAAAATTGAATTATTTGAAAAATGTTTCCAAAACGGTGTAAAAATGAATTTTCCGTATTTAAAAATTTCTTTTAGCCATGGAATGTACCAAATTGTGGTATTTTAGTCACGTGCCCATATCCTATACGTAGGTAGCACCAACACAACACCAAAATACCATTGCTAATGTAGTACTTTGAGAAACAGATTTCTTTTCCAAAATCTCTCCCAAACGGTGTAAAATCAATTGTCCTTATTTCAACCCGTCTTTTAGCCATGGAATGTAACTAAAATTGGTTTTTGGTCAAGGATCCTGATATTGTACGACTGTAACAAGAAACACAAACATACCGTTTTAAAGGTGGTACCTTGAAAAATAGATTTTTTTGAAAAATGTTTCCCAAACGGTGTAAAAATGAATTTTCCGTATTTCAAAATGTCTTTAAGCCATGGAATGTGCCAAAATGTGGCTTTTTAGTCACTTGTCCATAAGTTGTACGTATGTAGCACTGACATAACACAAAAATACCATTGCTAAGGTAGTACATTGAAAAAAAAAATATTACCAAAATCTGTCTCAAACGGTGTAAAACCAATTGTCATTATTTCAACCCGTCTTTTAGCTATGGAATGTACCGAAAATTGGTTTTTGGTAAAGGATCCTAATATAATTATATATCAGGAATACAACACAAGGATACCGTTTTAAGATAGCGCCTTGAAAAATAGATTTTTTTAAAAAAAATGCTTCCCAAACGGTGTAAAAATAAAGTTTCCGTATTTCAAAATTTCTTTTAGCCATGGAATGTACCTTAATGTGACTTTTTAGTCACGTATCCATATGTTGTACGTATGTAGCACGAACACAACAACAAAATACCATTGCTAAGGTAGTACTTTGAAAAATAGTTTTTTACCAAAATATGTCCCAAACGGTATAAAATCAATTGTCCTTATTTCAACCCGTCTTTTAACCAAGGACTGTATCGAAAATTGGTTTTAGGTCCAAGGATTCTGATATTGTACAGTTCTAAAGGTATAGTGCTTAGAATTTTTTTTTTTTGAAAAATGTTTCCCAAACGGTATAAAATGATTTTTCCGTATTTTAAAATTTCTTTTAGTCATGAAATGGACCAAACTGTGGCTTTTTAGTCACGTGTCCATATGTTGTACGTTTGTAGCACCAACACAACACAAAAATACCATTGCTACGGTGATACTTTGAAAAATGGATTTTTTTCGAAAATCCGTCCCAAACCATGTAAAAATGATTGTCCTTATTTCAAGTCGTCTTTTAGCCATGGAATGCGCCGAAAATGTTTTTTTTGTCAAGGATCCTGATATCGTACGTATGTAACAGGAATAAAACACAAATATACCGTTTTAGAGGTAGTGCCATTAAAAAAAGATTTATTTTAAAAATGTTTTCCAAACGGTGTAAAATTGAAGTTTCCGTATTTCAAAATTTCTTTAGCCATGGAATGTACCCAAATATGAATTTTTAGTCACGTGTTCATATTTTGTATGTATTTAGCACCAACACAACACCAAAATACCATTGTTCAAGTAGTACTTTAAAAATAGATTTTTTCCCAAGAATGTCCCAAACGGTGTTAAATTAATTGTCCTTATTTCAAACCGTCTTTTAGCCATGAAATATACCGAAAATTGTTTTTTTGGTCAAGGATCCTGATATTGTACATATGTAACAGAAATACAACACTAAGATATTGGTGTATATTGTCATATAAAAACAAGTTTTTTTTATAAATGATCACAAATACTTTTACAGCTTCTGCTTAACCACAGTTAATAAACAAGACTTATTATCAGGGCCCAACGTAGCGAATTCATAGGGAATGGAGGACAAACGATAATTCGTGAACCTCGATTTGTTGAAAGTGATTCCTTCGGAAACCACGGATACATGTATATTCCCGTTTGGTCAATGGTTAAACCGGGGAAAAAGAGAAAGAAATCTTTACAAAAGGGCAAAACAATGAAATGGTCAGTTTAATTAAATTCATAGTCGTGGCATCGTTTCGAATTGAAGTCAGTAAAAGCCAGAAAAAAAGTTTTGACATAGAAAAATATCAATAGATTTAGAAATATAGTTCCAGTCATCAAAATTGTCTTCAGTTCTCTAAATGTACACGAGCCATTCCAAAGTCCAAAGTTATTTTTTCTAAAAAGGATCTTTTGGAAAATATTTCTCAAGATAAGGATAAACGGAAATTTATAGGAAAATAAAGTCACATTCTATTATATTGATATCGCTTATCCCTTTCCCAAACGGAGAAATTTCCTAATCACCAAATCAAAAGGAAGGAACATCAACGAAAAATTGATATAACGATTAGAACAGGCGTATTTAACGCAACACAGAAAATACTGGGGATAAAGGAGAAGTTGCTTATCATCAGAAATTCTTCTTTTCTCTCAGTGCTTTTCCAAATAATTTCTAGCGGAGATATCAAAATAAAGTCTTGTTTGGGAAAGGATGAAACGAAGTTCAATAAGACCAAGGAACTGCTATAGGGTCACGTTTTCCAGGAAATGAGGTCACTCGTGCCTGAAGAAATACATCGCTTTTCAACAACAACCTCGTAACTGCAGCTTGAATTAAGCTGCAGTTACGAGGTATTTGTTGAAAAGTAGCGAAAACATCCTAATAGTGCCATAAAAATGTCATGTTACGACGGGGGTAATTTCTTAAATTCCCCGAAATT
This sequence comes from Fragum sueziense, assembly GCA_963680895.1. Lineage (NCBI taxonomy): Eukaryota > Metazoa > Mollusca > Bivalvia > Cardiida > Cardiidae > Fragum > Fragum sueziense. Next base: position 15,898,028 of record OY804603.1, on the reverse strand, counting down.
TCCGTAATATCTGTCTAGGGCCAGGGTCATTTTGTCAATGTCATAGAGCACGGCGGAAAATGTGATATAACACGTGAAATAATGCTTTGTGGAAATTCGCCCAATTTTCTAACTAAGAGGGCTGTTAATAAAGTATCCGGAACAGTACCATAACTTTTTAACTTTTACAACAACGGAGATGAAATTTTTAACATAAATACTTTGAAGAATTATGCCTTTGATCCTGCAATAAAAATTAGGCTGATTGCATTTAGACGCATTCGACAGTCGCTATGGAAACGTAGGGTAACGTTGAGCGGGGCAATTGGAGAATTGGTAAAAATTGGACTTTTAGATCGTTTTTATAGCAATCACATTTTTATGCTCCCCGAAAAAATTTCGGGGGAGCATATAGTCGCCACGCTGTCCTTCCGTCCGTCCGTCCGTCCTTCCGTCCGTCCTTCCGTCCTTCCGTCCGTCCGTCCACAGCCAGATCTCAGCATCCCTTGGACCAAATTCAATGAAACTTCACAGGTGAACTCCTGGGGTCAATCCCTAGGGACTTTTTTCTCCGTTTCTTGATTTGAGGCTGCGTCATGGAAAAAGGGGCCTTAATGTAAAAAATAGTTTTTCTCTAATTTATCTTCATTTAATGGGCAGAATTTAATGAAATTTTGTACTTATGTGATGAATGAGATGTTCTAGACTATATTCTATAAATAATGTGCGTACAAAAATCTGTCATGGGAAAAGGGGGCTTAATGTATGATAGTTTTTTTGTGACAAACACTTACTCGGGGAGCATAATCCGTCTATGACGGCTCTTGTTTATTATCATGTCAAAAGTTGTTCAAAATGCTTGTTACCTTAGAGCGTACCTTTTTTCTTGACAAAAGTAATACCATCGGCTGACATATGGTACCGATTCCGTAAACAACCGTGGGTGAATGTATTGCTTAGCTGATAAAGCAAATATGGTGCTTGAGCAGCGGTATTCAATAATGTTTTGCGTGTCCATGGGTAAATCAGAATCAGAGAAAGCCCTTATGATAATGAACACATACGGCAATAGTTCTGTGAAAAATATCAAGCGTTTATGAGTGGTATAACGCTTTTAAACACGATTCTACCCGTGATGTTCCTGACCTAAAAAAATATGGACGTCCTAACAGGACGTCAGCGAAAACATTCATGATTTGCCAATTGTGTCCAAGTAACTATCCATATAATTCTAAAATACAGTCCAGATCCTTCTTTGACAAATGGATTCATAGCTGGTTGATGTGAATACCGTGCAGTGGCAAATATATGAAAAGATCTAAATATTAGATGTGTAAGACAGACTTTCCCGACGTTATATCCATAAAAAAAGTAAGTTGCCCTGCTCAATGTGACCCTCCGTAGCCATAGCGAGTGTCGATCGCGCCTTGATGCAAACAACATTGTTTTTGTTGCTGGATCAAAAGCATAATTCTCCAAAGTTTTAGTGTTGAAAATATCACTACAATACTTACATAAATTCAAAAGTTATGAAACCATTCCGGATACTTCAGTAACAGCCCACGTAATAGAGAGATCATGAACTTTTGGAAATGTTGAACTATTTAAATGTCGGAATCAACGTGAACAAATAGATAGTGTCCCACCTAAAGCAACAGGGTCATCTAGAATATATCCATAAAAATAACTTTAAGAGTCGTTTTTCAACAAAAACCTTGTAACTATAGTTTGTTTTAAGCTAATGTTACGAAGTTTTTGTTGAAAAGCAGTGTTATATGTATGTCCATTACGGTAAAAGCAAAATTCTCGAAAATGCATAAACCCAAATTTAGAGAAAGCAAATATATTATTTATGATTGCGTTCGTATCTGGTATTGAATGGTATCTGTGGCATTTTAAACCCTCCCCCGACTTACATTTGTTTTTATAACTGAAAGCATTGTGATCAGGATCACAGTAAGAGTTGCTACATGTAAAAATATACTGGAATATGTTAGTGCATGCCGAGGCTGATCAGGATCCATGTTAACCCCAAGTTTCATTAGGTACCATTTCCATATCTCGGTTATCATTATCTACGCATACTCTATGACTTCTCACTTTTATATTTATTTATAAACATAACAAGTTAGTATTTGTTTTTTTCTCATATGAATTTGTATTAGCAGCCCACGCATATTTTGAAAATGTCGAAGAAACCAGACAAGTGCTTAAAAATAAGAGTTCTTGACGAACGAATTTCTTAACAATTTTAACCCATTACCGCAAGTTAATCCTTTTTGACGCAAACGAATGAAAAAAATGAAAACATCGTAAAATTACATTTACACGAAATGGTCGTTTGCAACATCTTTGAATTTGACCAGTCTAAAAATATCGTCTGGTATTTGGACAAGGCTTTTAGTCTGGAAGGAAAAAAATTCGTCCTGTGTAATTATAATAGAGATATAGACGGGTCAATTTATGAAAATAAGGCCCTTACCCCCAAAAAATTGCAACAAAAGGTTTTTAAAGTGTTTTGGTTAGTATTAAGGGTACTTGATAACATACTAAAAATCTACCAAAATCTGGGTCACGGAAAAGGGTTAATTTCAAGATGGCGTCCAAGATGGCCGCCGAAACACTAAAATCGCCATAGCTCCATTACTTTTTGTGCTAGGTTGGTAAATTTGGTGTCTATCCATAGGTTTAAAGTGACATTTCACATTTATTTCATTTTTAAAAGTATATCTTGATGCAAAGATTGTTTATTCTAATGCGTAGAAATGATATCAGTTTTTAGAAGTTGTTATTTATAAGCGAAAAATACGCCTTTAAATTTGAGACAAAAATGACAAATTCTATACAAATCTGAACTGTTGTCCACAACAATTTGTTTAATTTTAGCACAAGAATATATATTTCTCGTAAACTGTTCAGTATTTTGGCTGGAAAATTTCAGAATTTTCATAAGAAAAGATGCTCTTTTAGATAGAATAAAAGTAAAATTTATGTAAAAATAATTCTGAAATGTCACTTTAATGGGTCAATGAATTCATTTAAAGCATCAAAACTGCTACAAATGCAACGACAGATGAGAAAATGGTGTGTAGGACCTTAGCGGATCAGGCAATCACCAAAAAGAGTGCAATAGCAGGATTTTAATTATAGATATCAATACCTATCGAGGCTTGGTGCAAAACTAATGTAACTACATTTTGTAAAATTTTACAGGAGAGGGAGAAAACTTATTGAATTTCTCAAAGTTAAAGAGGAAAAATGTTTTTGAAATTCAAATATCTTTTAGGTAGAATCTATACAGATTTGAAACCTAATATTAGAACACATGATGTATTGCTTCCTAAAGATCGAGAAAATGCAAAAAAGTGAATTTCTTGAAAATATGTAGTTACAATAGTTTTTCACTGAGCCCTCGATATATTATAGAGGTATTTGTAGTTACTAAGACAATTAGAGTAACAAAAAGGAGTAACATTGATGTCTGAAAGGCTCTTGAATAAGACATAGATGTCATGATTCAGTTAGTTTTATGAAAGGTTAATATGCTATTAGTTTGCCGGAGATGAAGTGTATTCAGAGACCATAGAAATGATCAACAACTCCAAAAAGCTTGGACTTAGTGTCAGCCACTCTGGTATATATTGACAGTGGACAATGTACAGTAGACCAACATTACAAAACTAGCATCATGTTTGCAATTTGAATGTTTGCATCTAGTCTCATTATATATGAAATTGGAGCAGAAATAAAATAATTCCAATACATGTAATATAACATAGGATAACGATGACATTGTTTGTATTTTGTTGCAAATAGACATCGAAATACGACGTTTTGTATTGTCATCGTAATGCTATACAAATCTAACAGAAAAACGAACTCTGAGAAAAAAACACGTATTTTTTTTCTTTTGACAAAGCAACATAATTAGATAACCAAAGATCAGTACCGACTTTATATTAACAGAATATAGATAGCCATTCATTATCTTTGATGGAATAACCATATGATAATTTCGCATATCGAGGGCTCAGCGCGAAACACTTGTTACTGCCCTTATGTTTATATGCAGTTACAACCGTTTCACGCCGAGCCATCAATAGGACCTTCATACAGGCCCGTAGGAACAGGGGGCTATGGCAAAATTAGCAAAAAATGCAGATTTTTCTTTATTTCACACTAAATATTTAGGAAAAATCCAATTTAGCCCCCCCCCCAATATTCTGACACTAGGGCTTTAGCCCCTGCAATATGAAATTGCTTCCTACGGGCCTGTTCATATATTACACGAGTTCAAAATATATAAAGAAGTAAAATGCCCAATGCCATTTATTAGTACTAGTTAGTACATTGAAATTTCCTTTCATTGAAAAGAGAAATTGTCGTTTTTCAACATCAGCTTTTCTGTCAGCACTCTCTATAGTTTGTATGTTACCCACTGTTCGCATTGCTGTATTTATTCTACAACCTCGTAATTTCAGCTTTAAAAGCCGTATTTTTTTTTCGAAAAGCAAAAAAAAAATGGATAAGCACATGTGTGGAATTATTTCCCGCTAAATGAACATTCACTTTGGCCTTTTAATGGACCATTATGATGTCTTGTAGTTTTCGTCAACATGTTTGCAATATTCAGTTAAGTTTCCAAATCAAAACTTGACATTGTCTGTGTTTTAAACATTTTATGGCTTTCTGAATGCAATTTATCTCCATTCGAAACAAGCTAATAGTGTGCCTTTCTTGGTACGGACTGATGACATCAATAACTTTTTGAAGAACGTTTCCGATGTTCAGCCGTGTCACAAAAGCTTGTGTGCAGTTCGGACAAATATTTCAATTGCTTTCGTACATTTTCAAATTCGAAAAGGACAATAAAATTAATTTTGTTTTCTCAAAACATAATTACTAGATGCTCCTTAATAACAATTAAGATGTCAAACTAACCCAAAGACCTCAAAATATATAAGCCCATATCTAGTTTGATTACATTTCCATGCTGGTATTTTACAGTTGCTATCGATCGTGATAAAGCTATTGCAGAATAACATGGATCTTGATCAGGCTAGTCTGGGTCCATGCTTGTCTTAAATTTGATATCAGACCCCTTTCCAGATAATGGCTCATATAAGATAATTATATATTGATTCTTGATTCAATTAATGCAGGACCAGCCGTAAATAAATCCAAGTTATAGCAATGCCTTGGTGACCAGCATGGGTGCTACATACCATTTACTCATTATGTAATTAATTTGTAGCAGTTTTGATGCTTTAAATGAATTCCTTGACCCCTTAAACCTATGGATAGGCACCAAATTTACCAACCTAGCACAAATAGTAATGGAGCTATGGCGATTTTAGTGTTTCGGCGGCCATCTTGGACGCCATCTTGAAAATGACCCTTTTCCGTGACCCAGATTTTGGTAGATTTTTAGTATGTTATTTAGTACCCTTTATACTAACCAAAACAGTTTTAAAACCTTTTGTTGCAATTTTTTGGGGGTAAATCAGTATATTGACCCGTCTAATACTGATAAGAGAGCATAAAATTGCTCTTTGGAATTCAAAATTCAATTTTTCCTATCAAATCCTTTACTGTGGGTAATAATTGGAATCGTGGCTTCAAGACCATTAACCACGACATATGGCGTTATAGATTATAAAAAGAATTAAAGTAAAAAGAGAAACATATTTTCCCTTTTTGCCTCGTACATGTCGAGCACAATAGGTCAATGTTCTTGCGCTGTTTACAATAAATGTACTCTTAAAAAACATCGTAACTATAGTTTTTAAGCTGTAGTTACGATGTTTTTGATTAAAAAACAATGATATTCTTAAGTACAGAGAAGTGCCTTGAGAATACAAGTAATAAGGTTCTTGATGAGGTGTAAAACCTTTTCCCAAAACAACAAACAATGGGTTGTTCTAATTTGAAAGCTACAGAATATGACAAATTGAGATTGATGTTTAATAAGATTCGAATACTTTATACATTATATCGCAGAAAATATTGAACCAAAAGAATAAAATGCTGATTATCAGCATTTTCTTCTTTTGTCTTAATGTTTTTCCAAGACTTTTCTATAAAGGATGTCAAAACCAGGTCTTGTTACGTAAAGGATTCATGAGAAAAAGCAATGTCATTACTCGTTGGTAATTACAAACTCATTTCATTTGATAAACATCTCCTGCACTGTTTTATATCGCTGCTTTTTTTAAATCGAAAACCTCGTAACTGCAGCTAAAAGCAAGCGGTAGCTATATTTTTTGAGGAAAAAAACGGCGATATTTTGAGGGTACACACTGTGATTTTGTACTTTAAACCATACATACATGACCCTGGTTTAGTAATATTTGATATCTTATCTGCTACGACTTTTTCAAAAATAAAGAAAAAAACCTTGAAAAAAATGATTGCAGTTGAAAACGAGATGACGAAAAGTGTTATGATCAGACCACGACTTCTAAGACAACAGTGTACTTTTGCTATTGGCTTATTTCCACTAAGACTCCCCCCACACACACACACAACAGCCACCGGAAGTCGTCCCTGGCGAAATTCATCCCTGTTAAATGCCTTTATCCATGCTTTACGCATCCGTTGATCTTGTGGAAATCGGAAAAAGTTAAGATTCTCTTTACTTTCGTCATTTATCTTCCGATTCTTGCATTGATAAACGATGCAGTTTAAAACCATTTCGATTCCCTATAGATCTAATACAATCTTAATTTCCCATAAACCCATTGTTTGCCACCTGAAGTTAATCAGATTCATCTCCGATGAAAATTCGCTCTTTGATATTTGGATGTCGCTATTTACATCAGGGCGCTGTCCCATTCAAAAACAAAAGAAAATTCCTACGCAAGTTATGTCGCTTGTTCATTTCTTTTGTTTTTGAATGGGACAGCGCTCTGGTGTAAATAGCGACACCCAAATACCAACGAGCGAATTTTCATCAAAGAAGACTCGGATTACCGGGAGTGTTCTACGGGTACGGACTAAAACGATTACTAGTATGGAAAGGGGTCAATTGGCTCTGTCACATGAGATGGGCGACATGATTACATCGAACGGCGGGTAATCGTCGGTCATTTTTTACTCGCAAAAATGTGTTTCTTTCTCAGTAAACATATTACCAAACAACCCTGCATTTGACGTAGCACTTAAAGAACGATTTAGGAAAATAAAGAAGTAGAAAATTAATAAAAAAATGTTGGTTATATTAATCAGCAGCTTTTTCTTGCCTTTATATGTATGTGCTATATTTTGCATAGTTTGACTAAATGTTGATATCTATACTTTTATTATCAGCCTGTATTATGATAGGTTCCCCCTGCCGATTAGATTAATATTCGAACAACTCGATTATTCGATTAAACCCGACATCCACAGTCGATTTGATCGGGTAAGTAGATGGAGCAGATGTAAAGTTAGTCATGATGCGATCGAGAATCCCTCAAGTACAAATCTGGGTGATCGAGCGCAGATTGGATGCAGGTCTGGTAAAAGAGATTTACTCCATTACATTCCAGATCCAGATACGATTGCTTCTGGATCAGATGAATCTTCTACCCAATATATACACGATCTGTTTGATTTCATTTTCCTATTCGATCGCACACGAGTATTTTTGATATGTCAAAATATTTTAGCAAGAAGACTGAGTGATGCAGATCAAATTTGATTACCTGTCCATTCCCGATCATCCATGCAGAGCGAGCTTGGTCAAGTTGATTTGATCTGCAGTAGAAACCTAGGATAACATTTCGTCTTTTGGAAAAGAGTTAACTGTCTCAAGTTCTATTAGTTGAGAGGTTTTACAGACGTAAATCGTCTGTGTTGTTGCAAAACATCGTAACTCCAACTATATTGAAGTTTGAGTTGCGAGATTTTGCCATAACACCGTCGAAACCATCACCAGAGAAGTAATTGACGTTTTACAAAGGTTTCCCCAACTTGTTATGCAATCTGTCACTGGTGTTAAAAACAACAGAAAAATGTTCTCATTGCACTTTTCTTGCCCGAGTACACGTATGATCCCAGGCGGATTTTTGTGCTCCCTTATCAAACAAGAGTTTGACAATTAAGAGGAAAACGTAGCTCGCCTATACAGGAGCTTGTCACAAAAACAGCTAATGTCTTAAAAGTATGTCAAACTCCAAGGTCAAGGTCACAATGTCAAAGGTCATAGTCCCAAATGCAAGGTATCGGCAGGAGGTATCCATGTGTGAAATATCAAGGCTCTATCAGTAATAGTGCATGAGATACAGGCCAGGTTAAAGTTTTTCTAATAGTAGGTCAAACTCCATGGTCAATGTCACTAGGTCAAAGGTCATGGTCACAAATGAAAGGTATTGTTGAGATGTATCCATGTATATAATATCAAGACTGTACCTCTAATAGTGCCCGAGATATAGAATAGGTTAAAGTTTTTCAAGTGAAGACGCGACGGGACGGGACGGGACGGTACGCGACGCGACGCCGACGCCGACACCAGGGCTATGACATTAGCTCCCCGTACATAAAGTCCCGGCTCGCTAAAAATGGGTTTTTAGACCCGCTATGGTAGAGAGATAGAGTAAATGAATTATTGGATATTTGTGTGTGTGTGTGTGTGAGAGAGAGAGAGAGAGAGAATGATTATAAGCTGAGAATAAGGCGGGAGCGGTGTATGACCTTAGGGATGTAAAATTGCATTCAACCAATTATTCTTACTTTTGTAATTTTTCTTGGATCTACACAAAAGATCACAGTAGCTGTTTCAAAATTGGTACCAATTTCAAACAATTTAATACATGGATAGAGACAACAAAAACCACAAGGACATTATAAAAAGCCATCAAAGAAACCAGCATCTTTTGCTAGTTAAATGTCGCACGAAATAAACCAAACGTTCATCTAAAAATGGCTACAATAATAGAGTCCTATATATATATTATTCGTTAATTCCTTTAGTATATCAATCAAAGTGTCAGGAGCGCTGTAGTTTGATGCCTCTGGTTGAAAGAGCTGACTTGCGAATAAAATAATGAAATGAGTTTTATTCTTTCAATGTCATTATTTATTTTTATGTTAAATCTTATTCACTACGGCAATTTTCCAATCACGTCGGAGGAAATAAAAGTTATACAATAGACGTAGCCCAAGGTGGAATCGAACCCACGGCGTGCCTGATATCAGAAGATTACGAAAAAACTGTATACTGACAAAACATGGGCCCATATTCATTATTTACTTCATTCATTGGACTGAAGCCCGTTTCGCACAGAAACAGTTTTTAATTGGACGTCCGAAAGGACTTACAATTCTTATAACCACTTCTCGACAGGCGAAATGGGTTTTCATTACCAAAAAACCCTTTCTCAGACTCAATTGCCAGTTGACCAAAATTCAAAATAGATTTTGCGACCATACAGGAAAACTGTCGTATCTTTTCCTACTTTCTATGTGTTCTCTAACAAATACTATAAGATTCATTGGCCGATTCAATTCATGCCACGTCTTAACCAACTTTACGATCTTTTTTCGATTTAATCATTTTCTTGTAGTTTTTTGACTTTCGTAATATTTATTGTGTAAAGGGTAAGATCTTTAGAAAGCGATACATGCGTACACTATGGTTATAATGTAAACAGACACCCTATATCATCAGCAGCAGCGATAGCTCAAACGGTAAAGGATTAACCTCGCAACCTTTTTTCAGTTTGAAATTTGGAACGCCGTTGGTTCAAAACCAGTTCGGATTATTTCTTCTGTAAAACGTTTGTTTTTCTTGATGTGTTTACTGAAAACACACATTTTAGAATGATTACCCAATTTAATGCACGTATTGTGTATGATAGGTTCCTTTTCTTTGATCATTGTTGTTTAAGTCTTTGACATATTTAAAGGAACGGGGTTTCCACGAGACGTACTTTGGAACCAGGGTTTTGAAATTGATTATCGGGGAGTGAGTTCATTTCGCAACTCGGGTTCGACTCGATGACAAATCGGGGTTCCATCTGAACAGCCTCAGATGAAACACTAGTGAAATCCACCTATTCAGAAAAATAGTTGCTCTTACGAGTTTTTTTTTTCTCCAGCATCTGTATCACTGATATTCGACAGTATCATGACCTATTTACATACTGACCGATGAGCATGACAACAATGATTATTACTAGTATAAGACTAAGTGACAGCGATCTGTATTTATTTCGTTTAAGAGACCCGTTTACGTGTATTGAGCTAAGAAGATGAAGCAATGGGTCTGCAACAGATGGTACCTGGATGATCGTATGAATATGTTTACAGATAGGGACATTGCTATTCTCAAATTTTCGTTGATAATGATATGAAGATTTAAATTGCTTATTGTACTCCACTGCCATTTTCCCGACGGCACGTTCCCAATTTCTTCTTTTTATGTACATCTGTAGATGTAAGGATGCTGCGGTAGTACTTGTATGAGGAATCCACGGTTAGGTGCTCCAATTCATCTGGTATTTTGTTTCAGGAAAAGTATGTATTGAATTTGTTTTGTAACCACAACCAGGGAAAACTGCTACCGTGTTTTTTTTCTTTTTTTTTTTACTCTAAACAGGAATAAAAATCAAAGTGCTTGGAGCACTATATTTAGACGCCTCTCATTGATTGAGCGGAATTGTATGTAAATGATCGGCGTTTCATTACTTTATTTCGTTGAATTTGTGTTAAGATCGATTCTAAATCACTGCGGTCGTTTTTTCGCCAACGATGGTGGAGATAGAAGTCGAACAAGAGTGCCATGGTCACAATATACGCCGCCACTTATAAAACTTGAGACAAAAAATGACATTGACTAGGATTTATAAATATTCACACAAAAACCTGTAAAAAGTTGTGTTCACAAAAAGGTTTTTATAAATATCCAGTCAAAAACCTGGAAGGAATTGCGTTCACGAGACTGAAATATCATTAAGCCCTAGAGACTAAGATTGAAGGGGGGCATAACTCTGGCAAAATCAATGAACCATAAAATTCTTCCTTCATGCACATCTACCAATTGAGGTGATAACATTGACCAAGTTTCATTAAGATCCAGCTAGAAACTTAGGAGGAGTTGCGTTGACAAGGCTGCAATTTCAATAAGCCCCAGAGACTAAGTTTTTAAGGGGCATAACTCAAAAAATCAATGAACCATAAAATCCCTCCTTCATGCACATCTACCAATTAAGGTAATAACATCCACCAAGTTTCATAAGGATCCAGTCAGAATCTTAGAAGAAATTTGTGTTGACAAGGCTGCAATTTCAATCAGCCCCAGAGACTAAGTTTTAAGGGGGCATAACTCTAGAAAAAATCAATGAACCATAAAATCCTTCCTTCATGCAAATCTACCAATTGAGGTGATTGACCAAGTGTCATTAATATCCAGCCATAAACGTAGGAGGACTTGCGTTGACAAGGCTGCAATTTCAATAAGCCCCACAGACTAAGTTTTAAGGGGGCATAACTCTGGCAAAAATCAATGAACCATAAAATTCTTCCTTCATGCACATCTACCAATTGAGGTAATAACATTGATCAAGTTTCATTAAGATCCAGCAAGAAACTTAGGAGGAGTTGCGTTGACAAGGCTGCAATTTCAATAAGCCCCAGAGACTAAGTTTTTAAGGGGCATAACTCAGGCAAAATCAACGAACCATAAAATCCTTCCTTCATGCACATCTACCAATTGAGGTGATAACATTGACCAAGTTTCAAGAAGATCCAGCCAGAAACTTAGGAGAAGTTGCGTTGACAAGAAAATGGGACGGACGTACGGACGGACGGACGTACGGACGGACGGACGGACGACTGGACGGACGGACGGACAGACGGAGAAGATGACGCCAATATACGTCCGCCTCCTGCGGCGTATAAAAAAAGATGATAAAAAAGAACAATGTCTGAGAAGAATTCGAACCCAGGGCCTTCCGGATATAACATGTGTAAAGAGTACAAGGTGAGTGCTCTGCTAAGTGAGCTATCGCGGCTTTCATTTATGTAGCGCGTTGGCTTACATTTTGAATAAATTGCTTTTTAGCGTAATTTATAAAATCAATGAAAAGTATAACTGACGACAATACTCATAGTAAACCGAAACAAGAAGACAAAAGTGCTAATCGCATGGCCTTAATTGAATTTGGTAATCAAATTAATAGTGATTATTCATAGCGACAATTCAGTTGTCTTGAAACGGCAATCAAATCAATTTGAAGCCTGAGAAGGGTTTTCTGGTATTAAAGCCGATTTCGTATGTCCGAAACCGATCTTATAGAATTAAACACAGAAGAATGAATAAAATATCTTTCGTTCATGTACAATCCCGCTCAATCGATCAGAGACGTCCAATTACAGTGCTCTCAGCACTTTGATTTATATTGTTAGCTCGAGATCTACACATTACTTTCCAAAAATAACTTTGGACAGACAGCATTCTTGTCGTGGGACTCTTAATCTAAATAACCTGACAGTGACACGTGATCTAGACATGGTATTTGTCAATGTTGTAATATATTATGTAGTTCCGTACGATTTTTATCCGATTGATCTTTATCCAAAAAACGAGACCGTTCCATCTCCGCCTATAGATAAATGTCTATCCGAAAGAAAATAACAGCTTTGATATTATGGAGACCTGCTGTTTAATTAAACATTAGTCCAATTCTATAAAACCTTTTTTTTACTTATCGTATTGAATATGTTATCCAAGAAAACTTTCATAATCAATTGGTCAAAATTCGAAATGTATTTGATAGCCAAGCCCATTGAAGGACAACTGTTTTGTATTTATCTGTTGTATACGAACAAACACTACTAGATTAATCACGGTGGGGATTGTGCATGCTGGGATGGATAACGAATACGGACAAAAATAATCTCGAATCTTGTCAAATATTTTGCAATAACTCGTTTATTTCTTTGTCGATTTTCAAAAGGTCTGTTGCATGTACCCCGCCTTGAAAATCTCTTTCCTCGGATACATGGATTATTTGTGGTATCATCTTAATTTTTCCAAAAATTGATCCCAACTGACCAGAAAACGAAATGATAAAGACTACGGCAAAATAAGCCACGCTTCAGGTAGGATATTGTGCAATAATTTTCTTATTTCTGTGTCAATTTTCAAGCGGTTTTGTTGCATGTACCCCGCCTTACTGAGCACTTTCCTCATGTGTATTACTTATTTGAAAACTCCCCATATTTTTCCCAAAAATTGATCCCAACTGACCTGAAAAACGATCAGATTTTTTGTCGTTTTTCTGGTCGGTTGGGATCACTTTTCGCAAAAAGTACAAACAGGTTTCGTGTAAAGCATGCATCGGAGGAAAGAGCTCAGTAAGGCGGGGTACATGCAACAACCCGTTTTTGAATTGACGCAGAAATAAGGGAGTTATTGCAAAATGTCTTACCTGAAGCGAGGCAAATTTGTCCGTAGATTTACCCATCCCAGCATGCACAATCCCCACCGTGTTAATTAACAAGTTCAATCTATGGAGTGGGTTTACCATTTTTTTTTGTTTCGATATGATTTCGATATTTTTATAAATTACACACTTCATCTTTTTTTATGAAAATAATTTTGTTATATATTCTTGCTCTACTTTTATATCCTTTATATCTCTGATTTCACGGTGGAGAGTGTACATCATAAGATGGATAACAGCTACCTACAGATCATCTCGATGCTGGTCAAATCTTTTGCAATAGTTTTTTTTTACTTCTGCGTCAATTTTCAAAAGGTTTGTTGCATGTACCCCGCCTTACTGAGCCCTTTTCTTAGATGTGTAATTATTTGTGAAATCCGTTTTCTTTTTCCAACTATTGATCCCAATCGACTAGAAAACGGAATGGTAACAACTACGGCAAAATTCCCCATGCTTCAGATGAGAAATTGTGCAATAACTTTCTAATTTATTCATAAATTTTCAATCGGTTTACCGAGCTCATTCCTCAGATGTATGACTTATATGATAACCCCTAATACTTAAAAAGAAATGATCCCAATCGACCCCCACCCCCCTTCAAAAAAAACTATTCCTGTTCGACTGGGACCAATTTCAAGGACGTGTCAAATAAGAGCTCAGTAATTTAAAGCGGTTAGAATGTTATTGCCAAATGTCTTGCCAGAAAATTTGCCCGTAGATTTACCCATCCCATGGTCCACAATCTCCACGGTGATTTAAGTCTCTTTGGGGTATGTTAGGCTATTTGCATAATATGAACACGTTTTGCATAAAGGTCAGTGCCATGTTTAATAAAATCAGTAATAATACCAGTTGGCTGTTAAAAAAGGGAAATGTGAGTGTGAATGTTATGCAAAGTACAGGAAGGTCTCTAATAGTGTTGAATATTGTTGACATGTCAGGAGATTCTTTTGTAACCTAGCGAATGCGTGATTTACTGTCGCAAACATCTTATCTAACCATTTCCCGAATAATGCCTATTTTAAGGAGTGTCCATTTATAAAAGAAGTTTGGGATACGGGAAATAAATAACCGACAGTTTCTCCTATTTTGTAAATGCCATCCATTCTATATAGTATGGTATAATAGTACTCTAGTTTTCGCTGCTTTTGATTTAGAACAGCCTAAGTTAAAGTGTGTATGAAATAACGTTAGCTATGAAACTGTACAAGTTGTTGTAGCCCTTTTCCCCAAAACGACAAAAAGGTTAGGAGGGTGAGCCAATCTGAAAGCTGCTTCAGACGACAAACTGGTTATCAATGAAATACATGGAGTAATTTATGTTATTTGCTCATAGTAATTTGTGTTAATTGCACATAGAACATTTTAGAGACAAAAAAGAAAATGATGATCATCAGCATTTTCTTTTTTGTCTCAATATTTTCCAAAGTCTTTTCTGTTAGGGAAGTCAACACCATGTCTTGTTCGGGAAAGGGTAAGTACAAGTAGGTCTTTGATGATGGAAACATGTCAGTAGATTAGTTTGTAAGTCAGCGAAATCGTGATTTACATGGACAAACAACTTACTAAACCAAGTCCCAAACAAATTCTAGTTTTAGGAGTTCCAAATGGTTTGAAGAGGTAAAAGAAATGGGAGAGTAATTGTGTGTAAAGTACAAGAAGGTCTTTCATAATGGTGTCAGATTATTTTGTAAGCCAGCAAATACGTGATTTACAGTAACAAACATCTTATTTAACCCTCTCCCGAATAAGTCCTAGTTGTACATGTAGGTGTTCCATTTATCAAAAGAATTTTTGAAAACAGTGGAAACATTACTGACAGTTTCCCCTTTTTGTCTTTCATTTTATTTTTTTTTTTCATAATACAGGCAAGACCTGGGTAATGCACATCTGGTATAATCGTTTTATTTAGACTTATTCCGTGACGTCCGTAAGTCCAAACGTTTTT
Source organism: Fragum sueziense (assembly GCA_963680895.1). NCBI lineage: Eukaryota > Metazoa > Mollusca > Bivalvia > Cardiida > Cardiidae > Fragum > Fragum sueziense. The sequence goes on along the minus strand of OY804603.1, from coordinate 15,882,674 downwards.
AAAGTACAGTTAGATGCAAAATCCTCCGTTTTCGTAACAACGGAAAGTATTGAGCGTGATCAGATTTCCAGGGAATATTCTAAACAATTTTTGTGAAAATGTTTCTAAATTTTATGAAGAGTAGGCAAAAAAAAAAAAAAAAAAAAAAAAAAAAAAGAAAAAAAGAAAAAAAAAAAAAAAAGAAAACCCAACAAAAGTCAAAAACTCAAAATTTGAGAGCGAAGAAAATTACTTTCCTAGAAATCGTCTATTCACAACATACAGATTTCGTTCCATCGCTGGTCACATAGCCCATTACCCAGGTCTTACCTTAGATGTCTGTATGCTATACTGTAATACTATGTTATACTAGAATTATGTACACACATTCTATTATTATAGACAAGTTTGACTTCTGTTGCTGCTTTTGATTTATAATATTCAGTCTAAATTTTCCCGTACGTATATACGGGATAATTTAGGCAACACGTAAAGAGATTATTTTGTTAGGCAGCAAATTCGTGATTTACAGGCACAAACGTCTTATTTAACCCTTTCACGAATAAGTTCTAAACTTATGGTTTCCACTGTAGAAAGTTTAGGAAAAAACTGAAAGCTGTCACATGCAGCCCTTCTTTTTTCCAAAGAAGATCTGATTTTGACATGCATAATAAAATCAAGCTTGGGAAGATACATAGAGACAAAAAAAAAAAAAAAAAAAAAGAAAATGCTAATGTTCATCATTGTCCACTTTCTCCTCAATATTTTATCTGCTAAATTATACACAACTTAAGCATATATTAATCCTTCCGATGTAACATTAATGCAGTCTGCATCAGTTTTCAAAGTTTGACAGTTACACGCTTACTTTTTTCACAACATGCATGTTCTTTTAAAATCATTATCATCTTCCCATTCCCACACAGTGACGCTTTTTGACGCCTCTAAATAAAAATTAAGGGAAAACATTGTGAATAATGAAGAAATTTCGTGTGACAAGCAATTTCTGCATTTTACACAATGTTTTCTTTACTCAAAATGGTGAGATCTTTAAATTCAACCAGCTTTAAATTATCGCCTGCAACACCTTTCCAATTGGAACAGTCTAAAATTTTGCCGTCTAGTAATGGGTTAATAAAGTCATTTCAAAAGACTTTACTTAAGTAAAATTTCACTATTTAGAAAAGGGTTAACACTCCATATCCAGTTGGAAACAATTTCCTGTCTTTCTTTATGTGTCTATTGACAAGACAAAGTAAAAGCATTCCGATTATATTTCTGACATTTCCATTACATGGTCATAGCATGATAGTATTGCATTTTTGTACTTAAAGAATGCATGTAAAATTCGGTCACACAAAAATGAAGTCAAAGTGTGACATTGAAGTAAAAAATCAAACAGCCTTGTAGATGTTTAGTTTCAGTATAAATCATTACTAAAGATATTGAAGTTTCAGAAAATAGCGAACATTCTCTGAAAGTATCCACGTTTCTGCAATTTACATGGCTTTGTCATTAATGGCACTTTATTTCAAAACACAGCACTTCTTTAGCAGAGCGCCATAAAGTTGTTACATACACGTTTGAAATAAAACACTTGTCAAGTTCAAATGAATATTATCTTGGTCAATAATTCTAAAACGTTAATTTTAGCAAATCCACTGAAAAAAATATTTTTTTCACCATTTTTTCATACATTTTAACTGAAATTCATTGTTTCTTCCAATAAAAGTTGTCACACCCATTTGATTTCTCTCTATATATTGCAATTAATATATTTTTATTTTACTTCAATACACTCCAAAACAGCTCTGAAAATTTTGAAGCGACACAATGATTAAATCTGGTAAAACATGACCTTCAAAAAGCTGCCATTTTTTCCTCACTGCGTTGCACTTGGGACAAAAATATGTCAATAAGGCTTCTTGTAGCAATAAAGAACACTTCACTTCATATTTTAGTATTTATGTGCTATATGTATGTCGAATAACTATTAAATGTAAGAAATGTTAACTTTGAGCATGAAAAATATTCAAAACAACACACTTTATTCCCTTATATTTGAATGCTATAGTCTATGTATGCTTATCACGCTGGTTGTTTTCCATTGGTTTGAAAATGATAGTGAATCAAAGAAATAAGTCATGATATTGTAAATTTGATATTTTCCTTGAACCTCAGAAAATCCTAAGACTGGTAATCAACATATCTTTGGTAATAAAATGTGGCACTTGGGACAAAAATCAGATTCTTCGAATTTAAGGTTTTCTGGTTAAAAAAGACCATCTTTTTGTTTTATATAAACATGATAATGAGTGAGGGTAACACCATGAATGATGATAAATGTAAGGTGTTGAATAATGTCAGTTTAGGTTTACTTTGGTACCATGCAAAGTATTCTTTAAAAGTGTATCTTTGAATATTGTGTGTTGTAGATATTTTGAAATCTCTTGAAATTGAATTTAAATCGATTTAAAAGCTTTGTTTGTCTAGTTTATTGATAACAATTGTGTAATTTTACAGGCTTGTAAAAAGGTATTCTCTGCACATCAGTCAACGTTTTAACCGATGCCAATCTCGCCTAATTTGGAGATCAGTAAGAGATTTCGTTGCCGAGTCATAAGCTGTCAATTGAATAAAAATTAAAAGTCGGTCACAGTTTCCTACTGGGTTTATAAAGCTGATGTGACACCTTTAACTAATAAAAGTAAATTGTTTGAATTGACGAACAAGAAAATTTGATTTCAACCGATGATTATAAATGTTTGGGTGTGTGTCACTCAGAGTATGTGATTGCTATTAGTGAAGACTTTCATTGGATAATGCCAAATAACAAACATGACACAGTACTTAATTGACGTCATAACATAGTAAAGTAGAACAAAGGGGGTGTCTCACGAATAGGAAAAACAACATGGGAGTCTACCCACGCTCGGAATTTAATGATATTTGGCGTGAACTTAGTACACTAGATAACGGTTCATATTCATGAAATGTTTCAAATCGCACATTCCAGAAAACAATTTTCTCGGAATTTTAAGTTCTCACGATGAAAAAGAGGGTAACCTGATTAAAATAGTGTGCAAGTGTTCTGGTTGTTAGTTTCATCGCTTAATTTATTCTAAATATAATGCCCAGTATTCCATGATCCTGTTTGAAACAAAAATACATATGATTATGTACAAAAAATGTTTTACGAGTATATCAACTGATGTAAGGGGTAACCCTTAAATTCATTGTTTTTAAATAGTTTAAGCAAATTCTGTTCTATAATTTTCTTTGTTCCAGTTTTTGTCAAGATTTGAAAATTATGTAAAAGTTGCGCACAAATATATTGATGATTATTGTGAAATATCGAGAAAAAATAAAACCGGTAACATATTGCTTTTGGAATTTCCCCCTGATTAGTACACATTTCCAAGAATGGACAAAGTTAAGATTTGTTAAAAAATGACTTTTTCAAATGTTTTGTTTACTTTTTTGGTTATTTTAGTTTACCTGAGGACAAATCAAGATGCAAGGCATTTTTCGGTCATTTTCTGTCATCTGTCCGTGTGTCTGTCTGTCTGTTGGCATTTTCTTAAAAATTCTTTTTCTCCCAATCTAATATGCAAATCTTTTTGAAACTTGATAAAAAGTATCCTTGGGTTAAAGGAGTACAACTCTGTGTATTAGAATTTCTTTTTGTCATAAACTTTTGTTGCTGTGGCAGCATAAAAGGGGAAACATTTCATAAAATAGAATAAGCTCTTTTTGTAAAGCTTTACACAGCCACGAGGTTTTAGATTTTGTATGTAAGTTTTCTAAGGAGTAGACTTCAAAGTTGGTTACAATATTTTTGTCCAGGGTCACATTAGATCTTGTCCCAAGTGTACCCACTTTAGGAAAAAGAGAGGAAATTTTCTATAAAAATCATTCTAAATTATTCAAGTCAGCCGTGATTCATGAAAGCTAACAGCAAGAGTTATTTATAGATCTTTTGAAACATGAGAAAGCAAATCAGAAAAAGCACCGATTACTCTGATGGCATTTGATAATCGTGCAAAAGTGAAAATATTGTTGTAATGCATCAGAAACAGATAATCCAGCTCCCATGTGACTTTTAAGGGCAATTGATGGCTAAACAACATGTTAATCATATGAAATCATTGAAATGTGTATAAATTGTGTATCAATACAGGTTCAGCTATGGTCAGAAAAATAATTTGAGGAAATAATTGCACCCTGTTTTATCCCAATAGGGCCACGTTTTTAAATAAACAAGTACATTTCCAACTGTGTAACTGAAAAGATAATGCTGTAACAGTCTTTTACTGAATCATTAGTGGCACTTAGAGCAAAAACATTTGGTTATGTATTGGTTACCTGGAAGGGCAACTTTTGATGCTCTACCATACCGGTTCTACGCGTCTTTTCAATTTCATAACATTTGGCTTGACATTTATTGCATGTCATAGTCTCATTAAAAATGGTGCATAGACATGCTCACCAAATAGTAAAGAAAACTGGCAATGTGTATATGTATGTCAATCTTGGCTTCCATGTATGTAATTTTGTAAATAAAATACATATGGAAAAATCTGTCCCAGACGGTGTAAAGTCAAGTGTCTATATTTCAATTTCTCTCTTAGCCATGGCATGTACCGAAAAGTGTTTTTTTTTTGTCAATGATCATGATAATGCACCTATGTAACAGCAATAGAACACAAAAATACGGTTTTAAAGGTAGTTCCTTGAAATGTAGAATTTTTTGAAAAATGTTTCCCAAACGGTGTTAAACTGAATTTTTCATTTTTCAAAAATTTCCCTTTGCCATGAAATGTACCAAAAAGTGTTTTTTAGTCACGGGTTCTTAAACTGTATGGATGTAACAATTTTTCAACACAAAAATACCATTCTGAAGCAAGTACGTTGAAAATTATATTTTTTTGGAAAAATCTGTCCCAGACTGTGTAAAGTCAAGTGTCCATATTTCAATTTATCTTTTAGCCATGGCATGTACCGAAAAGTGTGTTTTGGTCAAGGATCCTGATAATGCACCTATGTAACAGCAATAGTACACAAATATCCGGGTTTAAAGGTAGTTCCTTGAAATGTAGATTTTTTTGCAAAATATTTCCCAAACGGTGTAAAACTGAATTTTACATTTTTCAAAAATTTCTTTTTGCCATGAAATGTACCAAAAAGTGGTTGTTTAGTCACGGGTCCTTGTACTGTATGGATGTAACAGCTTTACAACACAAAAATACCACTCTGAATCAAGTACGTTGAAAATTAGATTTTTTTGGAAAAATCTGTCCCAGACGGTGTAAAGTCAAGTGTCCATATTTCAATTTATCTTTTAGCCATGGCATGTACCGAAAAGTGGTTTTTTGGTCAAGGATCCTGATAATGCACCTATGTAACAGCAATAGAACACAAGTATACGGTTTTAAAGGTAGTTCCTTGAAAAGTAGAATCTTTTTTAAAAATCTTGTACTGTATGTAGCGTGGTCACAGTCTCGTGTTAAAAATACTGCCTCTATCTGATTCTATGTAAAAACGAGTAATTTACAAACGGCATTTTAAGCCTAAATAACACATTAAATTACCAAAAAGTGTGTAAAAACTTAAAGCTAAATAGTTATATTTTATTATGATAAAATACTTTTTACCTTATACACGTTCTTTTCGTGTTAAATCTCTATTTGAAAAAGTGGGTCAACTCTGCGTTTCTTTGTTTGAACTCGGTTGTTACCTTAGAAGGACGCGTGGGTATGTGTGATAAAATTGCTTTGGCACTGCCATTTCTTAACGGATTTTCATAAATCTTATATCAAATTAAAGAAGGAAAACAGATCCATTCATCCGTGTATGTTAATACGATGCACCGATGAATTATGAATCGACGATTAGGTATTCAAAATAGGTCATTCTACTTGGCTTCAAATGGCAAGAACTAGGCGGCAGAAAAGCCTAGAAAAGCCTATATATGTTCTTCAACATCCTATCTATTCAAATAATAAAACATCTTGTGCTTTTAGCTTAGCGCAATCATGCGCAAAGGCTTTAACAATGGGAAGTATTTTTCAATTCCCCGTGATTTATCAATAATTTCTGTCTAAACTCCATTCATCCTAAATGTAGTCATAAATGTTGACGACAGTGACTCAAAGAATATTCTTGCAAAGTTTGGTTGAAATTGGCCGAATGGTTGATTTGTTAAGAATGAAATCATGATTTCTCAAAGTTCGATAAGCCTTGCCCTGCCACGCCCATATTTTTTGACGAATCAAAAAATCACGAAGATTCTTTGAATATGGTCATCCAAGGAACATTCCTGTAAAGTTTTGTCAAAATCGGCCCAATGGTTAAGGAGTAGGAAGTGTTTCAAGGAATTATGGGAGAACAGACGGACGGACGGACGGTGAGTGACCACAATAGCTCATCTTGAGCACTTATGGCTTAATTCATGAACATTTCCTTGACTCAAACTTCAGTCAAACTCAACAAAGGACACCTGAAGTTGCTGATCACGCCGTTAGCACGGGATCCCCGGACCAGAAAGACTCAGTAACAAAGTAGTATTCACAGTCAAAATCTTTCTTTTCTTTATAGAGGAAATGTTTCTTAACCCTTTTCTTAATTTGTTATAATGTTTTACAACCCTTTATACCCGTTTCGTCGAAACATCGCTTGAAAGTGATTTTCATAGTTAAATTATTTTTATAGTAAAGGCCATTCATGTCTTCATAGGTAAATCCGTTCGACAAAATACAAAATTTTAATCCTCTGACAAACAACAATGCTTCTGAAAACTTCAATGGAAAAGAATTATTATGCGGATTTAAAATACGCGTCTTTTCTTATAATGTATTCACAAAATAGCCAAACATCACAGCTCCACTGATAACGTTAGAATCTGTCGATTGAATTTTGATAGTTGTTACAGACGACAAAATAATTGATGCATCAAATAGAAAATGATTAGGTTATAGATCTAGCATAGAAAATATCGAGGGAAAGGAGAAGCTATTATTATTATTATTATTAATCTTTATTTCCTCCAAATTAATGAAGATTTACAAAGACAATTATAACAAATCAAACAGAACTATGTGAATTATGAAGAAATGTGAAGAATTAGTGAATAAATAGACATATGTAAATAAATGATGTTACAATAATTATGATAATGACAATGATAACAACAACGATAATTTCGGCAGTTATCATCATGATTATCATTACAACATATATGTATACAACATCATAAATAAACTCCATGATAATGCACAAGCATTAATAATGGAAAAATTAAACATTTCAAACTACTAATATTCGTATTCAATACAGCTTATTCAAAACTATAGAAATGCTGCAAAACGCCATACTTACATAATGCACCCGTTTTATTGAACTTAACCGAAACGAAAGAAAAGTATCAACCCAGGTAAAGTATATTCTTTTCTTAATCCAACAAGTGACAATTTCACAGGCGTTCACGTCTTATACTAGACGTTTTCGACTGTAAGACTGCCATGCGGCATGTAAAAAGTGAACCACTGCAGAATAAAAGCTGTTATATTTATGACCCAATAGTATGTTTATTTCTGCATTAATACCAAAAATAGTGGAGACAAATTTGTGACTGGGCATCGAGTTAAGTTCAATAAAAACGTCAATACCACATAATAGTTTAATCTTTTCTTTAAAAGTTAATCTTATCACATCCAGTAACTTACAGTAAAATAACAAATGTTCCGTGACACTAACGTGAATATGTTCAGCTCCACAACGTGAGCACACAGCTTCGTTGTGGCACAAAAACGCTATCAGTTGAGCCACAGAAAAGCAACCATAGAGTAATTTAGGGTTGTCATATGCAAAATTCCATACTGGTCTTGAAAAGTAGCTACTTTGTATACATCTGTAGACAACAAATTTTGGTGCCGAGGTTCTTTCCTCCCATGCATCTATATAATATTGTGATATGGACCTGTTTACCAATGACTTCCATGCATATTTACTAGGAAAGAACCCATAATTTACAAAATCACGAATGTAAGAGTCTAACTGATACTTTCGAAACAGATGCACAATATCGCTAATAAAACCATTTCCAAGATCATTTGATAAAGACGAACAAAGTCGTAATAAAAACATGCGTTTTGTTGCACATTCGCCCTCCAACCGACAAAGTTGACCAACGAAAGATAACTTCCTTTTCTCAAACTCAGCCTCAATCGGAAAAGATCCAATCAATCCCAGTGTAACGTCCGTACTACATCTCCGCGTCAAACCTTGCATCTGTTTTAAACAAAGTCGATGTGATCTCTCGATGGTCAACATTCCTCGATTAGAGGGCGAATGCAACAACTCACAACCAAATAATGCTTTTGGTAAAACTAAACTATTGTAAATCTTCAGACTGGTCAGCGGATTAAGCCCATTAACATGCAATCCTTCTTTTATAAGTCCAAAAAATACACCCCTTATTTTCCTGTCAATACACTTTATTTCCTTATTACAATTTCGATTTTTTATTTTCAAAATTCCCAAGTGAACATAGTCTTCACGCTCTACTATGACATCATTTCCTATAAACCAGGACCTATTGTTGCTTTTGAATGCGTGATTTGATTCATTGAAAGTAACAATTGCACACTTTGATGCGTTGTACTGGTATCTCCAAAGACATGAATAACGATAGCAAATAGAAATCATGGACTGCAACGACTTATGGGATAGCGATAAAAGGGTCATATCATCCGCGAAGGACGGTGCACAAAAACTTGTGTCTTTAATTCGAAACCCAAGATTACTGGTTACCAGCTCATTAATTAGAGGGTTTATATAGAGTAAGTATAAAAATGGTGACAACACCCCTCCCTGTCTGGTACCCTGCAAAATAGGGAACCAGTCAGAAAAATAACCATTATACATTACACAACTAGTCATGTTCGAATGGAGATCTATAATTGTTTTCAAAAGCTTAAAATTGACCCCTAATTCATTCAATTTATGAAATAAACCATCGTGCCAAACTCTATCAAAGGCCTGACGGGCATCTAAAAAGCACGTAAAAAGCTTACTATTTTCTTCTTTACAAAATTGAATGCTCTCATCTAAAACATAAGAAGTCATTAGACTACTTCTATTAGACTGGAAACCTCCCTGCAGAGGACTTATTACTGAGTTATATGATAACTGGAGACGTTCAAGAAGAATCTTTTCATACAATTTCAAAACTGAAGATGACAATGTAATAGCTCTGTAGCTGTTACAGCTATTTTTTGCTTTACCACCTCCCTTGTATAAGGTTATAATACTACCGCGCTTTAAAGCCGCAGGCACATATGAATAACAATACATAGAATCATATAAAATGGTTAAACATTGCAAAAGAAAATTCCCGCCACAAATAATATGTTCATTTTGAATTTTATCAATTCCGCCTATTTTGCCCTTTTTAAGAGTGGAAACGGCATGTAAAACTTCATCCTTCGTGATGTGATCAGAGTCATGTGAAACTGTTTGTTGTTTTAACGTTTGGACGTTTTGAGTTACTTGTGCATAGTGTAACGGGTCATAGTTGTCACACTCTGTGTCAGAATATAGGCTAGCAAAAAAATTACCCCATTGATTACATATTTGACGTGAATCTCTATAAGATGTATCATTAAATATGATCTCATTAGAAACATTGCTTTGTCGTTTGGCTTTCCTTGAATTGAAAAGTTTCCAGAACAAGGGAGAGTCTAAACCAGCAGCAGAATCAATATCACTATTAATTTGCTGCAAATACAATACAGACGACTTTCTGTGTAATTTTCTAAATTGACGTTTAGCATTTTTATATTCTGAGTAAGACAGATGCTCTTCTCCCCTTGGTCTACCGGCCCTCGTCCAATCACGACGTTTGTGTCTCATAACGGCGTGATATTGACGGAGATCGGCTGACCAGTACGGTTTTAGATAAGATCGAAACTTGGACGAAGGGAGATAATTCATGGAAGCATATTCAACTACATCGACTATACACTGATATGCGTTGTCAATGAAATGGCTTCCATCGTTTGTCATGGTTGACAACTGATCAAAGCCATTTCTAAGACAATCAGTTACACAAGCGGAATACATTCCAATCTGTTCCTCACTAATTTTATGCCATTTAACATTATGGCTATATTGAAAAACATTATCAAAATCTAAATCTGACTGCATACTAATTTCAAAACTGAATATAATTGGACGATGCGATGAAACATTCAGACAATCATCATCTGAAATAGAGCAGTACTTTATACGACTATTCAGATCATTAGAAATAATAACATGGTCGATCAAAGTCGACGAATTTTTATCATACGACACATAACTTGTGTCTGCACCCTTACATAATGGCAATGTGGTGACAATTGTAAAGTTGAAATGATCAACTAAGTCGCATAAAGCACTGCCCCGCGAGTCAATCTTTTTAACAAATTTATTGCCGTTAACATGCGCATTAAAGTCGCCTATTAATATTACAGAACCCATTTCCGAATACATTGCTATAACATTGTACAAAGTCTCAATTAAATCTCTATAGACAGAAATGCAGTGATTAGAACTTGGCAAATATACTTGGACAATATACAAATAGTCATTTGCACCTTTTTGAACCTGCAACCCAAGGATGCGATCGCATTCAATATTTAAAGGCGTGATACGGTCTTTTAGACTGGTTTTGTATAAAAATCCTACACCACCTTTACCTACTCTACGACCAGTCCGTATATAGAGATCTGAGTCGCATACGCCAAGGCCTGTATAATCTTGATGTATGCTACTCAAAAAATGTAAATCACCGGGAAAAAGCCAGTGCTCTGATATGCCACAAATATCAAGGCCTTCTTTATCCAAGAAATTACTTAAATAGACAGAACTCGACATCAGTCCTGTCGCATTCCAAGTACCTATTGTAAAAGTTTGCATTAAGAGAACGAGAAAAATGACAATTGTGTAAAGCATTATCACAATAAGAAACGGCTGATACTACAACAACAACAACAATAATTGCCGTATTACTGACCATTGTATTGATCTTTATGCTGATCATATCCCCACTGACCTGAATAACCGTGAGAACCATGGTTATCATGTCGGTCGGGATATGGGTTATTATAGCCATTTGAGCTGTGTGTTCCATCATTCTTAGAATAACGATCAGACCGGGGCATATTTGAGTTATTGCCATCATTACGAAATTGTCGTCTGCTTCTATTTTTGTTGTTGTTGTTGTTGTTGTTTCTACGGGGAAACCTACTAACAACGTCATTACTCAAGTCAGAGTCAACATCTTCACTTTGTTCATTTTTATCATCCTGATTGAATGATTTCGTGTACTCATTTTTAGTCATTCACGGACGACATGTGACACCAGGAGGCCAGAAGCCGGGTTCAGTTAATTTATGTGAATCTTTCACCTCAACATTGAGACGAATAACCACAGATCTCGCGAATCTTCTCTGAAAGATACGTATCATGGTGACCTTTAAACCACGAATTGTTACATATTTGGACATTTTTAATTCCGTAATGGAGGATTTAAACCCTCCTACGTAAAATCGCTTGGTTTTTTTTACCACGTGTTCAATGAAACCATCATCATCATCATCACCATTCTCACCTTGATTCATGTTTCTATCATTGTCATTTTTATCACTTGTATCATTTTTTGAACGAGTATTTTGTCTATCAGTGAGACGTACTGGAATGTTACGCGACAATGGAATGTTTTGTTTATCCTGGCGTCTAGACGCAATAGCACTATAATCACGAGCACCTTGATTCGTGTTTTGATTGTCGCCGTTACACTGCGGCCGCTCACCTGAATTAACATAATTGGGGGCGGGCGGTTGTTGATCATTTGATCCGTGATTAACGGTGTGTTGCACGATCCCATCGTGCTGATGTGTGGATTGCGGAATTGGACGCGGATCACTGGTCACTGGAATGACAGTAGTTTCACGGTATGACTCCGGGTCATTATTAAGTACACTTTGCTCGGTTAATGAGCTAGATTCGGGTGGCATTGTTGTAGGTACATTCGGGCTACAATTTATGACGTTATTGTCATTTTGTACGTCTTCAGCCGCCGAACATCGCATTGTCACTTTGCCAAGATCGATTAATTTCGATTCTACTTTACCAATCCGTCTGTCAACCTGTTTTGAAACGGAAGAAAATCTATCATAGATACTTTTAGTCTCGCTAGCAACTAATTCCCGAACACTATAAATATCATCAGAAGTCAGTTTCAGAGAATTTTTAACACTCACGATTCCTGAAGTTTTCTCATCTTCGATTCTCTGGATATCAGTTCTAATATTGTATAGTTCAACACAAGTATCTTTTTTGAAAGTCAATAATTCCGACCTTACACTTTTCAGACCATCATCTAAATCCTTTTTCAGCGATATTTTATCCTGTTTTAAGCTGATGACGTCAGCCTGACATTTGATGAGTTGATCCTGCAACTGTTTTACGTCATTTAGGCACGCATTCAAACGCTGTTCTAGACTGCTGACTTTATGGTCAGCTTGTGAGCGGGACTTGGGGAAACTTAACATGTCCTTCATATCATCATAGGACTCGTTTTCTAACACCGAAGCTAATGTATATATATCGCACGCTAACTTCTGTGCAATGGAGACACCGCCGCGAGTTTGTTTACGACGTTTTAGCTCCGCGTCACTTGGATAAGGATATCCTTTCATATCACTACAAGCCGTCCACAGAGTACTACGGATGATATCTAGCTGCTCTTCCTCAGAATTTGACTCAGAAAGTAACTTTGAGACAAACGTAGCCTTCGTATGAGACCGGAAGTACGATTGCAATTTATCAACTAGAGGCCAATTTGAGTCCACAGACGGTTCTTCATCTTCACAGATCTGCCTAAACAGCTCATCATGATTCTCCGGAGTGACTGCGATCCGCTCATGATGAGACACGTATAATTGCTTGATGCAAGTTTGAGAGTCATCAGACTCATGATCCTCACTATTCTGACGTTGTGCAGGCGTCAATAACGTCAGCGAAGCAGTTGAAACATTTGGGGATATCGAACTCATAGTCCCAGGTTCGATCACTAGCCACTATGGTAGCTTATTGGATACTTGTTTATACATATTTAGCCATCGTTATGGAATGTTCAATGTGTATCGAAACTTTTTTCTTTACTTTTTTCACAACATGCATGTTCTTTTAAAATCATTATCATCTTCCCATTCCCACACAGTGACGCTTTTTGACGCCTCTAAATAAAAATTAAGGGAAAACATTGTGAATAATGAAGAAATTTCGTGTGACAAGCAATTTCTGCATTTTACACAATGTTTTCTTTACTCAAAATGGTGAGATCTTTAAATTCAACCAGCTTTAAATTATCGCCTGCAACACCTTTCCAATTGGAACAGTCTAAAATTTTGCCGTCTAGTAATGGGTTAATAAAGTCATTTCAAAAGACTTTACTTAAGTAAAATTTCACTATTTAGAAAAGGGTTAACACTCCATATCCAGTTGGAAACAATTTCCTGTCTTTCTTTATGTGTCTATTGACAAGACAAAGTAAAAGCATTCCGATTATATTTCTGACATTTCCATTACATGGTCATAGCATGATAGTATTGCATTTTTGTACTTAAAGAATGCATGTAAAATTCGGTCACACAAAAATGAAGTCAAAGTGTGACATTGAAGTAAAAAATCAAACAGCCTTGTAGATGTTTAGTTTCAGTATAAATCATTACTAAAGATATTGAAGTTTCAGAAAATAGCGAACATTCTCTGAAAGTATCCACGTTTCTGCAATTTACATGGCTTTGTCATTAATGGCACTTTATTTCAAAACACAGCACTTCTTTAGCAGAGCGCCATAAAGTTGTTACATACACGTTTGAAATAAAACATTTGTCAAGTTCAAATGAATATTATCTTGGTCAATAATTCTAAAACGTTAATTTTAGCAAATCCACTGAAAAAAATATTTTTTTCACCATTTTTTCATACATTTTAACTGAAATTCATTGTTTCTTCCAATAAAAGTTGTCACACCCATTTGATTTCTCTCTATATATTGCAATTAATATATTTTTATTTTACTTCAATACACTCCAAAACAGCTCTGAAAATTTTGAAGCGACACAATGATTAAATCTGGTAAAACATGACCTTCAAAAAGCTGCCATTTTTTCCTCACTGCGTTGCACTTGGGACAAAAATATGTCAATAAGGCTTCTTGTAGCAATAAAGAACACTTCACTTCATATTTTAGTATTTATGTGCTATATGTATGTCGAATAACTATTAAATGTAAGAAATGTTAACTTTGAGCATGAAAAATATTCAAAACAACACACTTTATTCCCTTATATTTGAATGCTATAGTCTATGTATGCTTATCACGCTGGTTGTTTTCCATTGGTTTGAAAATGATAGTGAATCAAAGAAATAAGTCATGATATTGTAAATTTGATATTTTCCTTGAACCTCAGAAAATCCTAAGACTGGTAATCAACATATCTTTGGTAATAAAATGTGGCACTTGGGACAAAAATCAGATTCTTCGAATTTAAGGTTTTCTGGTTAAAAAAGACCATCTTTTTGTTTTATATAAACATGATAATGAGTGAGGGTAACGCCATGAATGATGATAAATGTAAGGTGTTGAATAATGTCAGTTTAGGTTTACTTTGGTACCATGCAAAGTATTCTTTAAAAGTGTATCTTTGAATATTGTGTGTTGTAGATATTATGAAATCTCTTGAAATTGAATTTAAATCGATTTAAAAGCTTTGTTTGTCTAGTTTATTGATAACAATTGTGTAATTTTACAGGCTTGTAAAAAGGTATTCTCTGCACATCAGTCAACGTTTTAACCGATGCCAATCTCGCCTAATTTAGAGATCAGTAAGAGATTTCGTTGCCGAGTCATAAGCTGTCAATTGAATAAAAATTAAAAGTCGGTCACAGTTTCCTACTGGGTTTATAAAGCTGATGTGACACCTTTAACTAATAAAAGTAAATTGTTTGAATTGACGAACAAGAAAATTTGATTTCAACCGATGATTATAAATGTTTGGGTGTGTGTCACTCAGAGTATGTGATTGCTATTAGTGAAGACTTTCATTGGATAATGCCAAATAACAAACATGACACAGTACTTAATTGACGTCATAACATAGTAAAGTAGAACAAAGGGGGTGTCTCACGAATAGGAAAAACAACATGGGAGTCTACCCACGCTCAGAATTTAATGATATTTGGCGTGAACTTAGTACACTAGATAACGGTTCATATTCATGAAATGTTTCAAATCGCACATTCCAGAAAACAATTTTCTCGGAATTTTAAGTTCTCACGATGAAAAAGAGGGTAACCTGATTAAAATAGTGTGCAAGTGTTCTGGTTGTTAGTTTCATCGCTTAATTTATTCTAAATATAATGCCCAGTATTCCATGATCCTGTTTGAAACAAAAATACATATGATTATGTACAAAAAATGTTTTACGAGTATATCAACTGATGTAAGGGGTAACCCTTAAATTCATTGTTTTTAAATAGTTTAAGCAAATTCTGTTCTATAATTTTCTTTGTTCCAGTTTTTGTCAAGATTTGAAAATTATGTAAAAGTTGCGCACAAATATATTGATGATTATTGTGAAATATCGAGAAAAAATAAAACCGGTAACATATTGCTTTTGGAATTTCCCCCTGATTAGTACACATTTCCAAGAATGGACAAAGTTAAGATTTGTTAAAAAATGACTTTTTCAAATGTTTTGTTTACTTTTTTGGTTATTTTAGTTTACCTGAGGACAAATCAAGATGCAAGGCATTTTTCGGTCATTTTCTGTCATCTGTCCGTGTGTCTGTCTGTCTG
Source organism: Fragum sueziense (assembly GCA_963680895.1). Lineage (NCBI taxonomy): Eukaryota > Metazoa > Mollusca > Bivalvia > Cardiida > Cardiidae > Fragum > Fragum sueziense. The sequence continues at coordinate 15,866,785 of OY804603.1, read as the reverse complement.
TTGGCATTTTCTTAAAAATTCTTTTTCTCCCAATCTAATATGCAAATCTTTTTGAAACTTGATAAAAAGTATCCTTGGGTTAAAGGAGTACAACTCTGTGTATTAGAATTTCTTTTTGTCATAAACTTTTGTTGCTGTGGCAGCATAAAAGGGGAAACATTTCATAAAATAGAATAAGCTCTTTTTGTAAAGCTTTACACAGCCACGAGGTTTTAGATTTTGTATGTAAGTTTTCTAAGGAGTAGACTTCAAAGTTGGTTACAATATTTTTGTCCAGGGTCACATTAGATCTTGTCCCAAGTGTACCCACTTTAGGAAAAAGAGAGGAAATTTTCTATAAAAATCATTCTAAATTATTCAAGTCAGCCGTGATTCATGAAAGCTAACAGCAAGAGTTATTTATAGATCTTTTGAAACATGAGAAAGCAAATCAGAAAAAGCACCGATTACTCTGATGGCATTTGATAATCGTGCAAAAGTGAAAATATTGTTGTAATGCATCAGAAACAGATAATCCAGCTCCCATGTGACTTTTAAGGGCAATTGATGGCTAAACAACATGTTAATCATATGAAATCATTGAAATGTGTATAAATTGTGTATCAATACAGGTTCAGCTATGGTCAGAAAAATAATTTGAGGAAATAATTGCACCCTGTTTTATCCCAATAGGGCCACGTTTTTAAATAAACAAGTACATTTCCAACTGTGTAACTGAAAAGATAATGCTGTAACAGTCTTTTACTGAATCATAGGGGCCTTCCATATCATGTTAGTTCATTAGTGGCACTTAGAGCAAAAACATTTGGTTATGTATTGGTTACCTGGAAGGGCAACTTTTGATGCTCTACCATACCGGTTCTACGCGTCTTTTCAATTTCATAACATTTGGCTTGACATTTATTGCATGTCATAGTCTCATTAAAAATGGTGCATAGACATGCTCACCAAATAGTAAAGAAAACTGGCAATGTGTATATGTATGTCAATCTTGGCTTCCATGTATGTAATTTTGTAAATAAAATACATATGGAAAAATCTGTCCCAGACGGTGTAAAGTCAAGTGTCTATATTTCAATTTCTCTCTTAGCCATGGCATGTACCGAAAAGTGTTTTTTTTTTGTCAATGATCATGATAATGCACCTATGTAACAGCAATAGAACACAAAAATACGGTTTTAAAGGTAGTTCCTTGAAATGTAGAATTTTTTGAAAAATGTTTCCCAAACGGTGTTAAACTGAATTTTTCATTTTTCAAAAATTTCCCTTTGCCATGAAATGTACCAAAAAGTGTTTTTTAGTCACGGGTTCTTAAACTGTATGGATGTAACAATTTTTCAACACAAAAATACCATTCTGAAGCAAGTACGTTGAAAATTATATTTTTTTGGAAAAATCTGTCCCAGACTGTGTAAAGTCAAGTGTCCATATTTCAATTTATCTTTTAGCCATGGCATGTACCGAAAAGTGTGTTTTGGTCAAGGATCCTGATAATGCACCTATGTAACAGCAATAGTACACAAATATCCGGGTTTAAAGGTAGTTCCTTGAAATGTAGATTTTTTTGCAAAATATTTCCCAAACGGTGTAAAACTGAATTTTACATTTTTCAAAAATTTCTTTTTGCCATGAAATGTACCAAAAAGTGGTTGTTTAGTCACGGGTCCTTGTACTGTATGGATGTAACAGCTTTACAACACAAAAATACCACTCTGAATCAAGTACGTTGAAAATTAGATTTTTTTGGAAAAATCTGTCCCAGACGGTGTAAAGTCAAGTGTCCATATTTCAATTTATCTTTTAGCCATGGCATGTACCGAAAAGTGGTTTTTTGGTCAAGGATCCTGATAATGCACCTATGTAACAGCAATAGAACACAAGTATACGGTTTTAAAGGTAGTTCCTTGAAAAGTAGAATCTTTTTTAAAAATCTTGTACTGTATGTAGCGTGGTCACAGTCTCGTGTTAAAAATACTGCCTCTATCTGATTCTATGTAAAAACGAGTAATTTACAAACGGCATTTTAAGCCTAAATAACACATTAAATTACCAAAAAGTGTGTAAAAACTTAAAGCTAAATAGTTATATTTTATTATGATAAAATACTTTTTACCTTATACACGTTCTTTTCGTGTTAAATCTCTATTTGAAAAAGTGGGTCAACTCTGCGTTTCTTTGTTTGAACTCGGTTGTTACCTTAGAAGGACGCGTGGGTATGTGTGATAAAATTGCTTTGGCACTGCCATTTCTTAACGGATTTTCATAAATCTTATATCAAATTAAAGAAGGAAAACAGATCCATTCATCCGTGTATGTTAATACGATGCACCGATGAATTATGAATCGACGATTAGGTATTCAAAATAGGTCATTCTACTTGGCTTCAAATGGCAAGAACTAGGCGGCAGAAAAGCCTAGAAAAGCCTATATATGTTCTTCAACATCCTATCTATTCAAATAATAAAACATCTTGTGCTTTTAGCTTAGCGCAATCATGCGCAAAGGCTTTAACAATGGGAAGTATTTTTCAATTCCCCGTGATTTATCAATAATTTCTGTCTAAACTCCATTCATCCTAAATGTAGTCATAAATGTTGACGACAGTGACTCAAAGAATATTCTTGCAAAGTTTGGTTGAAATTGGCCGAATGGTTGATTTGTTAAGAATGAAATCATGATTTCTCAAAGTTCGATAAGCCTTGCCCTGCCACGCCCATATTTTTTGACGAATCAAAAAATCACGAAGATTCTTTGAATATGGTCATCCAAGGAACATTCCTGTAAAGTTTTGTCAAAATCGGCCCAATGGTTAAGGAGTAGGAAGTGTTTCAAGGAATTATGGGAGAACAGACGGACGGACGGACGGTGAGTGACCACAATAGCTCATCTTGAGCACTTATGGCTTAATTCATGAACATTTCCTTGACTCAAACTTCAGTCAAACTCAACAAAGGACACCTGAAGTTGCTGATCACGCCGTTAGCACGGGATCCCCGGACCAGAAAGACTCAGTAACAAAGTAGTATTCACAGTCAAAATCTTTCTTTTCTTTATAGAGGAAATGTTTCTTAACCCTTTTCTTAATTTGTTATAATGTTTTACAACCCTTTATACCCGTTTCGTCGAAACATCGCTTGAAAGTGATTTTCATAGTTAAATTATTTTTATAGTAAAGGCCATTCATGTCTTCATAGGTAAATCCGTTCGACAAAATACAAAATTTTAATCCTCTGACAAACAACAATGCTTCTGAAAACTTCAATGGAAAAGAATTATTATGCGGATTTAAAATACGCGTCTTTTCTTATAATGTATTCACAAAATAGCCAAACATCACAGCTCCACTGATAACGTTAGAATCTGTCGATTGAATTTTGATAGTTGTTACAGACGACAAAATAATTGATGCATCAAATAGAAAATGATTAGGTTATAGATCTAGCATAGAAAATATCGAGGGAAAGGAGAAGCTATTATTATTATTATTATTAATCTTTATTTCCTCCAAATTAATGAAGATTTACAAAGACAATTATAACAAATCAAACAGAACTATGTGAATTATGAAGAAATGTGAAGAATTAGTGAATAAATAGACATATGTAAATAAATGATGTTACAATAATTATGATAATGACAATGATAACAACAACGATAATTTCGGCAGTTATCATCATGATTATCATTACAACATATATGTATACAACATCATAAATAAACTCCATGATAATGCACAAGCATTAATAATGGAAAAATTAAACATTTCAAACTACTAATATTCGTATTCAATACAGCTTATTCAAAACTATAGAAATGCTGCAAAACGCCATACTTACATAATGCACCCGTTTTATTGAACTTAACCGAAACGAAAGAAAAGTATCAACCCAGGTAAAGTATATTCTTTTCTTAATCCAACAAGTGACAATTTCACAGGCGTTCACGTCTTATACTAGACGTTTTCGACTGTAAGACTGCCATGCGGCATGTAAAAAGTGAACCACTGCAGAATAAAAGCTGTTATATTTATGACCCAATAGTATGTTTATTTCTGCATTAATACCAAAAATAGTGGAGACAAATTTGTGACTGGGCATCGAGTTAAGTTCAATAAAAACGTCAATACCACATAATAGTTTAATCTTTTCTTTAAAAGTTAATCTTATCACATCCAGTAACTTACAGTTAAACAACAAATGTTCCGTGACACTAACGTGAATATGTTCAGCTCCACAACGTGAGCACACAGCTTCGTTGTGGCACAAAAACGCTATCAGTTGAGCCACAGAAAAGCAACCATAGAGTAATTTAGGGTTGTCATATGCAAAATTCCATACTGGTCTTGAAAAGTAGCTACTTTGTATACATCTGTAGACAACAAATTTTGGTGCCGAGGTTCTTTCCTCCCATGCATCTATATAATATTGTGATATGGACCTGTTTACCAATGACTTCCATGCATATTTACTAGGAAAGAACCCATAATTTACAAAATCACGAATGTAAGAGTCTAACTGATACTTTCGAAACAGATGCACAATATCGCTAATAAAACCATTTCCAAGATCATTTGATAAAGACGAACAAAGTCGTAATAAAAACATGCGTTTTGTTGCACATTCGCCCTCCAACCGACAAAGTTGACCAACGAAAGATAACTTCCTTTTCTCAAACTCAGCCTCAATCGGAAAAGATCCAATCAATCCCAGTGTAACGTCCGTACTACATCTCCGCGTCAAACCTTGCATCTGTTTTAAACAAAGTCGATGTGATCTCTCGATGGTCAACATTCCTCGATTAGAGGGCGAATGCAACAACTCACAACCAAATAATGCTTTTGGTAAAACTAAACTATTGTAAATCTTCAGACTGGTCAGCGGATTAAGCCCATTAACATGCAATCCTTCTTTTATAAGTCCAAAAAATACACCCCTTATTTTCCTGTCAATACACTTTATTTCCTTATTACAATTTCGATTTTTTATTTTCAAAATTCCCAAGTGAACATAGTCTTCACGCTCTACTATGACATCATTTCCTATAAACCAGGACCTATTGTTGCTTTTGAATGCGTGATTTGATTCATTGAAAGTAACAATTGCACACTTTGATGCGTTGTACTGGTATCTCCAAAGACATGAATAACGATAGCAAATAGAAATCATGGACTGCAACGACTTATGGGATAGCGATAAAAGGGTCATATCATCCGCGAAGGACGGTGCACAAAAACTTGTGTCTTTAATTCGAAACCCAAGATTACTGGTTACCAGCTCATTAATTAGAGGGTTTATATAGAGTAAGTATAAAAATGGTGACAACACCCCTCCCTGTCTGGTACCCTGCAAAATAGGGAACCAGTCAGAAAAATAACCATTATACATTACACAACTAGTCATGTTCGAATGGAGAGCTATAATTGTTTTCAAAAGCTTAAAATTGACCCCTAATTCATTCAATTTATGAAATAAACCATCGTGCCAAACTCTATCAAAGGCCTGACGGGCATCTAAAAAGCACGTAAAAAGCTTACTATTTTCTTCTTTACAAAATTGAATGCTCTCATCTAAAACATAAGAAGTCATTAGACTACTTCTATTAGACTGGAAACCTCCCTGCAGAGGACTTATTACTGAGTTATATGATAACTGGAGACGTTCAAGAAGAATCTTTTCATACAATTTCAAAACTGAAGATGACAATGTAATAGCTCTGTAGCTGTTACAGCTATTTTTTGCTTTACCACCTCCCTTGTATAAGGTTATAATACTACCGCGCTTTAAAGCCGCAGGCACATATGAATAACAATACATAGAATCATATAAAATGGTTAAACATTGCAAAAGAAAATTCCCGCCACAAATAATATGTTCATTTTGAATTTTATCAATTCCGCCTATTTTGCCCTTTTTAAGAGTGGAAACGGCATGTAAAACTTCATCCTTCGTGATGTGATCAGAGTCATGTGAAACTGTTTGTTGTTTTAACGTTTGGACGTTTTGAGTTACTTGTGCATAGTGTAACGGGTCATAGTTGTCACACTCTGTGTCAGAATATAGGCTAGCAAAAAAATTACCCCATTGATTACATATTTGACGTGAATCTCTATAAGATGTATCATTAAATATGATCTCATTAGAAACATTGCTTTGTCGTTTGGCTTTCCTTGAATTGAAAAGTTTCCAGAACAAGGGAGAGTCTAAACCAGCAGCAGAATCAATATCACTATTAATTTGCTGCAAATACAATACAGACGACTTTCTGTGTAATTTTCTAAATTGACGTTTAGCATTTTTATATTCTGAGTAAGACAGATGCTCTTCTCCCCTTGGTCTACCGGCCCTCGTCCAATCACGACGTTTGTGTCTCATAACGGCGTGATATTGACGGAGATCGGCTGACCAGTACGGTTTTAGATAAGATCGAAACTTGGACGAAGGGAGATAATTCATGGAAGCATATTCAACTACATCGACTATACACTGATATGCGTTGTCAATGAAATGGCTTCCATCGTTTGTCATGGTTGACAACTGATCAAAGCCATTTCTAAGACAATCAGTTACACAAGCGGAATACATTCCAATCTGTTCCTCACTAATTTTATGCCATTTAACATTATGGCTATATTGAAAAACATTATCAAAATCTAAATCTGACTGCATACTAATTTCAAAACTGAATATAATTGGACGATGCGATGAAACATTCAGACAATCATCATCTAAAATAGAGCAGTACTTTATACGACTATTCAGATCATTAGAAATAATAACATGGTCGATCAAAGTCGACGAATTTTTATCATACGACACATAACTTGTGTCTGCACCCTTACATAATGGCAATGTGGTGACAATTGTAAAGTTGAAATGATCAACTAAGTCGCATAAAGCACTGCCCCGCGAGTCAATCTTTTTAACAAATTTATTGCCGTTAACATGCGCATTAAAGTCGCCTATTAATATTACAGAACCCATTTCCGAATACATTGCTATAACATTGTACAAAGTTTCAATTAAATCTCTATAGACAGAAATGCAGTGATTAGAACTTGGCAAATATACTTGGACAATATACAAATAGTCATTTGCACCTTTTTGAACCTGCAACCCAAGGATGCGATCGCATTCAATATTTAAAGGCGTGATACGGTCTTTAAGACTGGTTTTGTATAAAAATCCTACACCACCTTTACCTACTCTACGACCAGTCCGTATATAGAGATCTGAGTCGCATACGCCAAGGCCTGTATAATCTTGATGTATGCTACTCAAAAAATGTAAATCACCGGGAAAAAGCCAGTGCTCTGATATGCCACAAATATCAAGGCCTTCTTTATCCAAGAAATTACTTAAATAGACAGAACTCGACATCAGTCCTGTCGCATTCCAAGTACCTATTGTAAAAGTTTGCATTAAGAGAACGAGAAAAATGACAATTGTGTAAAGCATTATCACAATAAGAAACGGCTGATACTACAACAACAACAACAATAATTGCCGTATTACTGACCATTGTATTGATCTTTATGCTGATCATATCCCCACTGACCTTAATAACCGTGAGAACCATGGTTATCATGTCGGTCGGGATATGGGTTATTATAGCCATTTGAGCTGTGTGTTCCATCATTCTTAGAATAACGATCAGACCGGGGCATATTTGAGTTATTGCCATCATTACGAAATTGTCGTCTGCTTCTATTTTTGTTGTTGTTGTTGTTGTTGTTTCTACGGGGAAACCTACTAACAACGTCATTACTCAAGTCAGAGTCAACATCTTCACTTTGTTCATTTTTATCATCCTGATTGAATGATTTCGTGTACTCATTTTTAGTCATCCACGGACGACATGTGACACCAGGAGGCCAGAAGCCGGGTTCAGTTAATTTATGTGAATCTTTCACCTCAACATTGAGACGAATAACCACAGATCTCGCGAATCTTCTCTGAAAGATACGTATCATGGTGACCTTTAAACCACGAATTGTTACATATTTGGACATTTTTAATTCCGTAATGGAGGATTTAAACCCTCCTACGTAAAATCGCTTGGTTTTTTTTACCACGTGTTCAATGAAACCATCATCATCATCATCACCATTCTCACCTTGATTCATGTTTCTATCATTGTCATTTTTATCACTTGTATCATTTTTTGAACGAGTATTTTGTCTATCAGTGAGACGTACTGGAATGTTACGCGACAATGGAATGTTTTGTTTATCCTGGCGTCTAGACGCAATAGCACTATAATCACGAGCACCTTGATTCGTGTTTTGATTGTCGCCGTTACACTGCGGCGCGCTCACCTGAATTAACATAATTGGGGGCGGGCGGTTGTTGATCATTTGATCCGTGATTAACGGTGTGTTGCACGATCCCATCGTGCTGATGTGTGGATTGCGGAATTGGACGCGGATCACTGGTCACTGGAATGACAGTAGTTTCACGGTATGACTCCGGGTCATTATTAAGTACACTTTGCTCGGTTAATGAGCTAGATTCGGGTGGCATTGTTGTAGGTACATTCGGGCTACAATTTATGACGTTATTGTCATTTTGTACGTCTTCAGCCGCCGAACATCGCATTGTCACTTTGCCAAGATCGATTAATTTCGATTCTACTTTACCAATCCGTCTGTCAACCTGTTTTGAAACGGAAGAAAATCTATCATAGATACTTTTAGTCTCGCTAGCAACTAATTCCCGAACACTATAAATATCATCAGAAGTCAGTTTCAGAGAATTTTTAACACTCACGATTCCTGAAGTTTTCTCATCTTCGATTCTCTGGATATCAGTTCTAATATTGTATAGTTCAACACAAGTATCTTTTTTGAAAGTCAATAATTCCGACCTTACACTTTTCAGACCATCATCTAAATCCTTTTTCAGCGATATTTTATCCTGTTTTAAGCTGATGACGTCAGCCTGACATTTGATGAGTTGATCCTGCAACTGTTTTACGTCATTTAGGCACGCATTCAAACGCTGTTCTAGACTGCTGACTTTATGGTCAGCTTGTGAGCGGGACTTGGGGAAACTTAACATGTCCTTCATATCATCATAGGACTCGTTTTCTAACACCGAAGCTAATGTATATATATCGCACGCTAACTTCTGTGCAATGGAGACACCGCCGCGAGTTTGTTTACGACGTTTTAGCTCCGCGTCACTTGGATAAGGATATCCTTTCATATCACTACAAGCCGTCCACAGAGTACTACGGATGATATCTAGCTGCTCTTCCTCAGAATTTGACTCAGAAAGTAACTTTGAGACAAACGTAGCCTTCGTATGAGACCGGAAGTACGATTGCAATTTATCAACTAGAGGCCAATTTGAGTCCACAGACGGTTCTTCATCTTCACAGATCTGCCTAAACAGCTCATCATGATTCTCCGGAGTGACTGCGATCCGCTCATGATGAGACACGTATAATTGCTTGATGCAAGTTTGAGAGTCATCAGACTCATGATCCTCACTATTCTGACGTTGTGCAGGCGTCAATAACGTCAGCGAAGCAGTTGAAACATTTGGGGATATCGAACTTATAGTCCCAGGTTCGATCACTAGCCACTATGGTAGCTTATTGGATACTTGTTTATACATATTTAGCCATCGTTATGGAATGTTCAATGTGTATCGAAACTTTTTTCTTTACTTTTTTCACAACATGCATGTTCATTTAAAATCATTATCATCTTCCCATTCCCACACAGTGACGCTTTTTGACGCCTCTAAATAAAAATTAAGGGAAAACATTGTGAATAATGAAGAAATTTCGTGTGACAAGCAATTTCTGCATTTTACACAATGTTTTCTTTACTCAAAATGGTGAGATCTTTAAATTCAACCAGCTTTAAATTATCGCCTGCAACACCTTTCCAATTGGAACAGTCTAAAATTTTGCCGTCTAGTAATGGGTTAATAAAGTCATTTCAAAAGACTTTACTTAAGTAAAATTTCACTATTTAGAAAAGGGTTAACACTCCATATCCAGTTGGAAACAATTTCCTGTCTTTCTTTATGTGTCTATTGACAAGACAAAGTAAAAGCATTCCGATTATATTTCTGACATTTCCATTACATGGTCATAGCATGATAGTATTGCATTTTTGTACTTAAAGAATGCATGTAAAATTCGGTCACACAAAAATGAAGTCAAAGTGTGACATTGAAGTAAAAAATCAAACAGCCTTGTAGATGTTTAGTTTCAGTATAAATCATTACTAAAGATATTGAAGTTTCAGAAAATAGCGAACATTCTCTGAAAGTATCCACGTTTCTGCAATTTACATGGCTTTGTCATTAATGGCACTTTATTTCAAAACACAGCACTTCTTTAGCAGAGCGCCATAAAGTTGTTACATACACGTTTGAAATAAAACATTTGTCAAGTTCAAATGAATATTATCTTGGTCAATAATTCTAAAACGTTAATTTTAGCAAATCCACTGAAAAAAATATTTTTTTCACCATTTTTTCATACATTTTAACTGAAATTCATTGTTTCTTCCAATAAAAGTTGTCACACCCATTTGATTTCTCTCTATATATTGCAATTAATATATTTTTATTTTACTTCAATACACTCCAAAACAGCTCTGAAAATTTTGAAGCGACACAATGATTAAATCTGGTAAAACATGACCTTCAAAAAGCTGCCATTTTTTCCTCACTGCGTTGCACTTGGGACAAAAATATGTCAATAAGGCTTCTTGTAGCAATAAAGAACACTTCACTTCATATTTTAGTATTTATGTGCTATATGTATGTCGAATAACTATTAAATGTAAGAAATGTTAACTTTGAGCATGAAAAATATTCAAAACAACACACTTTATTCCCTTATATTTGAATGCTATAGTCTATGTATGCTTATCACGCTGGTTGTTTTCCATTGGTTTGAAAATGATAGTGAATCAAAGAAATAAGTCATGATATTGTAAATTTGATATTTTCCTTGAACCTCAGAAAATCCTAAGACTGGTAATCAACATATCTTTGGTAATAAAATGTGGCACTTGGGACAAAAATCAGATTCTTCGAATTTAAGGTTTTCTGGTTAAAAAAGACCATCTTTTTGTTTTATATAAACATGATAATGAGTGAGGGTAACACCATGAATGATGATAAATGTAAGGTGTTGAATAATGTCAGTTTAGGTTTACTTTGGTACCATGCAAAGTATTCTTTAAAAGTGTATCTTTGAATATTGTGTGTTGTAGATATTTTGAAATCTCTTGAAATTGAATTTAAATCGATTTAAAAGCTTTGTTTGTCTAGTTTATTGATAACAATTGTGTAATTTTACAGGCTTGTAAAAAGGTATTCTCTGCACATCAGTCAACGTTTTAACCGATGCCAATCTCGCCTAATTTGGAGATCAGTAAGAGATTTCGTTGCCGAGTCATAAGCTGTCAATTGAATAAAAATTAAAAGTCGGTCACAGTTTCCTACTGGGTTTATAAAGCTGATGTGACACCTTTAACTAATAAAAGTAAATTGTTTGAATTGACGAACAAGAAAATTTGATTTCAACCGATGATTATAAATGTTTGGGTGTGTGTCACTCAGAGTATGTGATTGCTATTAGTGAAGACTTTCATTGGATAATGCCAAATAACAAACATGACACAGTACTTAATTGACGTCATAACATAGTAAAGTAGAACAAAGGGGGTGTCTCACGAATAGGAAAAACAACATGGGAGTCTACCCACGCTCGGAATTTAATGATATTTGGCGTGAACTTAGTACACTAGATAACGGTTCATATTCATGAAATGTTTCAAATCGCACATTCCAGAAAACAATTTTCTCGGAATTTTAAGTTCTCACGATGAAAAAGAGGGTAACCTGATTAAAATAGTGTGCAAGTGTTCTGGTTGTTAGTTTCATCGCTTAATTTATTCTAAATATAATGCCCAGTATTCCATGATCCTGTTTGAAACAAAAATACATATGATTATGTACAAAAAATGTTTTACGAGTATATCAACTGATGTAAGGGGTAACCCTTAAATTCATTGTTTTTAAATAGTTTAAGCAAATTCTGTTCTATAATTTTCTTTGTTCCAGTTTTTGTCAAGATTTGAAAATTATGTAAAAGTTGCGCACAAATATATTGATGATTATTGTGAAATATCGAGAAAAAATAAAACCGGTAACATATTGCTTTTGGAATTTCCCCCTGATTAGTACACATTTCCAAGAATGGACAAAGTTAAGATTTGTTAAAAAATGACTTTTTCAAATGTTTTGTTTACTTTTTTGGTTATTTTAGTTTACCTGAGGACAAATCAAGATGCAAGGCATTTTTCGGTCATTTTCTGTCATCTGTCCGTGTGTCTGTCTGTCTGTTGGCATTTTCTTAAAAATTCTTTTTCTCCCAATCTAATATGCAAATCTTTTTGAAACTTGATAAAAAGTATCCTTGGGTTAAAGGAGTACAACTCTGTGTATTAGAATTTCTTTTTGTCATAAACTTTTGTTGCTGTGGCAGCATAAAAGGGGAAACATTTCATAAAATAGAATAAGCTCTTTTTGTAAAGCTTTACACAGCCACGAGGTTTTAGATTTTGTATGTAAGTTTTCTAAGGAGTAGACTTCAAAGTTGGTTACAATATTTTTGTCCAGGGTCACATTAGATCTTGTCCCAAGTGTACCCACTTTAGGAAAAAGAGAGGAAATTTTCTATAAAAATCATTCTAAATTATTCAAGTCAGCCGTGATTCATGAAAGCTAACAGCAAGAGTTATTTATAGATCTTTTGAAACATGAGAAAGCAAATCAGAAAAAGCACCGATTACTCTGATGGCATTTGATAATCGTGCAAAAGTGAAAATATTGTTGTAATGCATCAGAAACAGATAATCCAGCTCCCATGTGACTTTTAAGGGCAATTGATGGCTAAACAACATGTTAATCATATGAAATCATTGAAATGTGTATAAATTGTGTATCAATACAGGTTCAGCTATGGTCAGAAAAATAATTTGAGGAAATAATTGCACCCTGTTTTATCCCAATAGGGCCACGTTTTTAAATAAACAAGTACATTTCCAACTGTGTAACTGAAAAGATAATGCTGTAACAGTCTTTTACTGAATCATAGGGGCCTTCCATATCATGTTAGTTCATTAGTGGCACTTAGAGCAAAAACATTTGGTTATGTATTGGTTACCTGGAAGGGCAACTTTTGATGCTCTACCATACCGGTTCTACGCGTCTTTTCAATTTCATAACATTTGGCTTGACATTTATTGCATGTCATAGTCTCATTAAAAATGGTGCATAGACATGCTCACCAAATAGTAAAGAAAACTGGCAATGTGTATATGTATGTCAATCTTGGCTTCCATGTATGTAATTTTGTAAATAAAATACATATGGAAAAATCTGTCCCAGACGGTGTAAAGTCAAGTGTCTATATTTCAATTTCTCTCTTAGCCATGGCATGTACCGAAAAGTGTTTTTTTTTGTCAATGATCATGATAATGCACCTATGTAACAGCAATAGAACACAAAAATACGGTTTTAAAGGTAGTTCCTTGAAATGTAGAATTTTTTGAAAAATGTTTCCCAAACGGTGTTAAACTGAATTTTTCATTTTTCAAAAATTTCCCTTTGCCATGAAATGTACCAAAAAGTGTTTTTTAGTCACGGGTTCTTAAACTGTATGGATGTAACAATTTTTCAACACAAAAATACCATTCTGAAGCAAGTACGTTGAAAATTATATTTTTTTGGAAAAATCTGTCCCAGACTGTGTAAAGTCAAGTGTCCATATTTCAATTTATCTTTTAGCCATGGCATGTACCGAAAAGTGTGTTTTGGTCAAGGATCCTGATAATGCACCTATGTAACAGCAATAGTACACAAATATCCGGGTTTAAAGGTAGTTCCTTGAAATGTAGATTTTTTTGCAAAATATTTCCCAAACGGTGTAAAACTGAATTTTACATTTTTCAAAAATTTCTTTTTGCCATGAAATGTACCAAAAAGTGGTTGTTTAGTCACGGGTCCTTGTACTGTATGGATGTAACAGCTTTACAACACAAAAATACCACTCTGAATCAAGTACGTTGAAAATTAGATTTTTTTGGAAAAATCTGTCCCAGACGGTGTAAAGTCAAGTGTCCATATTTCAATTTATCTTTTAGCCATGGCATGTACCGAAAAGTGGTTTTTTGGTCAAGGATCCTGATAATGCACCTATGTAACAGCAATAGAACACAAGTATACGGTTTTAAAGGTAGTTCCTTGAAAAGTAGAATCTTTTTTAAAAATCTTGTACTGTATGTAGCGTGGTCACAGTCTCGTGTTAAAAATACTGCCTCTATCTGATTCTATGTAAAAACGAGTAATTTACAAACGGCATTTTAAGCCTAAATAACACATTAAATTACCAAAAAGTGTGTAAAAACTTAAAGCTAAATAGTTATATTTTATTATGATAAAATACTTTTTACCTTATACACGTTCTTTTCGTGTTAAATCTCTATTTGAAAAAGTGGGTCAACTCTGCGTTTCTTTGTTTGAACTCGGTTGTTACCTTAGAAGGACGCGTGGGTATGTGTGATAAAATTGCTTTGGCACTGCCATTTCTTAACGGATTTTCATAAATCTTATATCAAATTAAAGAAGGAAAACAGATCCATTCATCCGTGTATGTTAATACGATGCACCGATGAATTATGAATCGACGATTAGGTATTCAAAATAGGTCATTCTACTTGGCTTCAAATGGCAAGAACTAGGCGGCAGAAAAGCCTAGAAAAGCCTATATATGTTCTTCAACATCCTATCTATTCAAATAATAAAACATCTTGTGCTTTTAGCTTAGCGCAATCATGCGCAAAGGCTTTAACAATGGGAAGTATTTTTCAATTCCCCGTGATTTATCAATAATTTCTGTCTAAACTCCATTCATCCTAAATGTAGTCATAAATGTTGACGACAGTGACTCAAAGAATATTCTTGCAAAGTTTGGTTGAAATTGGCCGAATGGTTGATTTGTTAAGAATGAAATCATGATTTCTCAAAGTTCGATAAGCCTTGCCCTGCCACGCCCATATTTTTTGACGAATCAAAAAATCACGAAGATTCTTTGAATATGGTCATCCAAGGAACATTCCTGTAAAGTTTTGTCAAAATCGGCCCAATGGTTAAGGAGTAGGAAGTGTTTCAAGGAATTATGGGAGAACAGACGGACGGACGGACGGTGAGTGACCACAATAGCTCATCTTGAGCACTTATGGCTTAATTCATGAACATTTCCTTGACTCAAACTTCAGTCAAACTCAACAAAGGACACCTGAAGTTGCTGATCACGCCGTTAGCACGGGATCCCCGGACCAGAAAGACTCAGTAACAAAGTAGTATTCACAGTCAAAATCTTTCTTTTCTTTATAGAGGAAATGTTTCTTAACCCTTTTCTTAATTTGTTATAATGTTTTACAACCCTTTATACCCGTTTCGTCGAAACATCGCTTGAAAGTGATTTTCATAGTTAAATTATTTTTATAGTAAAGGCCATTCATGTCTTCATAGGTAAATCCGTTCGACAAAATACAAAATTTTAATCCTCTGACAAACAACAATGCTTCTGAAAACTTCAATGGAAAAGAATTATTACGCGGATTTAAAATACGCGTCTTTTCTTATAATGTATTCACAAAATAGCCAAACATCACAGCTCCACTGATAACGTTAGAATCTGTCGATTGAATTTTGATAGTTGTTACAGACGACAAAATAATTGATGCATCAAATAGAAAATGATTAGGTTATAGATCTAGCATAGAAAATATCGAGGGAAAGGAGAAGCTGCTGGTCATCAACAATTTCCTCTTTTCTCTAAAAGTTTTCCGATACCATTTTTGTCTTATTCATAATGTTAGTTGCCGCACATTTGAAACAGGACTTGTCTAAAATTAAACAGTAAAATTGAAAATTAAAATGGTGACAAAAGAAGAAGCGTTTTGGCATTTTCAAAATCTAAAAAAAAAATACTTTTACATCACAAAAACTTGATTTTATGGAAGAATATGTTTCAGAAGAATAAATTCCAGCAAAATTTCTTTCAAAAGCCTTTTAAATATAGGAGTAAATAAGCATGAGTTTAGCTCAAGGTCCGACCTTCTTGCCTCGAGAAATCCTAACTTAGTTTAGTCGCCTCGAACCGTCCTTATGTCTCTGAATATCAACCTGTCCTCAAGAGCGAAATCTAATAAAAACATCATGCTGGCTGCACGATAAAATGTAAGAAACCCGTGCAATTCTATTTGAGGTAACTTCAGATAAGTAAGAGTAAGGTTCATGAATTAAGCCATTAGTGCTCAGTCCAAAGGGATTTACAAAATCGGCGTTTCCCATGGGCTTCCTAAACATCCATTAACCCTTTCCAAAACGGTAAAACTTTATGGTCATCCAACTCGAAAGCTGTGACAGGCGACAGAATGAGTGTAAAAGAAAATAAGATTCTTTTGCCTCAATCTTTTCACCTTCAATAAAATCCGTTCAGGACGTCAAAACCAGGTCTAACCAGGTCTTGTTCGGAAAAGGGTGAGGCAGCCAAAAATTAGATTGAATTTGAGCCGCGACGCGAGAAAAGCGGAATTTAGCATAAGCGAAAACAAAGACGCAGATCAGCTTCGTGGTAACCGCGAATCTGATCAGCGTCTGTGTTTTCGCTGGTGAGAAAGTTTAGTTCTTCTTCTTCCCATGTACGAAATTTCGTGACTCTAATCACTTTCTGCGGCTGTACAGCCTCATTTGTGTCGGATCTGGTCGAAACTCCCGAAGACCGATTTTCTCGCGTCGCGGCTCATTTAAAGGTTGCAAAATGGACATGTTCAAATGTATGGTGCTCTTTAGGGTCAATATTTTGAAAGCCTATTTCTTCACGAACCAGAGATATAATGTTAATAATCGATCACTTGAAAGTTTGAATTTTTTCTTTTTGATTTAAATTCCTATTTTATATGTCGTAAAATCTTGTTTTTATCGGAAGCAATGACACGGAAATGATATGCGCACAACGAAGCGCAGAAAATATTTACAAAAAGGGAGAAGATGTTGGTTATCGGCATGTTCTTCTTTTGTCTCAATGTTTTCCAAAACCTGTTCATATATGATCGTGAAAATCATGTCTTCGAGGAAGGGTTGAAATAATGTAAATAATATTTATATAACTGTTGTTGGGTAGAAATTGAAGAACTAGAATGTTTGGTAGAATAATTTCATCCTTTGTAAAACTTCAAAGGGGTGTAACTATTTTATTAATTTTAAAAACGTAAGCAGTTTTGAGTTCCTCTCATTCAGACCTTGAAAATGATATATAATTTGTTAAAGTTCTTTGAAAAATAAACAATAACGTAATTCGGCAGAATTATCTCCCCTTTGTAAAAATCTGAATAAGCATTATTCCATAACGCAATGTCCGATTTTCACAATTCAACCAGTTTTATGTTTCTCTCAATATTCTCTGTAAGCTGGTAAACATTTCGTAGGGACTAGAATACTTTTGGAAAAAAGTGTGACAACCCTACTGTATGGATGTCAGAGCTTTACAACACAAAAATACCATTCTGAATAATGTACGTTGAAAATTAGATTTTTATGGAAAAATCTGTCCCAGACGGTGTAAAGTCAAGTGTCCATATTTCAATTTCTCTTTTAGCAATGGCATTTACCGAAAAGTGTTTTTTTTTTGTCAAAGATCCTGATAATGCACCTATGTAACAGCAATAGAACACAAAAATACGGTTTTAAAAGTAGTTCCTTGAAATGTAGAATTTTTTGAAAAATGTTTCCCAAACGGTGTAAAACTGAATTTTCCATTTTTCAAAAATTTCTTTTTGCCATGAAATGTACCAAAAAGTGGTTTTTTAGTCACGGGTTCTTGTACTGTATGGATGTAACAACTTTTCAACACAAGAATACCATTCTGAAGCAAGTAAGTTGAAAATTTGATTTTTTTTTTGTTCTAAAAATCTGTCCCAGACGGTGTAAAGTCAAGTGTCCATATTTCAATTTCTCTTTTAGCCATGGCATGTACCGAAAAGTGGTTTTTTGGTCAAGGATCCTGATAATGCACCTATGTAACAGCAATAGAACACAAAAATACGGTTTTAAAGGTAGTTCCTTGAAAAGTAGACTTTTTTGAAAAATGTTTCCACAACGGTGTAAAACTTAATTTTCCATTTTTCAAGAATTTCTTTTTGCCATGGAATGTACCAAAAAGTGGTTGTTTAGTCACGGGTCCTTGTACTGTATGGATGTAACAGCTTTACAACACAAAAATACCATTCTGAAGCAAGTATGTTGAAAATAAGATTTTTTTAAAAAAATATGTCCCAGACGGTGTAAAGTCAAGTGTCCATATTTCAATTTCTCTTTAAGCCATGGCATGTACCGAAAAGTATTTTTTGTTCAAGGATCCTGATAATGCACCTCTGTAACAACAATAGAACACAAAAATATGGTTTTAAAGATAGTTCCTTGAAAAGTAGAATTTTTTGAAAAATGTTTCCCAAACCGTGTAAAACTGAATTTTACATTTTTCAAAAAATTCTTTTCGAAATGAAATGCACCAAAATTGTGTTTTTTTAGTCACGGGTTCTTGTATTGTATGGATGTAATAGCTTTACAACACAAAAATACCATTCTGAAACAAGTACGTTGAAAATTATATTTTTTTGGAAAAATCTGTACCAGACTGTGTAAAGTCAAGTGTCCATATTTAAATTTCTCTTTTAGCCATGGCATTTACCGAAAAGTGTTTTTTTTGGTCAAGGATCCTGATAATGCACCTATGTAACAGCAATAGAACACAAAAATACGGTTTTAAAGGTAGTTCCCTGAAAAAGATAATTTTTGGAAAAATGTTTCCCAAACGGTGTAAAACTGATTTTTCCATTTTTCAAAAATTTCTTTTTGTCATGAAATATACCAAAAAGTGTTATTTGGTCACGGGTCTTGTACTGTATTGATGTAATAGCTTTACAACACAAAAATACCATTCTGAAGCAAGTTCGTTGAAAATTAGAATTTCTTGGAAAAATCTGTCCCAGATGGTGTAAAGTCAAGTGTCCGTATTTCAATTTTTCTTTTAGCCATGGCTTGTACAAGAAAGTGTTTTTTTGGTCAAGGATCCTGATAATGTACCTATGTAACAGCAATAGAACACAAAAATACGGTTTTAAAAGTAGTTTCTTGAAAATTAGAATTTTTTAAAAATGTTTCCCAAACGTTGTAAAACTGAATTTCCCATTATTCAAAAAATTCTTTTTGCCATGAAATGTACCAACAAGCAATATCTTCATTTTCCACAATGTTTTCCAAAGCCTTTATCTTGTGTGGTGTCAAAAAGCGACAATGTGTAGACATGTAATGGGTTTGAGATGCAGGCAGTATACAATAAGGCCAGACTGCATGTTTGTACATGCTGGTCTTATTCTATTCTGCCTGTCAAAGTGACTTGGGATCCACATGACCAGGGTTAAGAACAAAATTCGGCCCTTATGGCTAGAAAATATGGTAGACAAGAGGCCCAAGAGGGCCTGAATCGCTCCACTGGCTAAAGTAAAAGAATTATCTCATGATTTCTTGCAAGCCTTGCACTGCCAAATCTTGAAAAGAGTCACCCATGGAACATTTCTGCCAAGTTTAGTCTGAATTGGCCCATTGATTTATTTTTAAAGAATTATTTCATGGTTTATCCAATTCTGATTAGCCCTGCCTGGCCACACCCACATTTATAGACCAATCAAAATTTCACTGACAAAGTATTATACAAGGGACATTTCTGACAAATTTGTACTAAATTGACTCAATGGTTGTTTTTAAAGAATTATTTCGTGATTTTTCCCATTCTGATAAGCCCGTCCTGCTTTGCCCACACTTATGGACCAATCAACCATCCTGCTTCGCCGACATTTACATTGTTACAAGCAATTTCTTTATTTTCCACAATATTTTCCATACCAAACGATTAAAAAATGTACTTTTTCAATCATTTTAAGTTGTCGTCTGCAACATCTTTGAATTTGGTCAAGTCGAAATTTTGTTGTTTGGTAATGGGTTAAGGTGCATTTCTGCCAAGTTTAATTGAAATTGGCCCCATGGTTGATTTTAAAAGAATTATTTTGTGATTTCTCTAAGTCAAATAAGCCCCACCCTGCCACGCCCACATTTATAGACCAATCAAAATTTCATGGACATGTTAAGTAGAGTAAACCAAGGTACATTTCTGCCAAGTTTGGTAACAATTTGCCAAATGGTTGATTTTTAAATAGTTATTTTGTGATTTCTCAAAGTCTAATAAGCCCCGCCCTGCCATGCCCACATTTATGGACCAATCAAAATTTCACAAAAAATCAAGCAAAGAGTCATCCAAGGTACTTTTCTGCCAAGTTTGGTCAAAATTGGCCCCATGGTTGATTCTCAAAGAATTATTTTTAAGATTTCTCTAAGTCTGATAAGCCCTGCCCTGCCACGCCCACATTTATGGACCAATCAAATTTCTTTGAACAATTTAAGTAAAGGGTCACCCAAGGAACATTCCTGCAAAATTTGGTCAAAATTGGCCCATTGGTTTGTGAGAAGAAGATTTTTCAAGAATTATTTTGTGATTTCTCTAAACCTGATAAGCCCCGCCCTGCCACACCCACATTTATGGACCAATCAAAATTTAATGGACAATTTAAGTAAAGAGTCACCCAAGGTATATTTCTGCCAAGTTTGGTCAAAATCGGCCAAATGGTTGATTTTTAAAGAATTATTTTGTGATTTCTCTAAGTCTGATAAGCCCCGCCCTGTCACGCCCATATTTATTGACCAATCAAAATTCTTTGAACAATTTAAGTAAAGGGTCACCCAAGGAACATTCCTGCAAAATTTGGTCAAAATTGGCCCATTGGTATGTGAGAAGAAGATTTTTCAAGAATTATTTTGTGATTTCTCTAAACCTGATAAGCCCCGCCCTGCCACGCCCACATTTATGGACCAATCAAAATTTAATGGACAATTTAAGTAAAGAGTCACCCAAGGTACATTTCTGTTAAGTTTGGTCAAAATCGGCCAAATGGTTGATTTTTAAAGAATTATTTTGTGATTTCTCTAAGTCTGATAAGTCCCGCCCTGCCACGCCCACATTTATTGACCAATCAAAATTCTTTGAACAATTTAAGTAAAGGGTCACCAAAGGAACATTCCTGCAAAGTTTGGTCAAAATTGGCCCACTGGTTTGAGAGGAGAAGATTTTTAAAGAAAAAGTTAACGGACGCACGCACGGACGCACGCACGCACGCACGCACGCACGACGGACACAACGCCATGACAATAGCTCGCTGGCCTTCGGCCAGTGGAGCTAAAAAGGGTCACCAAAGGAACATGCCTGTCAAATTTCAAAGAAATCTGATAAGTTGTTTGGGAGAAGAAGATTTTTTAAGTTTTTTCTAAAAATTCGTATTTGTTACCATAGCAACCAGAGTTTTCAATGGAATTGAATTCTTTGAAGGAATTTGAAAGAGGGCTATGCAAGGAACATTTCTGTGAAATTTAATTAAAATTGGTCCAGTAGTTTTTGAGAAGAAGATTTTTTAAAATTACACTATGCGCCATATATGGAAAATAAGCCCCGCCCACAGCGGCCATGTTTTTCGAATTATCAAAATTTCTTCAAGGAATCTGAAAAAGGGTCACCAAAGGAACATGCCTGTCAAATTTCAAAGAAATCTGATAAGTTGTTTGGGAGAAGAAGATTTTTTAAGTTTTTTCTAAAAATTCGTATTTGTTACCATAGCAACCAGAGTTTTCAATGGAATTGAATTCTTTGAAGGAATTTGAAAGAGGGCTATGCAAGGAACATTTCTGTGAAATTTAATTAAAATTGGTCCAGTAGTTTCTGAGAAGAAGATTTTTAAAGAAAAAGTTAACGGACGGACGGACGGACGCACGGACGGACGGACGCACGCACGCACGACGGACACAACGCCATGACAATAGCTCGCTGGCCTTCGGCCAGTGGAGCTAAAAATTGTTTTTTAGTCAAGGGTCCTTGTACTGTATGGATGTAACAGCTTTACAGCACAAAAATAACCATTCTGAAGCAAGTACGTTGAAAATTAGATTTTTTTGGCAAAATCTGACCCAGATGGTGTAAAGTCAAGTGTCCGTATTTCAATTTCTCTTTTAGCCGTGGCATGTACCGAGAAGTGTTTTTTTTGGTCAAGGATCCTGATAATGCACCTATGTAACAGCAATATAACACAAAAATACGGTTTTAAAAGTAGTTCCCTGAAAAAAATAATTTTTTGAAAAATGTTTCCCAAACGGTGTAAAACTGAATTTTCCATTTTTCAGAAATATCTTTTTGTCATGAAATATACCAAAAAGTGTTATTTGGTCACGGGTCTTGTACTGTATTGATGTAACAGCTTTACAACACAAAAATACCATTCTGAAGCAAGTTCGTTGAAAATTAGAATTTTTTGGGAAAAATCTGTCCCAGACTGTGTAAAGTCAAGTGTCCATATTTCAATTTCTCTTTTAGCCATGGCTTGTACAAGAAAGTGTTTTTTTTTTTTGTCAAGGATCCTGATAATGTACCTATGTAACAGCAATAGAACACAAAAATACGGTTTTAAAGGTAATTCCTTGAAAAGTAGAATTTTTTGAAAAATGTTTCCCAAACGGTGTAAAACTGAATTTCCCATTATTCAAAAAATTCTTTTTGCCATGAAATGTACCAAAAAGTGTTTTTTAGTCACGGGTCCTTGTACTGTATGGATGTAACAGCTGTACAACACAAAAATACCATTCTGAAGCAAGTACGTTAAAAATTAGATTTTTTTGGCAAAATATGTCCCAGATGGTGTAATGTCAATTGTCCATATTTCAATTTCTCTTTTAGCCATGGCATGTACCGAAAAGTGTTTTTTTGGTCAAGGATCGTGATAATGCACCTATGTAACAGCAATAGAACACAAAAATACGGTTTTAAAGGTAGTTCCTTGAACTTTAGACTTTTTTGAAAAATGTTTCCAAACGGTGTCAAACTGAATTTTCCGTTTCTCAAAAATTTCTTTTTGCCATGATATGTACCAAAAAATGGTTTTCTAGTCATGGGTCCTTGTACTGTAAGGATGTAACAGCTTTACAACACAAAAATACCATTCTGAAGCAAGTACTTTGAAAATTAGATTTTTTTTGGAAAAAATCTGTCCCAGACGATGTAAAGTCAAGTGCCCATATTTCTATTTCTCTTTTGCCATGGCATGTACCAAAAAGTGGTTTTCTAGTCATGGGTCCTTGTACTGTATGGATGTAACAGCTTTACAGCACAAAAATACCATTCTGAAGCAAGTACGTTGAAAATTAGATTTTTTTTTGGAAAAATCTGTCCCAGACGGTGTAAAGTCAAGTGCCCATATTTTTCCTATCCTGATAATGCACCTATGTAACAGCAATAGAACACAAAAATACGGTTTTAAAAGTAGTTCCTTGAAATGTAGAATTTTTTGAAAAATGTTTCCCAAACGGTGTAAAACTGAATTTTCCATTTTTCAAAAATTTCTTTTTGCCATGAAATGTACCAAAAAGTGGTTTTTTAGTCACGGGTTCTTGTACTGTATGGATGTAACAACTTTTCAACACAAAAATACCATTCTGAAGCAAATACGTTGAAAATTAGATTTTTTTTGAAAAATCTGTCCCAGACGGTGTAAAGTCAAGTGCCATATTTCAATTTCTCTTTTAGCCATGGCATGTACCGAAAAGTGGTTTTTTGGTCAAGGATCCTGAAAATGCACCTATGTAACAGCAATACAACACAAAAATACGGTTTTAAAGGTAGTTCCTTGAAATGTTGAATTTTTTGCAAAATATTTCCCAAACGGTGTAAAACTGAATTTTCCATTTTTCAAAAATTTCTTTTTGCCATGAAATTTACCAAAAAGTGGTTTTTTGGTCAAGGATCCTGATAATGCTGATATGTAACAGCAATAAAACACAAAAATACGGTTTTAAAGGTAGTTCCTTGAAAACAAGAATATTTTTAAAAATGCTTCCCAAATGGTGTAAAACTGAATTTTCCATTTTTCAAAAATTTCTTTTTGCCATGAAATGTATCAAAAAGTTGTTTTGTAGTCACGGGTCCTTGTACTGTATGGATGTAACAGCTTTACAACACAAAAATACCATTCTGAAGCAAGTACGTTGAAAATTAGATTTTTTTTGTAAAAAACTGTCCCAGACAGTGTAAAGTCAAGTGTCCGTATTTCATTTTTCTTTTAGCCATGTCATGTACCGAAAAGTGGTTTTTTGGTCAAGGATCCTGATAATGCATCTATGTAACAGCAATAGAACACAAGAATACGGTTTTAAAGGTAGTTTCATGAAAAGTAATTTTTTTTGAAAAATGTTTCCCAAATGGTGTAAAACTGAATTTACAATTCTTCAAAAATTTCTTTTTTCCATGAAAGGTACCAAAAAGTGTTTTTTTAGTCACGGGTCCTTGTACTGTATAGATGTAACAACTTTACAACACAAAAATACCCTTTAGTCCGGCAGATTCCAAGGTGAACCTGGATTGGCGGTATATAGAAAATGTTTTGACTGATAATGATTGCCAACACCTTTAGAAATAAGAATCCGGTTGATGTCACCTTGGCACCCTTGGGCAACTCTCAGAAATCAAGATGGCGTCCAAGATGGCGGAACGTCATGGTACATGATCATATTTCTGTTAAAATCTATACATTTATGACATACAATAGCTTGTATTATGTTCGAAAATGCCCAGAGAATATGTCCAAAGAAAATGAAGTATTATACCTCCTATATTGTATTGTATTTCTTCCAAAATCTGGTAAATCTGTAAAATCTTACCCCACCCACCCAATTTTACATAGAAAAATAAAGTTTTACGTAACATCATTGCCATTTCCGGTATTCAATGTGATTAAATACCCTGATTATTATTAAGGACATAAGAAAGAATATTTTGAATGACAAACCTGGTAAAATGGTGTCTCTTACGAATTCAAAATGGCGCCCAAGATGGCGGAAAATACATGATTTCTTACAAAAATTACAACGGTTGTCTTTTTCTTTGAACACTTTTTCCAAACAATGTGCTACAAATATGCGAGTAGGTATATATATTCATCTTATGTACCATTATAAGTTTACAGTATTTCCCTATTGGCCTAGATAGTAAAGAAGAGATTCTTATTTTACCCAACCCACTCAAATTTGCATTATCTGAAAACCCTTCGAATCTTTAGGCTTACGAACTGAAGATGAAATGCAGAACCAGAGGCGAAATTTGAAAAGTGCCAGTAATTCCTAAACTGTGTAACATTTCAATTCCAAATACAATCATAAGCATTTTGTATGGTTTAGAATTTTGAATTAATGCATACTTATGGAAATATTTGACAAAAATGTTCAAAATTATCCCCCTTGCATATGAATGTAGAGTAAAGTAATAGTTGTAAATTATTTTCTTCTTGAAGCATAATCTTGAAATCCGGCACGATGAATTAACTTATGTGAAGTGTATTTACAAATGTGTGTAATTTGATGCATTTCGTATGGCTAGGAAGTGGTGTTTTCATTCTCAGTTCGTAAACCTCAAATCACAACTTACAGAATATTCGTTCAACAATCACACTTAAAATCTATTTAAAAAAGAACATATAAAATTTGACTTTTTTGTTGTAATTTCAGACAGACAAACACTTCTCTCTCTTTCTAAATTCTTTCCCAAACAACATAATATTATGGTTGTGTTGCATACTAGTTGTGACGTCTGCCCATTATTGTACATAACATCCTGTTGATTTGAGAAAAAAGATGATATTGCCCTGCAATCTAAAGACTAAATAGTCATGGGTCTCTCTCCCCTCCATCCCGAGATACAAACTTAGCCGAAACTCATAGGTGATATAAGAAGATAATATGAAGTTTCTCAATTTTTGATGCCACATGCTGATGAGCTCGCTCTAAGTCAGAGATCAGTAATGATACAAGTTGATTGTTGGATGGCAATGTTTTATCCCGTCACTACTTGCACATGTGCCCTGTTCCAATTGTATATTTAGCAATCATAGCAATTAAAGTATTGGTAGAACTGAGGTGTTGTCGTTTACTTTCTCTTTTTTTGCAAATATATGCTAATGGGGGGGGGGGGGGGGGTCATACATGTACACTTTTAGGATGCAGCTAATGTTGAATTAATTTACTCTTTCCAAAATGACAAACTTTAATACAGATTTAAATCATAAGGAATTCCGGACAGCACAATATCGCAAATGAAAATAAAAAGAAATCTACAATTTATAACAAAAACGTGTTAAGTGAACAGACAAATGCGGGATATTCGCATTTTGATATGTTCTGTCGCGATATAGTGTGTAGGATTGCCAAAATAATGGTTTGTTTGGTAAATGCTTATTTGAATATATGGCATTTATAGGAATTATATCGGCCCCAATTTTTTTTGGTATAAACATTAATTCAATATAGTAGATCTACCAAATTGTCATGCTTAAATTGTATTATTGCAGTGCTAATATTCAAGACATGGTATGAAACAAATTTCAAATAAGTAATTACATTGAACATCGACATTTCGTCGTTGTAAATGCAAAACCTCGTATCTCGTTTTTGGAAAATTTCAAAGCGGAAGGAAAAAAGTGTGATAACTTTTCTCAAACTGAAATGTTATACTTGAAATTCGGACTTATTGTTCACAAATAATGTGTCATTAATACCGATTAGCAAATATACCCTAAAACCTACAAGAATTGTCTTAACTTGACATACAAGATGTTGCTATGAAAATCACAAGAATCGACGTACGAGGTTTTGCATTTATACCGACAATTTCGGCCCTCCTCCCGACTCTTTGAAATCCCCCATCCCCTCCGTCGAATTTGTATTCTTTCGCATTTGCATTCAATCATTTTCCATGGGACTGGATAAGATGGTGATCATAATCAGCGTAAAATCTGAAAGCAATATAAAAAAAAACACTGTATCAAGGACAAATATCTTCCTTCTTGTTTCTTGGTATGACCTGAATGTAGAAGGTGGGTAATATGATACAGCCTTGAACTTTTGAATAGACAAGCACATGTTTTATGGAAATAAACATTTTTGCAAACAGGCCCCCCTATTTCCATTTCTGTATTTCATTGTATTTAATATTCAGTTTTAATGTGAAAATATTGTTAATAATCATTATATAATATTATTCACAAAGCACCGCCATCTTTAAATTGTCAAAGATCCCATTTCATTGAGATTTTTGCCACTGCTATGGCGCAGATACGGTAGTAGCGCACCGACTCTCACTCATGAGAACCTTGGTTCCATCCCTGGTCGCGACAGATACCCTTTCTGACAAAATTGTTTCCCACCCATGTGGGCGAGCAGATGGAGACTGTAAGGATGGTGTGTTAGGACTGATGTGAAGACGACGTGAATCCATGCTTAGCTATTCCGTCTTCCGCAACAAGACTAAAACACATAAAGGAGGCGTTAAATCCCAATCAAGCTTTGATATTTTTAGTTTACAGTGTAGTTTTCTATTTTAGAGTATTTATTGCATACCATAAAGACATAGTCAATTAAAGTGTATATTTCAAGATTTTCTCTATGCAAATTGTAGTGGGTGGGGTAAGATCTTGCGACTGTCCTAGATTCCGGCAGAAATACAACTAATTAATACAACCAATATATATTAGATGTTCTTATAAATTTAGATGAATAAATAAAAATGCAATTGTCATGATTTTAAAGACATTTAAACATATTCCATGTTTTGGTTAAACATGTTATACTCGATATAATGATCACTTATATCCCGCCATTTTGAATTCTAAGAGACACCATATAGCCAGGTTTGTCATTTTAAATATTCATTCTTCATTCATAATTGTAATTAGAATATTTAATAACATAGAATGCAGCAAAGTTTAATAATGTTTTGTAAAACTTTTTTTTCTATGTAAAATGAGGTGGGTGGGGTAAGATTTTACAGATTTACCAGATTTTGGAAGAAATATAATGAAATATTGTGAATATCACTCTTTTTTGTCGTTGGACATTCTCCCTTGGCATTTCTGAACATGTTCGAAGCTTTGCTATATCATAAATGTGTAGATTTTAACAGAAATATGATCATGTACCATGTCATTACGCCATCCTGGACGCCATCTTGATTTCTGAGAGTTGCCCAAGGGTGCCAAGGTGGCATCAACCGGATTTTCGTTCCTGAAGGTGTTGGCTACCATAATCAGTCAAAACATTTTCTATATACCGCAAATCCAGGTTCACCTTGTATGGATGTAACAGCTTTACAACACAGAAATACAATTCTGAAGCAAGTATGTTGAAAATAAGATTTTTTTGGAAAAATCTGTCCCAGACGGTGTAAAGTCAAGTGCCTTATTTCAATTTCTCTTTTAGCCATGGCATGTACCGAAAAGTGGTTTTTTTGGTCAATGATCCTGATAATGCACCTATGTAACAGCAATAGAACACGAAAATACGGTTTTAAAGGTAGTTCCTTGAAAAGTAGACTTTTTTGAAAAATGTTTCCCAAACGGTGTAAAACTGAATTTTCCATTTTTCAAAAATTTCTTTTTGCCATGAAATGTACCAAAAAGTGGTTGTTTATTCACGGGTCCTTGTACTGTATGGATGTAACAGCTTTACAACACAAAAATACCATTCTGAAGCAAGTATGTTGAAAATAAGATTTTTTTGAAAAATCTTTCCCAGACGGTGTAAAGTCAAGTGTCCATATTTCAATTTCTCTTTATGCCATGGCATGTACCGAATTTTTTTTTTTTTGTTCAAGGATCCTGACAATGCACCTCTGTTACAACAATAGAACACAAAAATATGGTTTTAAAGATAGTTCCTTGAAAAGTAGAATTTTTTTAAAAATGTTTCCCAAACCGTGTAAAACTGAATTTTATATTTTTCAAAAATTTCTTTTCGAAATGAAATGCACCAAAATTGTGTTTTTTAGTCATTGGTTCTTGTACTGTATGGATGTAATAGCTTTACAACAAAAAATACCATTCTGAAACAAGTACGTTGAAAATTATATTTTTTTGGAAAAATCTGTACCAGACTGTGTAAAGTCAAGTGTCTATATTTAAATTTCTCTTTTAGCCATGGCATGTACCGAAAAGTTTTTTTTTGTCAAGGATCCTGATAATGCACCTATGTAACAGCAATAGAACACAAAAATACGGTTTTAAAGGTAGTTCCCTGAAAAAAAATATTTTTTTGAAAAATGTTTCCCAAACGGTGTAAAACTGAATTTTCCATTTTTCAAAAATTTCTTTTTGTCATGAAATATACCAAAAAGTGTTATTTGGTCACGGGTCTTGTGCTGTATTGATGTAATAGCTTTACAACACAAAAATACCATTCTGAAGCAAGTTCGTTGAAAATTAGAATTTTTTGGGAAAAATCTGTCCCAGACTGTGTAAAGTCAAGTGTCCATATTTCAATTTCTCTTTTAGCCATGGCTTGTACAAGAAAGTGTTTTTTTTGGTCAAGGATCCTGATAATGTACCTATGTAACAGCAATAGAACACGAAAAAACGGTTTTAAAGGTAATTCCTTGAAAAGTAGAATTTTTTGAAAAATGTTTCCCAAACGGTGTAAAACTGAATTTCCCATTATTCAAAAAATTCTTTTTGCCATGAAATGTACCAAAAGTGGTGTTTTAGTCACGGCTCCTTGTACTGTATGGATGTAACAGCTTTACAACACAAAAATACCATTCTGAAGCAAGTACGTTGAAAATTATATTTTTTTTTTTGGCAAAATCTGTCCCAGATGGTGTAAAGTCAAGTGTCCATATTTCAATTTCTCTTTTAGCCATGGCATGTACCGAAAAGTTGTTTTTTTGGTCAAGGATCCTGATAATGCACCTATGTAACAGCAATAGAACACAAAAATACGGTTTTAAAGGTAGTTCCCTGAAAAAAACATTTGTTGAAAAATGTTTCCCAAATGTTGTAAAACTGAATTTTCCATTTTTCAAAAATTTCTTTTTGCCATGATATGTACCAAAAAGTGGTTTTCTAGTCATGGGTCCTTGTACTGTATGGATGTAATAGATTTACAACTCAAAAATACTATTCTGAAGCAAGTACGTTGAAAATAAGATATTTTTAAAAGAAAAACTCTGTCCCAGACGGTGTAAAGTCAAGTGTCAATATTTCTATTTCTCTTTTTGCCATGGCATGTACCGAAAAATGTGTTTTTTGGTCAAGGATCCTGATAATGCACCTATGTAACAGCAATAGAACACAAAAATACGGTTTTAAAGGTAGTTTCTTGAAAAGTAGAATTGTTTTGAAAAGTTTCTCAAACGGTGTAAAACTGAATTTTCCATTTTTCAAAAATATCTATTTGCCATGAAATGTACCAAAAAGTGTTTTTTTTAGTCACGGTTCCTTGTAATGTATGGATGTTACAGCTTTACAACACAAAATACCATTCTGAAGCAAGTACGTTGAAAATTAGATTTTTTTGGAAAAATCTGTCCCAGACGGTGTAAAGTCAAGTGTCCATATTTCAATTTCTCTTTTAGCCATGGCATGTACTGAAAAATGGTTTTTTGGTCAAGTATCGTGATAATGCACCTCTGTAACAACAATAGAACATGAAAATATGTTTTTAAAGGTAGTTTCTTGAAAAGTAGACGTTTTTGAAAAATGTTTCCCAAACGGTGTAAAACTGAATTTTCCACTTTTCAAAAATTTCTTTTTGCCATGAAATGTAGAATCTACCAAAAAGTGGTTGTTTAGTCACGGGTCCTTGTACTGTATGGATGTAACAGCTGTACGACACAAAAATACCATTCTGAAGCAAGTATGTTGAAAATAAGATTTTTTTTGAAAAATCTGTCCCAGACGGTGTAAAGTCAAGTGCCATAGTTCAATTTCTCTTTTAGCCATGGCATGTACCAAAAAGTAGTTTTTTGGTCAAGGATCCTGAAAATGCACCTATATAACAGCAATACAACACAATAAAACGGTTTTAAAGGTAGTTCCTTGAAAAGTAGACTTTTTTGAAAAATGTTTCCCAAACGGTGTAAAACTGAATTTTCCATTTTTCAAAAATTTCTTTTTGCCATGAAATGTACCAAAAAGTGGTTGTTTAGTCACGGGTCCTTGTACTGTATGGATGTAATAGCTTTACAACAAAAAATACCATTCTGAAACAAGTACGTTGAAAATTATATTTTTTTGGAAAAATCTGTACCAGACTGTGTAAAGTCAAGTGTCTATATTTAAATTTCTCTTTTAGCCATGGCATGTACCGAAAAGTTTTTTTTTGTCAAGGATCCTGATAATGCACCTATGTAACAGCAATAGAACACAAAAATACGGTTTTAAAGGTAGTTCCCTGAAAAAAAATATTTTTTTGAAAAATGTTTCCCAAACGGTGTAAAACTGAATTTTCCATTTTTCAAAAATTTCTTTTTGTCATGAAATATACCAAAAAGTGTTATTTGGTCACGGGTCTTGTGCTGTATTGATGTAATAGCTTTACAACACAAAAATACCATTCTGAAGCAAGTTCGTTGAAAATTAGAATTTTTTGGGAAAAATCTGTCCCAGACTGTGTAAAGTCAAGTGTCCATATTTCAATTTCTCTTTTAGCCATGGCTTGTACAAGAAAGTGTTTTTTTTGGTCAAGGATCCTGATAATGTACCTATGTAACAGCAATAGAACACGAAAAAACGGTTTTAAAGGTAATTCCTTGAAAAGTAGAATTTTTTGAAAAATGTTTCCCAAACGGTGTAAAACTGAATTTCCCATTATTCAAAAAATTCTTTTTGCCATGAAATGTACCAAAAGTGGTGTTTTAGTCACGGCTCCTTGTACTGTATGGATGTAACAGCTTTACAACACAAAAATACCATTCTGAAGCAAGTACGTTGAAAATTATATTTTTTTTTGGCAAAATCTGTCCCAGATGGTGTAAAGTCAAGTGTCCATATTTCAATTTCTCTTTTAGCCATGGCATGTACCGAAAAGTTGTTTTTTGGTCAAGGATCCTGATAATGCACCTATGTAACAGCAATAGAACACAAAAATACGGTTTTAAAGGTAGTTCCCTGAAAAAAACATTTGTTGAAAAATGTTTCCCAAATGTTGTAAAACTGAATTTTCCATTTTTCAAAAATTTCTTTTTGCCATGATATGTACCAAAAAGTGGTTTTCTAGTCATGGGTCCTTGTACTGTATGGATGTAATAGATTTACAACTCAAAAATACTATTCTGAAGCAAGTACGTTGAAAATAAGATATTTTTAAAAGAAAAACTCTGTCCCAGACGGTGTAAAGTCAAGTGTCAATATTTCTATTTCTCTTTTTGCCATGGCATGTACCGAAAAATGTGTTTTTTGGTCAAGGATCCTGATAATGCACCTATGTAACAGCAATAGAACACAAAAATACGGTTTTAAAGGTAGTTTCTTGAAAAGTAGAATTGTTTTGAAAAGTTTCTCAAACGGTGTAAAACTGAATTTTCCATTTTTCAAAAATATCTATTTGCCATGAAATGTACCAAAAAGTGTTTTTTTTAGTCACGGTTCCTTGTAATGTATGGATGTTACAGCTTTACAATTCAAAATACCATTCTGAAGCAAGTACGTTGAAAATTAGATTTTTTTGGAAAAATCTGTCCCAGACGGTGTAAAGTCAAGTGTCCATATTTCAATTTCTCTTTTAGCCATGGCATGTACTGAAAAATGGTTTTTTGGTCAAGTATCGTGATAATGCACCTCTGTAACAACAATAGAACATGAAAATATGTTTTTAAAGGTAGTTTCTTGAAAAGTAGACGTTTTTGAAAAATGTTTCCCAAACGGTGTAAAACTGAATTTTCCACTTTTCAAAAATTTCTTTTTGCCATGAAATGTAGAATCTACCAAAAAGTGGTTGTTTAGTCACGGGTCCTTGTACTGTATGGATGTAACAGCTGTACGACACAAAAATACCATTCTGAAGCAAGTATGTTGAAAATAAGATTTTTTTTGAAAAATCTGTCCCAGACGGTGTAAAGTCAAGTGCCATAGTTCAATTTCTCTTTTAGCCATGGCATGTACCAAAAAGTAGTTTTTTGGTCAAGGATCCTGAAAATGCACCTATATAACAGCAATACAACACAATAAAACGGTTTTAAAGGTAGTTCCTTGAAAAGTAGACTTTTTTGAAAAATGTTTCCCAAACGGTGTAAAACTGAATTTTCCATTTTTCAAAAATTTCTTTTTGCCATGAAATGTACCAAAAAGTGGTTGTTTAGTCACGGGTCCTTGTACTGTATGGATGTAACAGCTTTACAACACAAAAATACCATTCTGAAGCAAGTATGTTGAACATGAGATTTTTTTGTAAAAAACTGTCCCAGACGGTGTAAAGTCAAGTGTCCATATTTCAATTTCTCTTTAAGCCATGGCATGTACCGAAAAGTTTTTTTTTTTTGTTCAAGGATCCTGATAATGCACCTCTCTAACAACAATAGAACACAAAAATATGGTTTTAAAGATAGTTCCTTGAAAAGTAGAATTTTTTTAAAAAATGTTTCCCAAACCGTGTAAAACTGAATTTTACATTTTTCAAAAATTTCTTTTCGAAATGAAATGCACTAAAATTGTGATTTTTTAGTCACGGGTTCTTGTACTGTATGGATGTAATAGCTTTACAACACAAAAATACCATTCTGAAACAAGTACGTTGAAAATTAGATTTTTTTGGAAAAATCTGTCCCAGATGGTGTAAAGTCAAGTGCCATATTTCAATTTCTCTTTTAGCCATGACATGTACCGAAAAGTGGTTTTTTGGTCAAGTATCGTGATCTTGCACCCATGTAACAGCAATACAACACAAAAATACGGTTTTAAAGGTAGTTCCTCGAAATGTTGAATTTTTTGCAAAATATTTCACAAACGGTGTAAAACTGAATTTTCCATTTTTCAAAAATTTCTTTTTGCCATGAAATGTATCAAAAAGTGGTTTTTTAGTCACGGGTCCTTGTACTGTATGGATGTAACAGCTTTACAACACAAAAATACCATTCTGAAGCAAGTACGTTGAAAATTAGATTTTTTCGTAAAAAACTGTCCCAGACGGTGTAAAGTCAAGTGTCCGTATTTCATTTTTTCTTTTAGCCATGTCATGTACCGAAAAGTGGTTTTTTGGTCAAGGATCCTGATAATGCATCTATGTAACAGCAATAGAACACAAGAATACGGTTTTAAAGGTAGTTTCATGAAAAGTAAATTTTTTTGAAAAATGTTTCCCAAATGGTGTAAAACTTAATTTACAATTCTTCAAAAAATTCTTTTTGCCATGAAATGTACCAAAAAGTGTTTTTTTAGTCACGGGTCCTTGTACTGAATGGATGTAACAGCTTTACAACATAAAAAATACCATTCTGAAGCAAGTTCGTTGAAAATTAGATTTTTTTTTCGAAAAATCTGTCCCAGACGCTGTAAAGTCAAGTGTCCATATTTCAATTTCTCTTTTAGCCATGGCTTGTACAAGAAAGTGTTTTTTGGTCAAGGATCCTGATAATGTACCTATGTAATAGCAATAGAACACAAAAATACGGTTTAAATCCTTGAAAGGTAATTTTTTTTTAGAAAAATGTTTCCCAAACGATGTAAAACTGAATTTACAATTCTTCAAAAATTTCTTTTTGCCATGAAATGTACCAAAAAGTGTTTTTTTAGTCAAGGGTTCTTGTACTGCATGGATGTAGCAACTTTTTTCAACACAAAAATACCATTCTGAAGCGATACGTTGAAAATTAGATTTTTTGGAAAAATCTGTCCCAGACGGTGTAAAGTCAAGTGCCATATTTGAATTTCTCTTTTAGCCATGGCATGTATCGAAAAGTGTTTTTTTGGTCAAGGATCCTAAAAATGCACCTATGTAACAGCAATACAACACAAAAATACCGTTTTAAAGGTAGTTCCTTGAAATGTTGAATTTTTTGCAAAATATTTCCCAAACGGTGTAAAACTGAATTTTCCATTTTTCAAAAATTTCTTTTTGCCATGAAATTTACCAAAAAGTGGTTTTTTGGTCAAGGATCCTGATAATGCTGATATGTTACAGCAATACAACACAAAAATACGGTTTTAAAGGTAGTTCCTTGAAATGTTGAATTTTTTGCAAAATATTTCCCAAACGGTGTAAAACTGAATTTTCCATTTTTCAAAAATTTCTTTTTGCCATGAAATTTACCAAAAAGTGGTTTTTTGGTCAAGGATCCTGATAATGCTGATATGTAACAGCAATAAAACACAAAAATACGGTTTTAAAGGTAGTTCCTTGAAAACAAGAATATTTTGAAAAATGTTTCCCAAACGGTGTAAAACTGAATTTTCCATTTTTCAAAAATTTCTTTTTGCCATGAAATGTACCAAAAAGTGGTTGTTTAGTCACGGGTCCTTGTACTGTATGGATGTAACAGCTTTACAACACAAAAATACCATTCTGAAGCAAGTATGTTGAACATGAGATTTTTTTGTAAAAAACTGTCCCAGACGGTGTAAAGTCAAGTGTCCATATTTCAATTTCTCTTTAAGCCATGGCATGTACCGAAAAGTTTTTTTTTTTTTGTTCAAGGATCCTGATAATGCACCTCTCTAACAACAATAGAACACAAAAATATGGTTTTAAAGATAGTTCCTTGAAAAGTAGAATTTTTTAAAAAAATGTTTCCCAAACCGTGTAAAACTGAATTTTACATTTTTCAAAAATTTCTTTTCGAAATGAAATGCACTAAAATTGTGATTTTTTAGTCACGGGTTCTTGTACTGTATGGATGTAATAGCTTTACAACACAAAAATACCATTCTGAAACAAGTACGTTGAAAATTAGATTTTTTTGGAAAAATCTGTCCCAGATGGTGTAAAGTCAAGTGCCATATTTCAATTTCTCTTTTAGCCATGACATGTACCGAAAAGTGGTTTTTTGGTCAAGTATCGTGATCTTGCACCCATGTAACAGCAATACAACACAAAAATACGGTTTTAAAGGTAGTTCCTCGAAATGTTGAATTTTTTGCAAAATATTTCCCAAACGGTGTAAAACTGAATTTTCCATTTTTCAAAAAGTTCTTTTTGCCATGAAATGTACCAAAAAGTGTTTTTAGTCACGGGTCCTTGTACTGTATAGATGTAACAGCTTTACAACACAAAAATACCATTCTGAAGCAAGTACGTTGAAAATTTGATTTTTTTTTTTTTTTGAAAAATATGTCACAGACGGTGTAAAGTCAAGTGTCCATATTTCAATTTCTCTTTAAGCCATGGCATGTACTGAAAAGTGGTTTTTTGGTCAAGGATCCTGATAATGCACATATGTAACAGCAATAAAACACAAAAATATGGTTTTAAAGGTAGTTCCTTGAAAAGTAGAATGTTTTTAAAAATGCTTCCCAAATGGTGTAAAACTAAATTTTCCATTTTTCAAAAATTTCTTTTTGCCATGAAATGTATCAAAAAGTGGTTTTTTAGTCACAGGTCCTTGTACTGTATGGATGTAACAGCTTTACAACACAAAAATACCATTCTGAAGCAAGTACGTTGAAAATTAGATTTTTTCGTAAAAAACTGTCCCAGACGGTGTAAAGTCAAGTGTCCGTATTTCATTTTTTCTTTTAGCCATGTCATGTACCGAAAAGTGGTTTTTTGGTCAAGGATCCTGATAATGCATCTATGTAACAGCAATAGAACACAAGAATACGGTTTTAAAGGTAGTTTCATGAAAAGTAAAATTTTTTGAAAAATGTTTCCCAAATGGTGTAAAACTTAATTTACAATTCTTCAAAAAATTCTTTTTGCCATGAAATGTACCAAAAAGTGTTTTTTTAGTCACGGGTCCTTGTACTGAATGGATGTAACAGCTTTACAACATAAAAAATACCATTCTGAAGCAAGTACGTTGAAAATTAGATTTTTTTTTCGAAAAATCTGTCCCAGACGCTGTAAAGTCAAGTGTCCATATTTCAATTTCTCTTTTAGCCATGGCTTGTACAAGAAAGTGTTTTTTTGGTCAAGGATCCTGATAATGTACCTATGTAATAGCAATAGAACACAAAAATACGGTTTAAATCCTTGAAAGGTAATTTTTTTTAGAAAAATGTTTCCCAAACGATGTAAAACTGAATTTACAATTCTTCAAAAATTTCTTTTTGCCATGAAATGTACCAAAAAGTGTTTTTTTAGTCAAGGGTTCTTGTACTGCATGGATGTAGCAACTTTTTTTCAACACAAAAATACCATTCTGAAGCGATACGTTGAAAATTAGATTTTTTGGAAAAATCTGTCCCAGACGGTGTAAAGTCAAGTGCCATATTTCAATTTCTCTTTTAGCCATGGCATGTATCGAAAAGTGTTTTTTTGGTCAAGGATCCTAAAAATGCACCTATGTAACAGCAATACAACACAAAAATACGGTTTTAAAGGTAGTTCCTTGAAATGTTGAGTTTTTTGCAAAATATTTCCCAAACGGTGTAAAACTGAATTTTCCATTTTTCAAAAATTTCTTTTTGCCATGAAATGTATCAAAAAGTGTTTTTAGTCACGGGTCCTTGTACTGTATGGATGTAACAGCTTTACAACACAAAAATACCATTCTGAAGCAAGTACGTTGAAAATTAGATTATTTTTCTTTTTTGGAAAAATATGTCCCAGACGGTGTAAAGTCAAGTGTCCATATTTCAATTTCTCTTTAAGCCATGGCATGTACCGAAAAGTGGTTTTTTTGGTCAAGGATCCTGATAATGCACATATGTAACAGCAAGAAAACACAAAAATAAGGTTTTAAAGGTAGATCCTTAAAAAGTAGAATGTTTTTAAAAATGCTTCCCAAATGGTGATAACTGAATTTTCCATTTTTCAAAAAGTTCTTTTTGCCATGAAATGTATCAAAAAGTGTTTTTTTTTTAGTCACGGGTCCTTGTACTGTATGGATGTAACAGCTTTACAACACAAAAATACCATTCTAAAGCAAGTACGTTGAAAATTAGATTTTTTTGTAAAAAACTGTCCAAGACGGTGTAAAGTCAAGTGTCCGTATTTCATTTTTTCTTTTAGCCATGTCATGTACCGAAAAGTGGGTTTTTGGTCAAGGATCCTGATAATGTATCTATGTAACAGCAATAGAACATAAGAGTACGGTTTTAAAGGTAGTTTCATGAAAAGTAAAATTTTTTGAAAAATGTTTCCTAAATGGTGTAAAACTGAATTTACAATTCTTCAAAAAATTCTTTTTGCCATGAAATGTACCAAAAAAAGTTTTTTAGTCACGGGTCCTTGTTCTAAATGGATGTAACAGCTTTACAACATAAAAATACCATTCTGAAGCAAGTACGTTGAAAATTAGATTTTTTTGTAAAAAACTGTCCCAGACGGTGTAAAGTCAAGTGTCCATATTTCAATTTCTCTTTAAGCCATGGCATGTACCGAAAAGTGGTTTTTTGGTCAAGGATCCTGATAATGCACCTATGTAACAGCAATAGAACACAAAAATATGGTTTTAAAGGTAGTTCCTTGAAAATAAGACTTTTTTGAAAAATGTTTCCCAAACGGTGTAAAACTGAATTTTCCATTTTTCAA
The DNA here is from genome assembly GCA_963680895.1 of Fragum sueziense. Classification (NCBI taxonomy): domain Eukaryota; kingdom Metazoa; phylum Mollusca; class Bivalvia; order Cardiida; family Cardiidae; genus Fragum; species Fragum sueziense. The sequence goes on along the minus strand of OY804603.1, from coordinate 15,828,092 downwards.
AAATTTCTTTTTGCCATGATATGTACCAAAAAGTGGTTTTCTAGTCATGGGTCCTTGTACTGTATGGATGTAACAGCTTTACAATTCAAAAATACCATTCTGAAGCAAGTAAGTTGAAAATTAGATTTTTTTTGGAAAAATCTGTCCCAGACGGTGTAAAGTCAAGTGTCCATATTTCTATTTTTGCCATGGCATGTACCGAAAAATGTGTTTTTTGGTCAAGGATCCTGATAATGCACCTATGTAACAGCAATGGAACACAAAAATACGGTTTTAAATGTAGTTTCTTGAAAAGTAGAATTTTTTTAAAAATGTTTCTCAAACGGTGTAAAACTGAATTTTCCATTTTTCAAAAATTTCTTTTTGCCATGAAATGTACCAAAAAGTGGTTTTTTAGTCACGGGTCCTTGTACTGTATGGATGTAACAGCTTTACAACACAAAAATACCATTCTGAAGCAAGTACGTTGAAAATTAGATTTTTTTGGAAAAATCTGTCCCAGACGGTGTAAAGTCAAGTGTCCATATTTCAATTTCTCTTTTTTGTCATGAAATATACCAAAAAGTGTTATTTGGTCACGGGTCTTGTACTGTATTGATGTAACAGCTTTACAACACAAAAATACCATTCTGAAGCAAGTTCGTTGAAAATTAGAATTTTTTGGGAAAAATCTGTCCCAGATGGTGTAAAGTCAAGTGTCCATATTTCAATTTCTCTTTTAGCCATGGCTTGTATAAGAAAGTGTTTTTTGGTCAAGGATCCTGATAATGTACCTATGTAACAGCAATAGAACACAAAAATACGGTTTTAAAGGTAGTTCCTTGAAAAGTAAAATTTTTTGAAAAATGTTTCAAAACGGTGTAAAACTGAATTTTCCATTATTCAAAAAAATCTTTTTGCCATGAAATGTACCAAAAAGTGGTTGTTTAGTCACGGGTCCTTATACTGTATGGATGAAACAGCTGTACAACACAAAAATACCATTCTGAAGCAAGTACGTTGAAAATTAGATTTTTTGGCAAAATCTGTCCCAGATGGTGTAAATTCAAATGTCCATATTTCAATTTCTCTTTTAGCCATGGCATGTACCGAAAAGTGGTTTTTTGGTCAAGGATCCTGATAATGCACCTATGTAACAGCAATAGAACACAAAAATACGGTTTTAAAGGTAGTTCCTTGAAAATTAGACTTTTTTGAAAAATGTTTCCCAAACGGTGTAAAACTGAATTTTCCTTTTTTCAAAATTTCTTTTTGCCATGATATGTACCAAAAAGTGGTTTTCTAGTCATGGGTCCTTGTACTATATGGAAGTAACAACTTTACAACTCAAAAATACCATTCTGAAGCAAGTACGTTGAAAATTAGATTTTTTTGGAAAAATCTGTCCCAGACGGTGTAAAGTCAAGCGTCCATATTTCTATATCTCTTTTGCCATGGCATGTACCGAAAAATGTGTTTTTTGGACAAGGATCCTGATAATGCACCTATGTAACAGCAATAGAACACAAAAATACGGTTTTAAAGGTAGTATCTTGAAAAGTAGATTTTTTTAAAAATGTTTCCCAAACGGTGTAAAATTGAATTTTCCATTTTTTAAACATTTCTTTTTTCCACAAAATGTACCAAAAAGTGTTTTTTAGTCACGGGTCCTTGTTATGTATGGATGTAACAGCTTTACAACACAAAAATACCATTCTGAAGCAAGTACGTTGAAAATTATTTTTTTTTTTTGGACAAATCTGTCCCAGACGCTGTAAAGTCAAGTGTCCATATTTCAATTTCTCTTTTAGCCATGGCATGTACCGAAAAATGTTTTTTTGGTCACGGTTCCTTGTAATGTATAGATGTAACAGCTTTACAACACAAAATACCATTTTGAAGCAAGTACGTTGAAAATTAGATTTTTTGGAAAAATCTGTCCCATTTTTCAAAAATTTCTTTTTGCCATGAAATGTACCAAAAAGTGTTTTTTTAGTCACGGGTCCTTGTACTGTATGGATGTAACAGCTGTACAACGGTCAAAATACCATTCTGAAGCAAGTACGTTGAAAATTAGATTTTTTTGGCAAAATCTGTCCCAGATGGTGTAATGTCAAGTGTCCATTTTTTAATTTCTCTTTTAGCCATGGCATGTACCGAAAAGTGTTTTTTTTGTCAAGGATCCTGATAATGCACCTATGTAACAGCAATAGAACACAAAAATACGGTTTTAAACGTAGTTCCTTGAAAATTAGACTTTTTTGAAAAATGTTTCCCAAATGGTGTAAAACTGAATTTTCCATTTTTCAAAAATTTCTTTGAAATTGAAATATGAAAATTTGACTTTACACCGTCTTGGACAGATTTATCAAAAAAATATAATTTTCAACGTACTTGCTTCAGAATGGTATTTTTGTGTTGTAAAGCTGTTACATTCATACAGTACAGGGACACGTGACTAAAAAACCACTTTTTGGTACATTTCATGGCGAAAAGATATTTTTGAAAAATGGAATATTCAGTTTTACACCGTTTGTGAAACATTTTTCAAAAAATTCTACTTTTCAAGGAACTACCTTTAAAACGGTATTTTTGTGTTCTATTACTGTTACATAGGTGCATTATCAGGATCCTAGACCAAAAAACCTTTTTTGGTACATGCCATGGCTAAAAGAGAAATTGAACTATGGACACTTGACTTTACACCGTCTGGGACAGATTTTGCCAAAAAAACATCCATACAGTACAAGGACCCGTTACTAAAAAAAAACCCACTTTTTGGTACATTTCATGGCAAAAAGAATTTTTTGAAAATTGGAAAATTCAGTTTTACACCGTTTGAGAATCATTGTTAAAAAAATTCTACTTTTTCAAGAAACTACCATTAAACCGTATTTTTGTGTTGTATTGCTGTTACATAGGTGCATTATCAGGATCCTTGACCAAAAAAACACTTTTCGGTACATGACATGGCTAAAACAGAAATTGAAATATGGACACTTGACTTTACACCGTCTGGGACAGATTTTTCCAAAAAAATCTAATTTTCAACGTACTTGCTTCAGAATGGTATTTTTGTGTTGTTAAGCTGTTACATCTATACAGTACAAGGACCCGTGACTTAAAAACCACTTTTTGGTACATTTCATGGCAAAAAGAATTTTTTCAAAAATGGAAAATTCAGTTTTACACCGTTTAAATTTTTCAAAAAATTCTACTTTTCAAGGAACTATCTTTAAAACCATATTTTTGTGTTCTACTGCTGTTACATAGGTGCATTATCAGGATCCTTGACCAAAAAAACACATTTTTCGGTACATGAAATGGCTAAAAGAGAAATCGAAATATGGATACTTGAGTGAGTGAATGGAGTTTTACGTCCCACTCAACAGCTAAGGTCATATGGAGACGGGACCTCGGTTTAAAGTCTCATCCGAAAGACTGGTGAGGCGGGGGATCGAACCAGCGACCCCTGTGTTATAAGTCCAGCGCGTTACCACTACACCACCTCCGCCCCTATATGGATACTTGACTTTACATCGTCAGGGACAGATTTTTCCAAAAAACCCCTAACTAAAAAAACACTTTTTGGTACATTTCATGGCAAAAAGAATTTTTTGAAAAGTGGAAAATTCAGTTTTACATCGTTTGGGAAACATTTTTCTAAAAAAAAAATTACTTTTCAAGGAACTACCTTTAAAAAGTATTTTTGTGTTCTATTGCTGTTACATAGGTGCATTATCAGGATCCTTGACCAAAAAAAAAACACTTTTCGGTACATGCCATGGCTAAAAGAGAAATTGAAATATGGACACTTGACTTTACAGCGTCTGGAACAGATTTTTCCAAAAAAATGTTTCCCAAACGTTGTAAAACTGAATTTTCCATTTTCGAAAAAATTCTTTTTGCCATGAAATGTACCAAAAAGTAGTTCTTTAGTCATGGGTCCATGTACAGTATTGATGTAACAGCTTTACAACACAAAAATACCATTCTGAAGCAAGTACGTTGAAAATTAGATTTTTTTGGAAAAATCTGTCCAGACAATATAAAGTCAAGTGTCCATATTTCAATTTCTCTTTAAGCCATGGCATGTACCGAAAAGTGTTTTTTTGTCAAGGATCCTGATAATGCACATATGTAACGTAACAGCAATAGAACACAAAAATACAGTTTTAAAGGTAGTTCCTTGAAAAGTAGCATTTTTTGAAAAATATTTCCCAAACGGTGTAAAACTGGATTTTCCATTTTTCAAAAATTTCTTTTTGCCATGAAATGTACCAAAAAGTGTTTTTTTAGTCACGGGTCCTTGTACTGTATGAATGTAACAGGTTTACAACACAAAAATACAATTATAAAGCAAGTACGTCGAAAATTAGATTTTTTTTACGGAAAAATCTGTCCCAGAGGGTGTAAAGTCAAGTGTCCTTATTTTAATTTCTCTTTAAGCCATGGCATGTACCGAAAAGTATTTTTTTTTTTTTTTTGGTCAAGGACCATGATAATGCACCTATGTAACAGCAATAGAACACAAAAATGCGGTTTTAAAGGTATACTCCGTAAATATTGACCTGAACCTGTTGAATATGTAATGAGTAACTGTGATGCGAAATAATCAATACTCGCCAGTACTCCTCACTGTCGAGCAGAGTCGATAGTTTCCATAAACATCGGAACTTTGTATTCTGCACGTGCTCCTCGTGTCAATATACGTCGAAGAGTGATTATTTCGCATCACAGTTACTTATTACATATTCAACAGGTTCAGGTCAATATTTACGGAGTATAGTTGTACTGTATGAATGTAACAGCTTTACAACACAAAAATACCATTCTGAAGCAAGTATGTTGAAAATTAGATTTTTTTGAAAAAATCTGTCCCAGACGGTGTAAAGTCAAGTGTTCATATTTTAATTTTTCTTTAAGCCATTGCATTTACCGAAAAGGGTTTTTTTGTCAAGGATCCTGATAATGCACCTAAGTATGTAACAGCAATAGAACACAAAAAAATACGGTATTAAAGGTAGTTCCTTGAAAAATAGAATTTTTTGAAAAGTGTTTCCCAAACGGTGTAAAACGGAATTTTCTATTTTTCAAAAATTTCTTTTTGCCATGAAATGTACCAAAAAGTGTTTTTTTAGTCACGGGTCCTTGTACTGTATTGATGTAACAGCTTTACAACACAAAAATACCATTCTGAAGCAAATACGTTAAAATAGATTTTTTTGAAAAATCTGTCCCAGACGGTGTAAAGTCAAGTGTCCATATTTCAATTTCTCTTTTTGCCACATCATGTACCGAAAAGAGTTTTTTGGTTAAGGATCCTGATAATGCACATATGTAACAGCAATAGAACATAGAATACGGTTTTAAAGGTAGTTCCTTGAAAAGTAGAATTTTTTGAAAAATGTTTCCCAAACGGTGTAAAACTGAATTTTCCATTTTTCAAAAAAAAAATTTGCCATGAAATGTACCAAAAGGTGTGATAACATGCGTGTAAAACGAGACACGAACACAAATAAACAAGCCGTTGGTTTAAGCAATGTGCAAAATGGCGAAAAAAATAATGATGGTGTTGTTGTTGTTGATGATGATGATGATGATGATGATGACGATTTTATCGAATGTGTAAGAAAGAAGACTAAACGCTTCTACTTAGGTGGATTTAAATCTTCCATTAATATTGTGAAGTTAAAAAACTATGTCAAGAATAGAGGATTGAAAGCCACAATGGTTCGTGTATTTCCACAAAGAAATTCGCGATTTGTAGTAGTTAGGCTCAATGTCGAAGCACCGAATTCTAGTAAAATGACTGAACCGGGCTTTTGGCCCAAGGGTGTTTTCTGTAGACCTTGGCTATCCAAGAATAGCTACCTAAAAACATTACAAAACAAAGGTAGAGATAGAGACAATTATGATAATGATAATGATGATGATGACGATTTGTCAAAAGATGTGGCCAACAACAACAACAGCAGTAGGTCTTACGGTGGTAGACATTACCCTCGCAAAGATAATCAGCATGATAGGCGTGGTCGTGATGATCATAGCTATGGCTATGGTAGTTACCGTAACTATAACGGTGATCACAACAACTTGCCTACAGCACAGGGCAAAGCTACAGACTATTTTCAAGGTCAATCTCACGAGAATCAAGGTCACTGGCGTCAAGGTCAGGTCGATGGAATAGGTCATTAGCCGGTCAAGTAGTTGTTACATAATGTCTATCACAATACTTTGGATAACTGTCTACATTTTGTCATTTATTATTATGTCAGGAAATTTTGTATCATTTAATGTTTGTTCTTGGAATGCGACAGGTATCATGTCGAGTGCGTATTACCTGAGTAACATGCTTGAAAATGAATCTATTGATATATGCGGCTTATCAGAGCATTGGCTCCGTCCATCTGAGTCCCATTTTCTGAATAGCATACACCCAGACTATAACGGCGTGGGTGTATGCGATTTAGATCTGAGTATTTACAGCAATAGAAAAGTTGGTAAAGGAGGTGTCGCTATCATATGGAGAAAGGGATTAAATGATCTTATAACCCCTTTATCCATTGACAACGACAGGATAATTGGCATTCAACTACAGACTTCACGTGATACCTTCACATATATTATACAAGTCTATCTTCCTAGTCGCAATCATACCATTGCAAAATTTGGAGAGTATTTAGAACAGCTGTTTGATTTGATTAGTCTTTATTCGCCTTTAGGGCATGTAATTTTGATGGGCGATTTCAATGCCCATTTAAATGGGACAACATTTATTAAGCAAATTGATGGGAGAGGTAATGCGCTCAGTGAAATTGCCTCTCTCTTCAACATGTTTATAGTAACCACGTCAAATAAGTGCACTGGTGCTGAAACGAGCTATGTAGCCCATGACAATGTCTACAACACGTTGATAGACCATATCATTGTTTCTAATAATTTGTCTGAAAATGTACATTCATGTCACATTCTTGATGACAATTGCCTCAATGTTTCGTCACATCGACCAATCAAATTAAGGATTACCCTTCATACAATAGTATATACCGATACAACCTTTAATAGAATTAAACCCATTAAATGGTCGGCGGTTACAAACCAGCAAAGTTTGCGCTACGAGTGTATGATTCATGATCGTCTCAAAAACGGTGTTGATCAGTTACCGGTAGGCGATGAGCGCTGTTTTATTGACGATTTGTATAACTGTATTGTTACAACTATTAATCATTGTTCAGAGCAATGTTTCCCAACTTTACATTATCGTCCCTACTTAAAACCACACTGGTCTGACTGCCTCAAGCGTAGTCATGCGTTTATGAGATCAAAACGCAGGGCTTGGCTCGAAGCGGGCAGACCGAACGGCATCGATTTTACTGAATACAGAGAGTATAAGATTGCCAAAAGCGATTTCCGTCGAAATCATAGAAATATAGCTCAATCTTATTTAGAGCAGGTAAATGCCGAAATTGATAGCGCCGCTGGCTTAGATTGTGCTATGTTCTGGAGATTATTCAATGCTCGTAGGAATAGTTGTAATTCAAATACTGCTAATGCTATTAAATTTGATGGGACTGTATTTCGTTCACCTGATCTGATTTGTTCTGAGTGGGGTCGATACTTTTCACAGCTTTACTCTGATACAGACCACGAATCGTATGATTCGTTTCATTATGAATTAGTCACCAATCAAGTTAAACTGTTGAAGGATGAGTCCATTTTACCAGATGGGGATAATATATCCCAAACCGAAGTACACTCCGCAATCATTTCATTAAAAAGTGGTAAAATGTGCGGTCTTGACAATGTCTACAACGAACATATAACATATGGTGGACTTATGCTTGAACATTATTTGACACTTTTGTTCAACTTAATGTATTGTTATAGTTATGTCCCTTTGCAATTGAAAGAGGGCTTGATCATTACCCTTTACAAAGGGGGTGGCAAACCTAAGAATGAACCGTCAAGTTATAGAGCAATAACACTTTCATCATCTGTTTTAAAACTTTATGAGAAAGTTTTGCTTAATCGCTTAAAAATGGCCATTGTACGACCTTTACACCCCTTGCAAGGAGGGTTTCAAAACGGTATGGGCAGTGCAATGACATCATTTATTCTCACTGAGAGCGTCCAATATTGTTTGGAAAAGGGTAGTAAACTGTTTGCTTGTTTTTTAGACGCCCGACAAGCATTTGATCGTGTTTGGCACGATGGCCTATTTTACAAACTTAAAGAGCTGGGTGTCCCGTCTAAACTTTTGAAAACCGTTATTGTAATGCATCAAGGTATGTACAGCCGAGTCCTTTATAATGGCCATGTTTCGGATTGGTTCCCGGTCCTACAGGGCACCAGACAGGGCGGGGTCTGGTCCCCATTTCTCTATCTCGTCTTTATCGACGATTTAATCCATCAACTTGCCAATAGTCAATTAGGTCTTCAAATTGAAGGCATAAGTTTATGTGCCCCGTCGTTTGCAGACGACATGACGCTTTTATCTTTGTCAAGTACGTCGTTGCAGGACATGTTAGATATTTGCTTTAATTTTGCGCGTCTTTGGCGTTTTCAATATAATGGTAGCAAATGTGCAGTCGTTACCTTTAATGAATCGAAAATATCTTTTTCGCGTAGTAATCGCTGTTTCGTTATAGGCAATGACATAATTGTAGAAAAAGATGAATTCGTTCACTTAGGCATCTTTTGTAATAAATATAATAATAATACTTCAACAGTTAAAAAGTTAGACCGTAAACTCAGAGGCACATGTTATGGGCTTATCAAAAACGGACTCCATCAAAATGGACTTAATCCTTTGATCAGTCTTAAGATTTATAGATCTATAGTAATTCCAAGGGCCTTATTTGGAACAGAGCTTTTACATTCCCTCTCTGGCCGAGATATGTTGACCTTGGAAAGGTCGCACAGATTATGTTTAAAACAAATTCAAGGTCTTAATATTAGATCAAGATCGGATATTGTTTTGGGTATGATCAGTGCTTTACCTATTGAAGCCGAAATTGACCAGAAAAAGCTTACTTTCTTTGGTCAGCTGTGTCGATTAGAGAGGGATTGCGCGACAAAGTCACTTTTTCTTTTCAGACTTTGCTCATTTCAAAATCAAGTTCAATCCGGGTTCATGCAGGATATAAATGTGTTGTTGAGTAAATACAGTTTAACAGAGTATATGAATGTCTTTCTATCAAATGGAACATTTCCAAATAAGGCCGCTTGGAAAAAGCTTACGTATACAAAAATTTGTAATTTTTACATTAATGAATGGGACGTAAGAACGTCGACGGAAGAGTTTAGACTCTACAGACTTATTCAACCAAATTTCTATGACTGTTCAGTATGGCGCTATGCTAAAAAATATCCCAACATGTTGCGAGTCTGCTTTTCCGTCTCTCAGTTGATTGCATATATTGCGCTTACAAATCGTGTCTGCACGCGGTGTAATCGCAATGATATTCAAACAAGCTTAGCAGAACATATAATTACATCTTGTGTTCTTACACAGACTTGCAAATCTACATTTTTAAACAGTATCTTAGTAGAATTTGGACAAAATGTTTCTAACGTGCTTCGTTCGATTAGTCATACTGAATTTGTTGAGGCTATTTTTGGTCAAAACCAGAGAGTTTCTACTGTTTTAGGTGAAACCTATCCATTGTTCTGTTATAGAGCAGCAATGTTCCTCCATCGTATTTGGTGTCTTTACAGGGATTCATTGTAGCTGTGGAGACAGTATCTACGATGTGTCTTATAGATATATTTCATACTTCTATAATAGTAAATGCTCACATTATTCATTGATGTATATGTTCACATGTTGCATTTCGCTGATTTATAACTATTTTAGTGCCAAACTATTGTATGTATAGATATAGCTACTTTTGCTCTCTCCGTGGGCATATGTACGCATGGGAAGTATGTACGTTTGAAATTTATACCATGTAAACAACAAATGTACATACAGTGTCTCATCTTCATCTCTCTACTGCACTGAGTACTGCAATGAGACGACGTGCGTACATATAAGCCTTACTGTAATAATTACGCTCCTTCTCAAACTTTAGTATTTCGTTTCGTTAAAGTATGAACATAGGGAGTCGTAATGAATTGCGATATTAAAAAAATCCAAAACATTTAACTTGTATATATGTTGCTTACAATTTGTTTGTAAATTCTAGTTGTAATGTATGGCCATCTATCTTCTCTGTTTGTCTTTCTCACTCAGTCTGTCTGTCCGCCTGTCTGTCATACATCTCTATCTCTGCCCCTTTCTCTTTTGATGCCTTAAGCTTTCTGTATATTCGTTTCACCTATCACGTATTGTAATTTTGTTTGCTGTTATTTATGTACAATGCTTGTAATTAATATAAATCTTCAATATTGGAGGAAATAAATATATAATAATAATAATAACCTATAGGGGATTAGGGGGTAATGTCGAATAGATATTTGAGTATCTATGAAAGTTAATTGAAATAAATTATGATTGATGATTATTGAAACTGAAATATGAGAAAAAACATCAACAACTAGTAGAAATGCTTTTTTATATTTATTTATATATTTCTTAAGTAATTGTAAATCAACAGTATCTATAAAAATGATTTTAATTGAGATATTAAATTTATAATTTAATGGAAAAAGAAAATATGAAAAATATCTATATGTAGGAAAACTGATTTTATTTATATATCATTTAGTAATTATGAAATAAAGATTATCTATCTAAACTGATAAAGAAAGATGATTTGAATTGAGATATTCAATCTATATTTAATGACAAAAGAAAATAATTTTTGAAAAAAAAAACTTAATTGCTTCGAAATTTTTGTACTTTAATGGTCATTACTAAAGATCAAATAAGGTATAAGCAAAAAGTGAACATGTTTGCAAACACACAGTTATATCAAACAAATTCATAATTGCTTAATTGGTTAAGTTTGTGAATGTTAATTACTGTTTGTATTAATTACAATTGCTCAACAAAGAGCAATTTGTTCTTTAAACGTTCATTCTAAGTTACGAAATCCTGGCTAACGCACATGTTCACGTAGAATTCATTTAAAACAGAAGAGGCGGACAGAATCTCACTTTAGACGGCTTCATCTACAGAATCAATAAACGAGTTGGAGACAAACTGTTCTGGAGATATACATTTTCTGGTTGTAAAGCTGGTCTGTCCACAGAAAACAACATACCCATCGCTTTTGGAAGAACGAGCACAACCATGCTAACGATCGTGCCGGTGTCATCGCCAATACAGATAATCAACAAAGTAGCAGAGAGATGTGCTGAAAGTGTGAGGCCGGTTCCAGCCATCTTCGCTGAAGAGTTTTACAAACTACGGGACAACGAGTGGGACGACACTGCCAGAGAAGTCGTCGAGAAGATTCAAACCTTCAACAGCGCAAAGTCCAGCCTGTATAGAGCCAGTAGAAAGAAAACTCCAGCTTTACCGAAGACAGCAGCAGACATTTACCTGGATGGAAGATGGACCCAGACGTCAACCGGCAACAGATTCCTGCTATTCGACGATGACTCACAACTTGGGAGAATCGTGGCCTTCGCAACAACAGAAAACCTCCACGATGTAGCTGCTGCCGACACTATCTACTGCGACGGTACTTTCTACAGATGTCCACGACTGTTTCATCATATCTACTCGCTCCATATAAAGATAGACGATGTAATGACACCAGTAGTCTACGCCCTTCTTCCGGGGAAAAGTCAGGCAGTCTACCGGCGATTCTTCTCCTTGACCGCACAGAAGATGGAAGACATTGGACTGAGACTCCAACCAGCAACCGCCCTCCTTGATTTTGAGGCTGCTGCCCAGGGCGCCATTAGAGACTCATTTCCTGGAATCACTATACAGGAGTGCTTCTTCCATTATACCCAGTGTATTTGGCGGCGAGTACAGGCGACGGGACTGCAGAACGAGTACAGAGACAACCCTGCCGTGAAGAAACTGGTACGACGGGCAGCAGTATTACTGAAGAAGATGACCACGGCCCATTCGAATATCTTCAACGCCATCCAGATGTTCAAAGACATCCAGAACGCCAACGACATCAACAGAATACAGAGATCTGCAGGTGGAACTGTCCGTCCCCGCGCTAAGCGCTACATGAATATCGACAGACGTCTAAGAACACTCAAAGACAGATACCAGGCTGGAGAATATGACTTGATCACCTACGCTGACTTGGCCGCACAGCTTCTCCATCTAGAGTGATTTAATTCGTGATATTGATATTGTGATATTGAAATATATGAGCATCAGCTGATAGTGAATTTTGCAGTGATTACAGTAAACATGGCTTTTAATGATAATTAACCCTATCCCAAACAAGAACTTGTCTCCATGCCCCTAACTTTTAAGATAAGGAAAACATCAAAGCAAAAGAAGAAAATACTGATTATCACCATTTTCTCCTTTTGGGTCAATATTTTCTGTGCTATATAATTATATTGTACACAAATCATATAATCCCCATCATGAATTTTGACTTCTACAGCAGCTTTTAATTTGGACAAGTTTAAATAGTTGCCGTTTAGGAAAGGGTTAAAAGAGATATTTTCTATAATTCTGTAAATAGTTTCAAGTATATTGTTTTCATCCATGTACGGTAAAAAATCTGAAAATGTCACACTATAAACGTGGTTAGAAAAAGGAAAAAAATCCATTGACTGCGCATTTTTCTTGTTGCAACAAAACGTTAATTTTTTCAACATGTCTTAACCCATTACCACAGAGTGACTTTTTTTGACTCCCCACAAGATAATGGCTTTGGAAAACATTGTGGAAAATGAAGAAATTGCTTGTGACTAGCAATTTCTTCATTTCCCACAATATTTCCTTCACAAAAATGTAAAAAAAATCATTCAGTTTTAATTGTCGTCTGCAACGTCTTTGAATTTGGAGGAGTATAAAAGATTGCCTTCTGGTAATGGTTTAAATAGAAAATATGAATATTATATATACATGTATTTTAGATGTAAAACGATAAAAAAAATTCTGTCAAACGAAATAAAAAAATACGATTTCTTACTGTATTTCCTCTTACTATTAAAGCTACTCGACATACAGCCCCCCCTCTTCAATAATTTCCCCCTTCGGGTAGCCCCTTTTCACACATTTATAAAAGGTGCGATTCGACGTTCCGGGAATAAACCGATGTAACAGAATTACAACACAAAAATACCATTCTGAAGCAAGTACGTTGAAAATTAGATTTTTTGGGGAAAATCTATCCCAGACGATTTAAAGTCAAGTGTCCATATTTCAATTTCTCTTTTAGCCATGGCATGTACCGAAAAGTGTTTTTTTTTTTTTTGTCAAGGATCCTGATAATGATTCTATGTAACAGCAATAGAACTAAAAAATACAGTTTTTAAGGTACGAGGGACGTTCAATTAAAAGTGGTACTAATGGGTCACCATACGTCACGGTTCTATAGAACTAATGGTGCTTGTGGCAATTTGACGGGAAAGTTACTGTCTATACTTGGTCAAAATTTGAGGCAAATTCGTTCTCCCTTTCAAAAATTATTGAACTTCTAAGTTGGTTCAGTCATATACACTGGCTATTTCGCTGTGCGCAAAATGGAAAACGAACTGAAGTAGGATGTACGGGTCTACATTAAAGGTCGCATAGGCTTTGACATATCTGCATCACGTGTATATAATGAACTATATCAGATTTATGGACATTCGAACGTTGAAAATACGTCAGTTTTCAGGAAGTTAATAAAAATAAAAATTGGTAAAACTGTCCTGAATGATGCCGCCTCTCAGGCAACCCGGGTAGAGCTAGTACCAAAGCAAATGTTGCTGTAGAGTCTGACATGACTGAACAAGACGCACGGTTCAATATGCAAGAAATAGCAGATAAAGTTGTTTTTTTTTTTTCATCGGGTACATGTTATACGATCTTGACGAAAGTGTTGAAACACAGGCAGGTTTATGCCCATTGGGTCCCCCACCTGCTGCCTAAAGGACAGAGAGCCATCCGTGTAAAGGTGGCAAAATATATTTTGAAATAATGCAATAAATGCGACAAATGTGGGCTTTCTGAGCTTTATACATATGATTGAACAATAATATACTACTATGAGCACCATTGGCGTGTCATTAGCAAGTAATGGTTGCGAAAAGACCAGGCAAGGTCCGTATTAGCCAAAAAATTGAAAGCGCGGCAAAAGTTTTGTACGCGGTAATTTTCAAATGTAACGGATGTATTGTTCAATTTTCTGTTTCAAATGGTACCACTATCGCCGGTCATTCATTCAAGAAATGTATATCGGCGAAAGTAAAGAAATATCACGAAAACAGCAGTTCTAGGACCGACTAAAGAGGCATTTGCCAAATCCATGACAACGGAGCTGTCCAAAGGGGTCCTCTTGTCCAAGACTTCCTGGAAGAGACACATGCTGCACAGTGTCTTCATCCACTCATATAGCCGAGCTTAAGCCCTTGTGGCTTTTTTGTGTTCCACATGATGACGAAAAAATCCTCTGGCCGTCGGTAAAGGCATTCATGTTCCATATGCAGTGCAATTTACCAGTGTCTGCGGGGTGTTCCAAAAGAGGCCCATTTACTGGCATATAAGTAATGGATCTCAAAACTTCAGAAGTGTGGGGTTGTCAAAGAGGATTACTTCGAAGTATTGAAGAAACTTAAAATTGAATTGCGACATAACTATGGCTTATAGAACCCAGTTCCAAGATTAATTGAACGCCCCTCGTAGTTCCTTGAAAAGTAGATTTTTTTTGAAAAATGTTTCCTAAAAGGTGAAAAACTTAATTTTCCATTTTTCCAGTTTGTTTTAAAGTTTCACAATGCTCTAAGTTTGCTTAGAAAAACGCGTTGCACCTGGGACATCACTTTCGGCAAAATTTAGGAAGACAGCATGCAAAGAATTGCAAAGAATTGCCCGTGAATCATATTATCTGACTTGCTGATCTGAAAAATGAGGAAAAACAACATGTTAGCTAGGTAATGCTTCTTTTATGGATCTAAAACCTCAAAGCGTTGCACTTGGGACAAATTCAGGTAGCAGTTTAAAGACGCTATTTTCTGACATATCTTGCTCAAGATTAGATTATTTGCAATTGAAAATTAATCTTAAGAAATACTGCTATGCCTCGAATACCTTTAAAAGTGTATATTGATGATAAATTATGAAATGTACTTGATCAAATTCTAAATTTGTTATTCGGAAGGATACATTTTTAACAGGGGGTATCAACATTAATGCTTAAATTTGAACTAGCAAATATGGTGCCACATAACTGAATTACGAGTACATTAGAACCTTGAGTTTAATTGATGACTTTCCAATTACAGGATCTTTTAGGTACATAAAGCATCACGCTTTTCTTAAAACAACCTTTGAAATTGATGAATGTATCAAAATGTCACGCTTTTTACGTTGCACTTGGGACATTTTTAAGCATATTTTTCGCCATAACTTTGGTTTGGATGGTTCGATTTTCATGAAAATTTCCATGGTGTTTAACAGCATCAAAATGCATAGTTTTAATCCAAAAAGAACATTATTCTTAAGAACATATTCATCATTGCTCTGTTTTTAATAAACACTTCATTTTTTTGAACTTCACCCATAAGGTAGAATATCCGTAATGTCGCAATTTTGAGATTCATAAAACATCGGCTTTTTTCGAGCGTCGTCGTTACGTATCCGAACCTATTCGGGCGCTGTCGTAAACATTCGGCGGTGGATAGTTCCGCCGCCGAATGTTTTCGATTGCGCCCGAATAATTCCGACGTAATGCGAATCTCATTAGGGTTGGACTACCTTAAAAACTTTTTCAAATGTCGAAATTTAGTTTGTAGATTGTTCCATTTAAAACCTACTACAGACGGCAAATGAGGACCGGTATCTGGCAACATGTTGAAAGCTTTTGGGAGCGTGCGGCAATAGGGAACAATTTTATTCAGTTGAACCTGACGTATTTTCGGAAAAACAAAAGTATTTCGTAGGTGTTTTTATCAAATCTCGTTACTACGGCTTGATTCAAGCCGTAGTTACGAGGTTTTGTAACAACGCCGACGGTTTATCAATACATAACGGTGAACCCAGTCTATTTTAGCACAAACTTCATTGCTATTGAATCTACGGACTATTTCATCAAAACGTCTCTTCCAAAACCCCATGAATATGTAAAATAGTATAAATTGTGGGATTGGAAACGAGCACGACAATTCTCTTGAATGCCTTTGTTAAATACTTTATCCTCATAAATCTGTAGACTAGTATGAATTGTAAGATTGGAACTGTGTACGGCAATTCTCTTGCATATTTCTCGTAAAAACTGTATCCATGAATTCATATACATCATTCTATTAAACACGTGTGAAAGTTTCACAAAGTTTGGATACAAGAAACAAGTGACCCACTCTCGGATACCCCGAGGTCTGCTTCGCTACATAGCATATCAGATCCCGGGGTATTCGAGGATACAAGCGGCCTAAAATGGGACAACCTATCATTGTTTCGGAAAGAGTTTTAACTATTGATATAAGTTTGGGTTCATGAAGAGCAACACCATTCATTTTATAGATATATCATAGGCTCGTCATTTATATGTCTCATTTTATGTCATTTCAAAGGTTTTATATATACATAAATGAGTCCTAATTAGTGATTTTCAAAGGTTTCAATAACCTGATTGTCTGGATTATGGCTTGTTATTTTTTTCATAAATTGGATACAATTTGGGTCACATTTTTTGAAATGTCATTTGCGTGCATTAAAGTAAATAAGAACAAACGCAGAGTGGACTATTACCCCCCAACCCCCCACCCCACCCCGCTGCAATATCAAACTATTGCGAGAAAGGATGACCTCTTGGAAAATGGAGAACATAATTATCCTTGGATAATGTTGGCTAACTAGTATTTTTACACAAACGAACACAAAGGTCTAAACTTGGTACTACTACTACTTCAAAGAAGCTACTTTCTTATAAAAAAACATGCAATTTCGAAATAAACTTTTGATTTTTCTATGTTTTTCATATGTAATTCAATGTTGAACTACCTTTTTGCAGCATAATTCGTGGTTGAATAATTTGGCCATATTCTCAAGCCGTCAAAGTATGTTTTCTGAAAAAGTTATTTCCCCTTATTATATTAACTGAATTAAATCAACGATGGCTCCGACAGTGAAGAAATACGTCACGTGATAATAATAACCTTTCCCCATTTTTCTTTTGACTCACATTTGACATTTTTTATATTACATGTAATTCCAAAAGTGTAAACATTTTTAAAATTATGTTGTTATCGGAATGTTGTTATTAGTAAGCATACTATTCCCTTTGTTGTAAAGCCGTATTGCTCGGTATTTTCATAGAAAACTATTTTTTTTAAAAAAACATGATACATATCCGGACACTACTGATTCGTAAGGGTCATTACTCTACACATTTCTCAAATTATGCTACAATATAATTTCAATAAATATATCTTTTAAAAGATTAATTTTTAAAGACGCGGAATGTATATTGTATTCAGTATGCCTGCCAGTTTTGCCTTTGTGAATGTTTTTCGATAACATAAACAAAGTCTTTTTCCGGTGCCAATTATCCAATGTTTATGCATGTTCTGGTCCAAATTCTTTTAAAATGGAAGAATAGTCATACGCACCCCACCTTTCAAAATATCAATTCCACGATCAGTTTTATCCAGATTTTTTTTTAAATTTAATTAACAATTCAATCATATTATTAATATGATGAAATGTTCTCTCAAAAAAGTTTTTGTAAAGATTCGAAGTTGCTGATAAATTTTAGTAACATACAGCATGGTCGAAATTCAATCAAAGTGAAACCGGAAGCTAAGTAAATTCCTATTAAAATTTTGATTTTTTGTTAATTTTTAACGGATCGAGGCTTTGTGGCATTTCTAGACAGACTACAGTTCTCAGGTTTGACAGCTGCAATATATTTGCTTGTGTAAACATTATTAGTATTCGTCAATTAAATTGCGGAAATTTTAAAAACAACTTTTTAAAATGGTTACCCGAGAAAATTTGGAGTTGTCATATATTTTCGTGACTTTCATGCCAACCGCTCTCATTTATAACTGAATATGCGACAGTAGTAGTACCTCGATTAGAATCTGCACATTATATTGATATCTCAATGGAGGAAATTTGTTGTTGGGAAAAAGTTGCCGGTTTTGGGAGAAACAACAAATTTCTGTGGATTTTGTTGCTCTGCGTGGCTCTGTCAGTAAAATAAGCTATGTCTATAGCATGTTATTATTATGTATTAGAGTATATTGGTAAACTTCATTGAAACACTCGTTTAAATTGGAATCAGAAATTCCAAAACGGACTCAAGATCACCAGTTTTGGAGTTTACTTGAGCCTTAATGCCGCTGAAACAAAAGGTGCGGTTTATCATGTTTTCCTAAACTGTTGCTATCAAAGAAGTCAGACCAAAAGCATTCCAGTCTTTATTTTCCTAGATTTGGACGTAAGGACTGGTGTTGTCTTGTAAAAGGTTAATGAATCTACAATAGACGGTTTATTAGTTACCCCAGTCTCGGGAGAGTCTGGCTTTAGAAAAGTACAGCTTACCATTTCCTGATGCCAAACATTAGACCATATATCCAAATACAAACTAAAATATGAAAATGTGCATTAACCATTTCCCAAACTGCAAAATTTTTGGGCTGCCCAATTTGAAAGCTGCTGCAGACGACAAAGCGAATGTTGTGAAAGATGAAATTTGTGTATAATATAGCATCGAAAATATTGAGGCAAAAGGAGAAACTGCTGATTATCGGCAGTTTCTTCTTTTGCCTCAATGTTTTCCGAATCATTGCCTATTGGGTACGTCAAACCCAGAGGCGCGTTCTTTAGAGCGAGATTTCTTAAGATTTCTTAAGATGTTTTTGATACAGCGTCTTTGAGACCGAGATTATAAGCGAGCTTTTCCGAATGTTCCATACTTCATACAAATGACGTCATCATGACGTCATTTATATGAAGTATGGAGCATTCGGAACTCCGCGGTTTATGAATCATAGAGCATTCGGTACAACTCGATCATCTCTCCCATATAGATTCTACAGAATTTACCGAGGGGATCCAAAGAAGTATAGAGCAATGGCGGCTCGCAGTGATCGTCTTAAAAATCTTGCTCAAAAGAGCGCTTTATCCTAAATTATCTTAAGAAATCTCAAGATATCTCAAGAAATCTCGCTCTAGAGAACGCGGCTCAGAAAAGGGTTAAGATACTCCATGATTAGTAAGACTCAAGCAACGTCGGATTTCATTAGGCGACTTCTTAAACATTCGTAAAGCATCCGATCTATACGTACACGAAAGTGTTTAGTTAACCAAAAGCTGGATTCGGAGTTTGATATCTGGTAGTAAATCAACAAAATAAGCTAGTTCTATAGGTTGAACTGTATAGCATATAGGACACTAATTAACAGCTCGCAGGCCCGTTTGCACCAAAATCTGGATTCAGAGCATGACATCTGATAGTAAATCAACAAAATAAGCTATTTCAATAGGCTACTCTGATTAACCGCCCCAGGCCCGTTTGCACCAAAATCTGGATTCAGAATATGATTTCTGGTAGTAAATCAACAAAATAAGCTAGTTCTATTGGCTGAACTGAATAACAGCTCCCAGGTCCGTTTGCACGAAAATCTTGATTCAGAGTATGCTTTCTTGTAAAAAATACAAAAATAAGCTATTTCTATAGGCTACACTGATTAATAGCTCCCAGGTCCGTTTGAAACAAAATCTGAATTCAGAGTATGATATCTGGTAGTAAATCAACAAAATAAGCTATTTCTATAGGCTACACTGATTAATAGCTCCCAGGCCATTTTGCACCAAAATCTGGATTTAGAGTATGATATCTGGTAGTAAATCAACGAAATAAGCTCGTTCTGTGGGCGACACTGATTAACAGCTCCCAGGCCATTTTGCACCAAAATCTGGATTTAGAGTATGATATCTGGTAGTAAATCAACGAAATAAGCTCGTTCTGTGGGCGACACTGATTAACAGCTCCCAGGACCGTTGGCACCAAAATCTGGATTTAGAGTATGATATCTGGTAGTAAATCAACGAAATAAGCTCGTTCTGTGGGCGACACTGATTAACAGCTCCCAGGACCGTTGGCACCAAAATCTGGATTCAGTTTATGATATCTGGTAGTAAATCAACGAAATAAGCTCGTTCTGTGGGCGACACTGATTAACAGCTCCCAGGACCGTTGGCACCAAAATCTGGATTCAGTTTATGATATCTGGTAGTAAATCAACAAAATAAGCTAGCTCTATAGGCGACACTGATTAATAGCTCCCAAGCCCGTTTGCAGCGAGTTAGAGGAAATCAGCACTTTTCAAAGCCGAATATTAAGGGGGAATGCTCCAGTTTCCTAATTTTTTTCCCAATAATAGAATTTATTTATATTTTGTATGTTGAAATTACATGTTATTACCAATTGAAAAATAAAATAAAAATGGATGGTCAGCGATCTTGTTTGAATTTTATAGGCATTCGTATCACATACCCCTACATCGAAAAAATGCACAATTTCTTGCACCTGTCCAAGGTCACTAAAATGCTAATAAAATGCTGTATATTCATTGTTTAGTCCCGAAAACGGATTTAAAGTAACGCCTTACATTTAATAAGAACAGAAAACCCAAAATATGTGCTAATATAAACGCGTAAATGTATAAAACAGCATGTTCACGTGTTCGGTTAGATCAACGAAGCTGGAAATTTTCATGTCAAAATTTGCATATTTTTGGAAATATTTCAAGTTCTACATAATAGAATTTGATAAAACTCCCTCATTGTATTAAGCAACATGTCCTGGTAATAATTCAAAAAGAAAATGTATAGGTCAGCGCACTTATTAGTGAATTACAGCCATTTTTATCAGCTACACATGAATAAAATGACGCAAAACAGAGGTAACTGCATACACACTTACGACTGTCTTGCTCTAAATAATCGATTTCCATCTTGGAGAAATCAGTTTCGCATAATGAATAAACTTTTACCGTCGAAAATGGTAAATTGGAATAATGTGTTATATTATTGAAAATATGGTAGCGAAACATATTGGTACGAAACATTTAATTTACTACAGTAAAGACCGAGTGTTCCGAAAAACTGGAGCATTCCCCCTTAACAAAGTCGCCCGAAAAATAAGGACGTCAAGAGAATCTAATTGGGGTGTACTACAATGAGTTGGTCTTTTAAACATTTTCATTTGATCCTGTTGTCTTGCAAAAGGCTAATGCATCCGCACTAGACAGCTGATTAGTCGGCCCCAATTCTAAGGTATTCTATCTGTAGATGCAGCATTTTGTCAGTTTTCTACGAAAATCTCGTATCTGCAGCTTGTTTTAAGCTGCAGATACGAGGTTTTCGAAGAAAAGCGACGATTTGTAACATTTTCCCAAACGACAAGCATTAAAGCCTTTTCCAAATACAAAGTAAAAGTATGAATATGTACACAAAATTCGTCTTATAACAGCATTTGCATTGGAACTTGTTGTCTAGTAAAAGGTCAACCCTTTCCCGAACAAGACCTTGTTTTGACGTCCTTAATAGTAAATGCTTGGGAAAACATTGAAACAAAAGAAGAAACTGCTGATAACCAGCAGTTTCTCCTTTTGTCTCAAATATTTTCTGTGCCATATTTTACACAAATCCTATCATTAATAGCATCCATTTTGTCATTTGTGGCTGTTTTTGAAGTGGATCACTCTAAAATTTCGTCGTTTGGGAACGGGTTAGTGCATCTACACTAGACAGTTGATTAGTCGGCCCCAATCCCAAGGGAATCTATCTGTAGATGCAGCTTTTTATAACTTTCCCAAACGACAAAGATTAGAGCATTTCCAAATACAAAGTTAAAGTATGAATATGTAAATAAAGTTCGGCGTCTTAACAATATTTGCATTTGAACTTGTTGTCTTGTAAAATGTTAATACATCTGTGTTAGACAGCTCTATTAGTCGGCCCCAATTCCAAGGGATTCTATCTGTAGATGCAGCATTTCGTCAGTTTTCTACGAAAACCTCATATCTGCAGCTTGTTTTAAGCTACAGATACGTGGTTTTCGAAGAAAAACGACGATTTGAAACATTTTCCCAAACGACAAGCATTAGGGCATTTTGCGAATACAAAGTAAAAGTATGAATATGTACACAAAGTTCGTCTTCTTAACCCATTCCCACTCAATGACTCTTTATGAGTACTCACAAAATAATGGCAATCGAAAACATCATAAAAAATGAAGAAATTACTTGTGACAAGCAATTTCTTCATTTCCCACAATGTTTTCCATCCAAAAAAACCTAAAAATCAAAATTTCCATTCACTTGAAATTGTCGTCTGCTGGATCTTTCAATTTGGACCGCCCTAAAATTTTGTCGTTTGGTAATGTGTTAACAGCATTTGCATTTGAACGTGTTGTCTTGTAAAAGGCTAATGCATCTGCACTAGGCAGTTGATTAGACTCATCAGTCCAATGGGTGTCTGTTTGTAGACGCAGCATAGTTAACCCTTTACAACACAGTGACGCCTTTTGACTCCCCATTTGATAAATCCTTTAGAAAACATTGTGGAAAATGAAGAAATTGCTTGTGACAAGCAATTTCTTCATTTCCAACAATGTTTTCTATCCAAAAAGTTACACAATTTTTGAATTTCATCATGTTGAAAATGTCGTCTGCAACTTCTTTCAAATTGGACTACCCCAAAATTTTGTCGTCTGGTAAAGGGTTAACCCTTTTAACCACCAGCAAATTTCAAGGGTTGTCTAATTTGAAAGTTGTTGTGATCGAAAAGTATGAGCGGTACCCAAGCTGAAATATATGAATATCATAGTACATGAAACATTAAAGCAACAGAAGAATATGCTGATTTTCAGCATTTGCTTCTTTTGTCTCAATGTTTTCCAAGGCAAGTTCTGTAAAGGACGTCAGTCTTGTTAACTTGGGAAAGTCCGATGTCAGGCTCATTAAGCCTTATCTTATATTACACGTGCAGACTTCCTCGTTTGAAAGTTTCTTTGTCGGACAAAGTGCTTGAAATATACTGAACCTCAGAAATAACGCACCACTTACATTTATTACTATAACTTTTTTATTATGTTACTTTTTCAAACTGTAAAACCACAACCCGAACTGCTGTCATTTCTTTCGTTTCTGGTCAAAAAATTGTTTCGCTGCCTTAAATCAATCAAGCGTTACGAACGCGCAAACATAACTAGATCTACCCTCTAAACTGAGAGTCATAGAATTATTATTGCGTGAGACCACTTTGCAGAGCAATACAGTCTGTGCTTCGTCGACGCATGGAACTGATCACATTTTGGATTCTGCCATTTGGAATGACTCTCCGCTATCCCTGTATCACTTTGTTCTTCAACCTGTGTACCTGTTTGAGCTGCAGTTCGGACCTTTGGTGCACCCCTTCCAGGGCAGTCCAGC
Source organism: Fragum sueziense (assembly GCA_963680895.1). Lineage (NCBI taxonomy): Eukaryota > Metazoa > Mollusca > Bivalvia > Cardiida > Cardiidae > Fragum > Fragum sueziense. The sequence goes on along the minus strand of OY804603.1, from coordinate 15,804,593 downwards.
AGTGCACCAGTTTGTTGGAAACGTTCTCTAAGCCGGCCAATAGTCTTGTGATGTAATCACATCGTGTACACGTATAATAGCACGTGACGTCATCACTGTCTGCAACATCCCAGTAGCATGATTACGTTCGTCAGTGGAAAGTCTTGGTATTGTTTAAAGCGTCAAAAATTTCCGACCGATGAAATGTTTGAGTGTTTACTTTCTTTCACCGACTACATGTACACGATAAACCGATAAGCTGGTTTGTGCACGAGGTCATTACTACAGCACGTGCAGAAAACCTGATTACCAAGTTTGGACGGCTAGCGTCACGGATGAATGGGTTTTGTGCTTAAGAGTGTGTTGTGTGCATACCTAGAGCCCGGCGGATACCGAATAATACTGTGTCAACAAAATGAATGATTTTGTTGAAAAAATATAAAACAAGAAAAAGTGGTGAGTTATTACTGAGGTTCAGTATATTATGGGAAATCTGGATTTCGTAAATGATTATTGAATAGAAAAGAGCCAGGATCTGGAAAACGTTCCTTTGAGCTTTTGAGCCCAACATAGATCCAGATCAGCCTGTGCATACGCACAGTCTGATCAGGATCCATGTTGGTCTCCAATAGCTTCTTCGTGATTTGTAGCAACCGTAAGACAGCAGCATGGATCCAGATCATAAACTACACTTAGGCACAGGCTGGTCTTAAAACTCAATTTTTCAAAAAATGCTACAATGGAAGTTTTTCTAGATCCATGCTCAAAATAATGTAAAAAGTGAGGAAAATGTCATTACCAGCATTTTCTCAAGTCGGGATGTCAAATCTGAGGATGCTAAAGGAAAGGGCTAAATGTCAACCATGATTGACACGCGTCCTTGTCGAATCATCACACGTCTGGGTTACCAATCAAAGTAATTGGTTTGTGTAAGCACGTGTTAGAAAACATGTACAGTACTAACTTTAATCCACAAATTCCAGAGATCTATCTCGTACAAAGTTGGGTTTTTTTGACTGGTAATATCTGCTGCAATATTTTTGGCAAAATTGCGGATACTTTCAAACCGCGAAAAATTAACTCGAAAAATAAACATTGACTTCAATGTATCATCTAAAAGCTAGCTTTGATTAAGATACACTCTTTGGTTTTATATAATTCACGCTGCCCTCTGTATGATATACTCGTACATGTACATATTACGGAATCCTGTTTCCGCCATCCACTTTTCTAAGAAAATTGAGTTTGTGAAATGTAGAAATGTTGAAGTTTTGTTTGTGACAATTGTCAGAAGTTTGTGACAATTGTCAGAAGTTAGTGTGACTAACTTCAACTTTTCGACTTTTCACAAACTCAATTTTGATAGAAAAGTTGAAATTAGTGCGACTAACTTCCACTTTTCTACCAAAATTGAGTTTGTGAAAAGTCGAAAAGTTGAAGTTAGTCACACTAACTTCTGACAATTGTCACTAACTTCTGACTATTGTCACAAACAAAACTTCAACATTTCTACATTTCACAAACTCAATGTTGGTAGAAAAGTGGAAGTTAGTCGCACTAACTTCCACTTTTCTACCAAAATTGAGTTTGTGAAATGTAGAAATGTTGAAGTTAGTCACACTAACTTCTGACAATTGTCACTAACTTCTGACTATTGTCACAAACAAAACTTCAACATTTCTACATTTCACAAACTCAATTTTCCTCGAAAAGTCGAAATCAGTGTGACTAACTTCAACTTTTCTTCTTTCCTAGGTAACATTCTTGTGAAAAGTCGAAAAGTTGAAACTATTGAGACTAATTTCGGGGTAGGAAAAAAATCCGGAAAGAATCTTTCTTCTGCCGCGTGAACCGGTGTATGGTATAAAAATGGACCCTATAAAAATTACTGTATCACCGGTCGATCACGACCCTCTAAAGTTTCGCCCCAGACGATGGCTTTGGAAGACGACATACGCGGGTATTTCATGCAGGGCTATACATACAGAGAAATACAGACACTTCTGAAATTGGAGAAGGATGTTACAATCAGGTTTGACATTTTCATGTCCACCATCTTTGTTTATTTTTTGTTCCCAATTCGGGATTAGCCTTTCCTCTCATGCTTTCGATAGGTTCCATGGTTTCGATAGCCTTGTGATTTTTATAAGTCAAGTGATTACAATCTTAGTACCATTCCCTGTGCATCTAAATACTCTTGCTACAAACAAACTCTTTGGTCAAAGAAATTTTGAGTACACTGCTTTTTACTCTGAAAAATCTTTTTTGCAAAACAAAACAGAAACTAGACTCTGGAATATCAAGGTCAGGGTAAAAATCATTCAACCTTATCCAAGCCTTTTTCAGTCCTAGAAAAGTTTTCAAGACGCTTGATTTTCCCCACGGTTGAGCGAGTCCCTATCCCAAAAATTGCAATAGCCTCGATAGCGCAGTGGTGAGAGCACTGCGCTTGTAACCTGGAGGATCCAGGTTCGAGTCAACGCTCGGGAGGTGTGTCCTTGGGCAAGACACTTAATTGTCAACGCCTCAGTCTACCTAGCTGTAAATGGGTAGCAGTGAATTAAAAACTCATTGCCTCTCTTCTCTCTGCAAAAAAAAATGGTAAAACTATATATAATGGGAAAGTCACTGTAAATTTATATGTGTGATCGAGTTACATTGTGAGAAAGAGAACATTGATGGATGAAAGAGATCACAGTTGACGAGTAGCATATAAATAGCAAAAGAAGTGGCTAGGGATACGGGCCCGAATCTCTAGCCCATGGGGGCTGGAGATACGGGCCCGTATCCCTAGCAAAACCCCCTTGTTTTTGCTAGAGATACGGGCCTGTATCTCTAGCGAAACCATGGGGTTTTTGCTAGGGATACGGGTCAAACGACTTCCGGTCTAACATAACCTATCGTGTCATTTATGGAAAATCGATATTGATCCTTTCCCAAACAGCGAAATTCAGACTGTTCATTTTGAAAGGTTCCGGGAGATAAATAAAGTATTATGTATGTCTTGACTAGACAATACGGGCGATATTGCAGGGGAAATGTCGAGGGAATGGAGAAATTGCTGAAATTGTTTCTTCTTGTTTGATAAAGGGTTAAAATAGAAACCTGTAAGTTTTATATCATTGGTTTATTCCTGGAACGTCGAGTCGCACCTTTTATAAAATGGGTGAAAAAGGGTTACCCACAGGGGGACAGGGCCGCGGCCTTAGCGCAGTTGGTAGCGCATCTGACCCTCATTCGAGAGGTCCCGGGTTCGATACCCGGCCGCGGCTAATACCCTTTCTGACAAAATTGTCACCCACCAATGTGTTTGAAATCGTTAACCTAAGTGGGCGAGCAGCTGGAGGCTCGGTAAGGGTGTTGTGGTAGTACTGGTTTGAGAAACAACAGGAATCCATGGGTAGGTGCTCCAGCCGCCGCGATATGACCCTGGTAGTTGAAAACGGCGTAAAACCCCAATAAACTCAAACTCAAACACAGGGGGACACTTTTGAGAGGTCACATTTATGAGGAATATTATTGAATGAAAATAGGAGAAAACTTAATTATCTTGCATTGTAACATATTTTTTATTCGTGGTATATGTTGTGAAATACATACATGGGCATACTAACTACAGTTGGCGCCACATCTTATGGCACAATGTTTATATTGTATTCAAATATAATTGAACGTTAAACAAAACATAAACACGTGCCATACGATGTGGCGACAACTGTAGGCCTATTTATTTACGTTTTAACTCATTACCAGACGGCAAAATTTTAGATGAGTACAATTCTATCTTTCTGGACAGAAAACGTCGTGAGAAATTAAGAAATTGCTTGTCACAAGCAGTGTCTTCAATCTTCATATTGTTTATGACAACAAGGTATTTTTATGCCCCCTTTCGAAGAAAATGGGGGTTTATTGTTTTGCAAGTGTCGGTCGGTTGGTCGGAAGGTCGGTCGGAAGGTCGGTCGGTCGGAAGGTCGGTCGGTCGGAAGGTCGGTCTGTCCGTAGACCAAACCTTGTCCGGAGCATAACTCGAAAAGTATTGAAGGTAGAATCATGAAACTTCATAGGTAGATAGATCTCATTATGGAGAGGTGCAGTGCACAAGAACCGTAACTCTGCTGATCAATTTTTTTGAGTTATTGCCCTTTGTTGATTTTATAACTTGATTCTTGTCCGGAGCATAACTCAAAAAGTATGTAAGGTAGAATCATGAAACTTTACAGGTGGATAGATCTCATTATGGAGAGGTGCAGTGCACAAGAACCATAACTCTGCCGATCAAATTTTCTGAGTTATTGCCCTTTGTTGATTTTATAACTTGATTCTTGTCCAGAGCACAACTCAAAAAGTATGTAAGGTAGAATAATGAAACTTTACAGGTGAATAGATTTCATTATGGAGAGGTGCAGTGCACAAGAACCGTAACTCTGCCAATCAAATTCTTGGAGTTATTGCCCTTTGTTAATTTTTAGTCCCCTACCGGTGTTCACACCGGAGGGGACTATAGGTTTGCCCTCTGTCTGTCCGTCCGTCTGTCCGTCCGTTCATCTGTCTGTCCGTCCGTCTGTTCGCTCAAATCTGGATCCTGCGATAACTTAATAACTAAGCAAGCGTTTTTTATGAAAGTTGGTATATGACTAGATGGCAATGTGTAGATTATGCACATCATTTTATTTTTGTTTTTCGACTTAAATTGAGGTTGCTATGGTTACAGAAATAGTGAAAATATGGCCAAAAATGGGATCCTGCGATAAGATAATAACTAAGCAAGCTAGTTTGATGAGACTTGGTATATGACTATATGGTAATGTGTAGATTATGCACTTCATTTTATTTTTGTTTTTAGACTAAAATTGTTGTTGCTATGGTTACGGAAATAGTGAAAATATGGCAAAAAATATTGGATCCTGCGATAAGTTAATAAGTAAGAAAGCTAATTTTATGAGACTTGGTATATGACTAGATGGCAATGTGTAGATTATGCACATCATTTTATCTTTGTTCTTTGACTAAAAGTGCGGTTGCTATGGTAACGGAAATAGTGAAAATATGGCAAAAAATGGATCGTGCAATAACTTAAAGGGACATTTCATTCCAATTTCAATTTTTAGCTCACCTGAGCACGAAGTGCTCAAGGTGAGCTATTGTGGTCACTTTTTGTCCGTCGTCCGTCTGTCTGTCCGTCTGTCCGTCTGTCCGTCCGTCCGTCCACAATTTCGTGTTTACACTCTAGCATCTACAAATATAAGCCAATCTTGACCAAACTTGGTCAAAACATGTATGGCCATAAGATCTCGGATGAGTTCGATTATGGGTCAGATCGAACTAGAAAGTCGGGAGTTATCTGCCCTTGAATGCGAAAAATACTTAGTTTTGACATTGTTTATTCTCTAGCATCTACAATTATTGATCAATCAGGACAAATCTTGGACATAAGACCGCAGACCATAAGATCTCAGATGAGTTCGATTTTCAGTCTGATCTGACCAGAAAGACGAGAGTTATGTGCCCTTGAATTTGACAAAATTGCCATTTTCGGCTGTTTTTGACCTTGTTTACACTCTAGAATCTACAATTATTCATCAATCAAGACAAAACTTGGACACAATGTTTGGGACCATGAGATCTCGGATGAGTATGATTTTCAGTCTGATCTGATCAGAAAGTCGAGAGTTACTTGCCCTTGAATTTGACAAAATTGTCATTTTTGGCTGTTTTCGACGATGTTTACACTCTAGAATCTACAATTATTGATTAATCAATCCAAAACTTGGACACAATATTGGGGAGCATAAGATCTGGGATGAGTTTGATTTTCAGTGTTATCTGATCAGAAAGTTGAGAGTTATGTGCCCTTGAATTTGACAAAAAAGCTGTTTTTGACTGTTTTCGACCTTATTTACACTCTAGAATCTACAATTTTTGACCAATCAAGACAAATCTTGGACACAAGGTTGGAGACCATAAGATCTCAGATGAGTTTGATTTTCAGTCTGATCTGACCAGAAAGATGAGAGTTATGTGCCCTTGGATTTGATAAAATTGTCGATTTTGGCTGTTTTTGACATTGTTTACACTCTATAATCTACTATTATTTATCAATTAAGACAAAACTTGAACACAATGTTTGAGACCATAAGATCTTGGATAAGTTTGATTTTCAGTCTGATCTGATCAAAAAGTGGAGAGTTATGTGCCCTTGAATTTGATCAAATTGCCGTTTTGGGCTACTTTAGACCTTGTTTACACTCTAGAATCTACAATTATTGACCAATCAAGACAAATCTTGGACACAATGTTGGATATCATAAGATCTCGGATGAGTTTGATTTTCAGCCTGATCTGACTAGAAAGTCGAGAGTTATGTGCCCTTGAATTGGACAAAATTGCTGTTTTCGGCTGTTTTCGACCTTGTTTATACTCCAGAATCTACAATTATTTATCAAAGAAGACAAATCTTGGACACAATGTTGGGCACGATTAAATCTTGGATGAGTTTGATTTTCACAATGTTATTGACCATATTAGTTCGTTTTCAGGCCTAAAAATCTTAAATATTTTTTGAATTGAAGAAAAGTGTTGCTTATATCATTTTGGTTCAGGTGAGCGATATAGGACCATCATGGCCCTCTTGTTTAAAGTATGCCTTCATGCCAAGATTGGTTATTCTAACGAGTATAAATGCTATTAGTTTTTGGAAGTTGTTGCCAATAAGCGAGAAACACGCATGTAAAGTTGAGACATAATGGATAAATTGCATATAAATCCGAACTGTTATCCACAACAATTCGTTCAATTTTAACACAAAAATATAAATTTCTCGTAAACGGCGCAATATTTTGGCTTGAAATTTTCAGAATTTTCATAAGAAAATATGCTGTTTCAGATAAAAATAAATGTAAAATTTATGACAAAAAATTCTGAAATGTCACTTTAATAACTAAGCAAGCTAACTTGATGAAACCTGTTTTAAAATGTAAAAAAATTTATAAGCCATGTTAGTCAGGGTGGTGATGCAGCAGTATTAATCACCTCCAGTCGGGCATAACATTTCATATGTTTGACAATTATTTTGATGACTTGTTCATCTTAATCTATTATTGATTACCATATTGAGTCAATGTGAAGCCGGTAGGGGACTTTATGTGTTGCATACAACACCAGATACTTGTTACTCTTACTTCTTAACCTTGCCTATATCTCATGTCCTTTTACACATACAGCCTTGATATCTCACACATGGATACCTCCTATCAACATCGTTCACATTTAACCATGACCTTGGACCTTGTGACCTTGACCTTGGAGTTTGACCTACTTTAGAAAAAATTAAACCTGGCATATATCTCATGACCTTTTACAAATACGGCCTTGAGATTTCACACATGGACATATCATACCAAGACCTTTCACAATTGACCATGACCTTGGACTTTGTGACCTTGACCTTTGAGTTTGACCTATTTTTAAAAAACTTTAACCTGGCCGATATATCATGTCCTTTTACACATACAGCCTTGATATTTGACACATGGAAACCTCCAACCAAGACCTATCACATACGACTATGACCGTGGACCATGTGGCCTTGACCTTGGAGTTTGACCTACTTTTAAAAAAATTAAACTGGGCCTATATCTTATGTGCTATTACACATACAGCCTTGGTATTTCACACATGGACACATCTTACCAAGACCTTTCACATTTGACCATGACTTTGGACCTTGTGACCTTGACCTTGGAGTTTGACCTACTTTTAAAAAAATTAAACTGGGCCTATATCTTATGTGCTATTACACATACAGCCTTGGTATTTCACACATGGACACATCTTACCAAGACCTTTCACATTTGACCATGACCTTGGACCTTGTGACCTTGACCTTTGACTTTGACCTACTTTAAAAAAAAATAACCTAGCCGATATATCAATTCCTTTTACACATACAGCCTTGATATTTGACACATGGACACCTACGACCAAGACCTTTTACATTTGACCATGACCTTGGACCTTGTGACCTTGACCTTGGTGTTTGACCTACTTTAATAATACATTAACCTGGCCTATATTTCATGTCATTTTACATATACAGCCTTGATATTTCACACATGGTCACTTTCAACCAAGATATTTCACTTTTGACCATGACCTTGGACCTTGACCTTGGAGTTTGACCTACTTTTAAAAAATTTAAACTAGGCCTATATCTCATGTCCTGTTACCTATACAGTCTCAATATATTACATATGGGCACCTCCTACCAAGACCTTTCACATTTGACCATGACCTTGGCCTGTGCGACCTTGACCTTTGATTTTTACATACTGTTAGAAATCTTTAACCTAGCCTTTATCTTATGTCCTATTACACCTACAGCCTTGATATTTCACACATAGACACCTCCTACCAAGACCTTTCACGTTTGACCATGACCTTGAATATTGCAACCTTGACCTTGGAGTTTGACCTACTTTTAAAAAGACTGAAACCAGGCATATACCAGTATATCATGTCCTTTTACACATACAGCCTTGATATTTCACAGATGGACACCTCCAACCAAGACCTTTCACATTTGACCATGACCTTGACCTTGGCATTTGGCCTACTTTTAAAAACTTTAATCTGGCCTATGTTTCATTTTACTTAGAGATTATTACACGGCAGATGAGGACCGGAGAGTGATATCGGCCCGCAACCGCGATATCTGCCCCGAGGCCTTTAGGCCGAGGGCAGATATCAAGGTCAGGGCCGATATCACTCTCCGGCCCTCATCTGCCGTGTAATAATCTCTATATTACATTCTTTTTGCAAAAATAAAAACTTCATTCGATGAGTAGATCTTACCTTTCAACATAGTTTCCACAGACTTTCCAGTTGGAATAAACTCAATATCATTCATTTATTACATAAATCGCACTTGAAGTGCAGACAGAGACCGTTACGACGGCAACCATTTTTGTAAACAACTTTGCGTTTTTCTGACGTCATTGACGTTTTTCGTCACGGAAAGGCACGTGCAAAAGATCTGTACCTATAGTTTTTGGAATATATTCCTTAGCAGCGGGCAGATATCGCATATCTGCCCGCTGCTAAGGATTCACGTGGATATAGCTTTTTCGGCCCGCCCGATATCTGGCCGATTCTAGCCGAAAATGTTACTATTTATAGTAACAGAATGTAATATTTTTACATATACAGCTTTGATATTTCACACATAGACACCTCCTACAAAGACCTTTCATATTTGACCATGGCCTTGGACTTTGTTAACTTGACCTTGGACTTTGACCTACATCAAATGTAGGCCCTTGAGGGGGCATATATGTTTTACAAACATCTCTTGTCTAGCATTTGACAGACTAGAGAGAATTTCAATCAGTGCCCAAATCATTATTTTTGGTAAAAGGTTAATGTGTTAAATGTATTTTTTTATTTTTCAGGGAAGGAGAGTCCTGTAACCACATTGCAGCTGTATTTTACGCCCTAGTCGATGTAACGGTGAAGAAGAAAGAAGGCCTTGATGCAGTTACCTCGAAAGAATGCCTATGGAATAAGCCCAGAGCCAGAAAATTAAGCCCTAAAAAGACAAGCCAGTTGGTATTTAAAAAGCAAAAGTTTGACTGTCAGGATCAAGATCCACCCAAATCAAAACGTTCACTACTCTCTGACCCCCCCCCCCCTGTGACTCGCTTGGATATGGAATGCTTTAAGCAAAAACTCAAACAATGATCCACATGCGGCTTTGCTGCTTGGCTTCCAAGATACCGCTGCAGAGAAAATTAATTCTTTAAGTAAAGGTGAAAAAAAATTGACATTACATAGTGTTCCGTTCATGTACCATGATAGGGTTGATGTGTATACTGAAAAATGTAAAGAACAATTCAATAACTATTTCAACAGCCTGTCTTGTTCTCAGCAACAGAGCGACCTTATTGAACTAAAGACAAGAGGACAACATAAAAACAAAAATTGGGAAGTGGCCAGAAATGGAAGGATCTGTTCCTCAACATTTGGAGTAGTTTGTAAAAAAAGGGAAGATACTAGGGCAGACTACATTGTGAGGTCAGTTCTGTACCCTAGTAGTTTGGATGTGCCGTCTGTTAAATGGGGAAGAACACACGAGCCAGCTGCTAGAAGATTTTATATCAAGTATATGAGAAACATGCATCCCAAATTGTCTGTGACAGAATGTGGCTTGACAGTGAATCCGAAATACCCTCATATAGGTGCTAGTCCTGACGGTTTTGTCATGTGTGACCATTGTCCAGTATCTGGTGGGTTATTAGAAATAAAGTGCCCATATAAGTACAGAAATGAAACACCGGTAGATGCTGCAAGGAATTCAGATTTTTGTTGTGACGTAGTAGATGGAAATTTGACATTGAAAGAAACCCATATTTATCACTATCAAATTCAAGGACAGATGGCAATTACAGGAAAATCATGGTGCGATTTGTATATTTGGACACTGAAGGGTTCATCGGTACAAAGGATTTTCTTCAACGAACATTTCTGGGAGAAGGCCCTCCAAAAAATCAACAATTTCTATTTATCTCATGTGATTCCAGAACTATTCACAAGTAGAATTGAACGGGGTATAGCTCCAATGTAGATATTAATCTGTATGTCACCAGTATGTGGCTGTTTGACCAACCTATGTGATGTTCTGATTTGATTTGATATTATCCCAATAACAGACTACAAATTTTAGACTGAATTAAAAAAAAATGCAGAAGACAATTTCAAGTGAATAGAATATCACATAATTATGTTGCCTAGAAAACATGGTGGGGAATGATGAAATTGCATGTTACAAGGAATTTCTTCATCTTCCACAATGTTTTCCAAAAATGTCACAAGCAATATTGTCATTTTCCACAATGTTTTCCAAAGCATTATTTTGAGCATAAGAGGAGTAAAAAAGAGTGTATGTGTGGGAATGGGTGGTTTTCCCAAATGAAAAAATTATAGGGTTGTCCAATTTGAAAGCTACTAAAGACGACAAAATGAGTGTTTATGATAATTAAAGTAAAATTTCAATTTCGTGCACATAATAGCACAGAGAATATTGAGACAAAGGAGAAAATGCTGATTATTAGCATTTTCTTCTTTTGTCTTGATGTTTTCCTATTCTCATTGGGACATCAAAAACAGGTCTTGTTTGGGAAAGGGTTAAGACCTGAGCCGCGTTCTTTAGAGCGAGATTTCTTGAGATATCTTGAGATTTCTTAAGATGTTTTTGGATAAAGCGCTCTTTTGATCAAGATTTTGAAGATGATCACTGCGAGCCGCCATTGCTCTATACTTCTTTCGGAACCCCTCGGTGAATTCTGTAGAATCTATATGGGAGAGAATTGACCGAGTTGTTCCGAATGCTCCATAAATTGCGGAGTTCCGAATGCTCCATACTCCATACAAATGACGCCATGATGACGTCATGTGTATGAAGTATGGAACATTCGGAACACCCTGCTTATAATCTCGGTCTCAAAGACGCTGTTTCAAAAACATCTTAAGAAATCTTAAAAAATCTCTCTATTGAACGCGCCTCTGGTTTTGACAATTTTAGTGGATAAAGTGTAGGAAAACAAAATTTTTAATGAGAAAAGAATAATATACTGATTATGATCATCAGCAAAGTTCTTCCTTTCTTCATTATTTTCTGTCCTTGACAGTGACGTCCGACAGGCATCAGTGATAGTGACAACTCATTTAGCGCAAAGCCACATATATAACTAGATTTGATTGGTTTCGTTGAAATTGTGGATTTCGGACTTTCCAGCAGCATTTTCTTCTTTTGCCTCAATCTTTTACATGGCTTTTCTGTGAATGACATCAAAGAAGTTTTCATCGAGATGGTGGCTTTGAATAACATGTAGTATCACGTTTTGATGCACTAGTTGCTCAATTTGAATAACAGTAGAAGATATTGAGAGAAAAGAAGAAATTGTTTGTAATACACAATTCTTTCTTTTGTCACAATTTCTTCCATATGTACTTAATTTTGACTTCCTATTCAAAGAGGCGCGACCATAGAGAAGTTGGTATCACTGTGGCCTCTTACTTAAGATGTCGCGGGTTCAATCCTCGGTGACAATTATCCTTTTGGACAAAATAGTCTCCCACGAATGGGTTTAATATTGTAAACTTAGTGGCCAAGCAGCTGGAGGCTAGTAAGGATGTTCTGGCATTACTGGTTTGAGAAACAACAGAATCCATGGTTAGGTGCTCCAGCTGCAACAATATGATCATAGCAGTCGAAAAAGGTGGAAAACACCAACAAACTATTTATCCAATTGGAAGGTTTTTAATCCATTACCAGACGACACAATTTTGGGATGTTTAAACTTGAAAAGATTACACAGGCGACAATTTTAAGTGAATAAAATGTTACATATTTTGTGTAAAAAACATTGTGGGCAATGAAGAAATTGATTGTCACAAGCAATTTCTTTATTTTCCACATCGTTTTCACAAGCCTTTTCTTTTGAGGGAGTCAAAAGGCGTCACCGTGTGGTAATGGGTTAAAGATTTGATGTGAAAATGGAGACAAAAACAGATAATAATGTCCAGTAGAATAGAAAACATTCATTAGCAAATGAGAAATTGCTTGTTTCTTCAATTTCTTTTTTTCTAACAATGTTTTCAATAGCTGTCTGAAGTTTATATGAGTATCTGTGGAGTAACCATAGAACATGATGACTGTGTTTTGGCCTTATTTCAAAATTTTAGACTTCATGATGAAACACACATCAAGGGATAAAAACTAATGATAGCAATGATGATTTAGCAATTTCTTTTATTTTATTTCAAGTTTATTATGCAATAGAATGAAAAATAAAACAAGAGATGTTTGTAAAACATATATGCCCCCTCAAGGGCCTACATTTGATGTAGGTCAAAGTCCAAGGTCAAGTTAACAAGGTCCAAGGTCATGGTCAAATATGAAAGGTCTTGGTAGGAGGTGTCTATGTGTGAAATATTAAAGCTGTATATGTAAAAGTAAAATGAAACATAGGCCAGTTAAAGTTTTTAAAAGTAGGCCAAATGCCAAGGTCAAGGTCATGGTCAAATGTGAAAGGTCTTGGTTGGAGGTGTCCATGTGTGAAATATCAAGGCTGTAGGTGTAAAAGGACATGATATATATGCTTGGTTTCAGTCTTTTTAAAAGTAGGTCAAACTCCAAGGTAAAGGTTGCAATATTCAAGGTCATGGTCAAATGTGAAAGGTCTTGGTAGGAGGTGTCTATGTGTGAAATATCAAGGCTGTATGTGTAATAGGACATAAGATAAAGGCTAGGTTAGATATTTCTAAAAGTAGGTCAAACTCCAAGGTCAAGGTCCAAGGTCATGGTCAAAGTGAAATATCTTGGTTGGAAGTGACCATGTGTGAAATATCAAGGCTGTATATGTAAAATGACATGAAATATAGGCCAGGTTAATGTATTATAAAAGTAGGTCAAACACCAAGGTCAAGGTCACAAGGTCCAAGGTCATGGTCAAATGTGAAAGGTCTTGGTCGTAGGTGTCCATGTGTCAAATATCAAGGCTGTATGTGTAAAAGGACATGATATATCAGGTAGGTTAAAGTTCTTTTTAAAGTAGGTCAAAGTCCAAGGTCAAGGTCACAAGGTCCAAGGTCATGGTCAAATGTGAAACGTCTTGGTAAGATGTGTCCATGTGTGAAATACCAAGGCTGTATGTGTAATAGCACATAAGATATAGGCCCAGTTTATTTTTTTTAAAAGTAGGTCAAACTCCAAGGTCAAGGCCACATGGTCCAAGGTCATAGTCGTATGTGATAGGTCTAAGTCGGAGGTTTCCATTTGTCAAATATCAAGGCTGTATGTGTAAATGGACATGATATATCGGCCAGGTTAAAGTTTTTTTTAAAAGTAGGTCAAACTCCAAGGTCAAGGTCACAAAGTCCAAGGTCATGGTCAATTGTGAAAGGTCTTGGTAAGATGTGTCCATGTGTGAAATATCAAGGCTGTATTTGTAAAAGGTCATGAGATATATGCCGGGTTTAATTTTTTTTAAAGTAGGTCAAACTCCAAGGTCAAGGTCACAAGGTCCAAGGTCATGGTTAAATGTGAACGATGTTGATAGGAGGTATCTATGTGTGAGATATCAAGGCTGTATGTGTAAAAGGACACGAGATATAGGCAAGGTTAAGAATTAAGTGTAAAAATCAACAAAGGGCAATAACTCCAAGAATTTGATTGGCAGAGTTACGGTTCTTGTGCACTGCACCTCTCCATAATGAAATCTATTCACCTGTAAAGTTTCATGATTCTACCTTACATATTTTTTGAGTTGTGCTCCGGACAAGAATCAAGTTATAAAATCAACAAAGGGCAATAACTCACAAAAGTTGATCAGCAGAGTTACGGTTCTTGTGCACTGCACCTCTCCATAATGAGATCTATCCACCTGTAAAGTTTCATAATTCTACCTTACATACTTTTTGAGTTATGCACCGGACAATAATCAAGTTTGAAAATCAACAAAGGGCAATAACCCAAAAGATATGATCAGCAGAGTTACGGTTCTTGTGCACTGCACCTCTCCATAATGAGATCTATCCACCTGTAAAGTTTCATTATTCTACCTAACATAGTTTTTGAGTTATGCTCCGGACAAGAATCAAGTTATAAAATCAACAAAGGGCAATAACTCAAAAAATTTGATCAGCAGAGTTACGGTTGTTGTGCACTGCACCTCTCCATAATGAGATCTATCCACCTGTAAAGTTTCATGATTGTACCTTACATACTTTTTGAGTTATGCTCCGGACAAGAATCAAGTTATAAAATCAACAAAGGGCAATAACTCAAAAAAAATGATCGGCAGAGTTACGGTTCTTGTGCACTGCACCTCTCCATAATGAGATCTATCCACCTATGAAGTTTCATGACTCTACCTTGAATACTTTTTGAGTTATGCTCCGGACAAGGTTTGGTCTACGGACCGACCGACCGACCGACCGACCGACCGACCGACCGACCGACCGACCTTCCGACCGACCGACCGACCGACCGACCGACCGACCGACCGACACTTGCAAAACAATATACCCCCATTTTCTTCGAAAGGGGGCATAATTATTTGAAATGATATTGGTTTTTTTCCTTTCCTTGGTCTTAAAAGTTTAAACCCATTACCACACCGTGATAACGGCGTTCAAAAACAATGGAAAATAAAGAAATAGCGTATGAAAAGCAGTTTCTTCATTTCCCATAATGTTTTCTACACAACACAAAATAGACCTAAAGAATTATTGAAATTGTTATCTTAAACTCAATTGAATTGAGAAAATGTACAATTTTGCCACGGGTAACGGGTTAAGTCTTTCCCAAACAAGACATGCTTTTGATGTCTCCAAAACAAAATGAATAGAAAACATGAAGACAAAAGGAGAAAATGCAAATAGTTAGCATTTTCTCCTTTTGGTATATTTACTTTGCTAGATCTACATTGTTCACAAAATCTTTTCCTGTCTGTCAACATTGACCTTCAAGCTTGTCATCTGCAGTAGCTTTCACTTGTGAACAGTCCGAACTGTAGCCATTTGTGAAAGATATAATACATGGCTGACTTTATCAACTTAACCTTTGGCTAAGAAAGACCTTGTTTTGCACCCCTTATTGAAAATACTTGAGAAAACATTGAGACAAAAAGAGGACAATGCTAATAATCAGCATTAAATTTTTCTCCCTAATGGAACTTACTGATTGAAAAAATATGGCAAAAGGAAGAAAAATTGATAAACAATGTTTGTTCTTTTTGCCTTAATATTTTCTGTGCACTGCTTTATCAGCATCAGTTTTTATTTATTGAAAAGTTTGGGAAACTTTCAAACATTTAACTCTACCAAAGTACAACATAGATGGGCAGCGGCTTAACCATTTCTCAAACAGCAAAATTTTATGGTGATCCAATTTGAAAGCCGCTGCATAGGGCAGACAACAATTTCAAAAGACACTTTTTGACACCCAACAAGATGAAAACATTGAAAAATCAATGGAAGAAAATGCAGAAATTGCTTGTGACAAGCAATTCCATCATTGCCCACATTGTTTTATACGTAAAAAGACCAAAAATTATATATCTTCATACACTCTTGAATTGTTCTTTGCGATATCTTTCATTTTGGACCACCCTCGTCTATTCATGGGTTAATATTAAATTTGTGAACAATTTAGCACAGAAAACAATGAGGCAGAAGGAGAAAAATGCTGATTATTCTCCTTTTGCTTCTGTTTTCCCAAGCCTTTTACCAGTCAAACTTTATCAGTCATCATTGACTAATGGTGGATGCAAATTTGAAAGGGCAATATATATCTTCCAATACTTATTTGCTTGTGTTGCTAATGAGATTGGTATGACACCCTGAAGGATTCTGAAGTTCTTAACACGTTCCACAGCTCTTTCTACGTCAATACGGAGATTTGATATCCTGCGCGTTTCCTCAACTTGTTGCTGTGTAAACCTTTTCATCTTCAATGGAGGAACGATAAGGTGTATACCCTTTGCTGTCGTCAAGTCCGCAATCAAAAAGCCTTTATCACCCATGATGGCATCACCCTTTTCACACATATCGAGCAAACCACTAATTTTTTGTAATTTGCTTATCACTGATGCTACCGGCCCACAAATCTGACGCAAATGTGATTATTCCTGAAGGACTTATTCCCAGCAATGCCTTGTAGGTCATGTGTGACTTGTACTGGGAATACATCAGTGATTTATTTATCAAGGATTGGGGTATCTCTGTGTAAATTTCAGTGCAGTCTATTATTATTCTACCCGTGTCGCGTAGAAAGGACCATTGTCCTCTGGCTCAACAGTGGGCACAAATTCAACAGGGGTCACCTGAAATTTAAAAATAAGATATAAATATCAATAAAAATTGTATGCAATCTAGAGACCATTTTCGGCTTTATTTTGACTTTGTTTTCACTCTAGCAACAACAAATATACACCAATCAAGACATCTCTAGGACAGAATGTTGGTGACCATAATATCTTGCTTGGATTTAATTTTTAGCTTGATCTGAAATTTACATTGTGAGTTATTTGCCCTTAAAATTGGCGAAATTGACATTTTCGGCTTAATTTTCTTTCGCTCTTACGACCATAAGTATTAACTTAACCAATCCATACAGAACTTCAACAGAATCTTACTGACCATAAGATCTTAAATGCTTGCAATTGTCAGATTGATCAGAATATTAAATCCAGAGTTATTTGCCCTTGAGATTTACAAAAGAGCTGTTTTCCACTTTGTTTTCATCCTCTTTACATCCACAAATTATGATCAATCATGTCGAAGCTTTATTAAAATGTTGGTGAAGTTAAGATCTTGCTTTAGTGTCATTTTAAGCTTGATAGAAATGTAACATTAGGAGTTGTGTGCACTTTAATTTGACAAAATTGCCAATTGTGTCTTTGTTTTCACTCTCGCTCGAGTTTTCTAGCATGGGTCCCTTTAAATCGAGACTCAGTTAAATCATTGATGTAAAAGTAGTCATGCATTTGCTTGTTTGGGTAGCCTGTGGAAATTTGAAGGGCAGCCAACTGAGCAAATTTTATTCTGAAATTCAAATTAATCCAAGATCTTATCGTAATCAACATCATATCCAAATTTTATCTTGATTGTTCATTATTTGTGGTTGTTACAGTCGAAAGAGCAATTTTGTCAGATTCAAGCGCACATGACTGACAACTTTCTCAATTGATTGGAGCTAAATTCAAACCCATGCAAGGTCTTATAATCAGCAGTATAGTGTCCAAGTTTTGTCTTGGTTGATCAATTAATTGTAGATTCTAAAGTGTAAACAAGGTGAAAACAGCCGAAAACGGCAATTTTGTCAAATTCAAGAGATCAAATGTATCCGAGATCTTATGGTCCCCAAAAGTTTTGTCTTGATTGATCAATAATTGTACTAATCCGAGTCTTCTCTGATGTAAATACGCTCTTTGATATTTTGATTTTTCGCTATTTACATCAGAGAGCGTTGCTCTTTGAAAAAATCAAGAAGTTCGCAACAAATTGTTGCGCATCGTTCACTGTCCGATCTTAAACGCTATCGTTAAAACCCCTGATGATATCGATAAATGAACCGCAGGGTTTCCATTAGGACAAGAATCCCAAGAGTCATTGACCCTTGAGGCCAAAATCCCAAGAGTCAAAATGAAGCGTGAGAAAAATCAAACCGTAATTGATTGATAAAGGGGGAAAGGGGGGGGCAATGTTAAGGTATGTTCTTAACTCTTTAGAGGTCATTGTAACATTCTCCCAAACTTAACAAGGTTAAACTCAGTAAACTGCTTTTGAAAATATTGGGGAAAAGGAAAAAAAATGCTGATTTATATGAAAATATTTCAATAAGACCAAAGTGCTTATTTTAAGAGTAAATGTAACACCTTTTCAACCTTTAGAGTGCTACTGTACAGAAGAGAAGGGATATTGACTTTTCAAAAAGCATTGTTGTTATCAGACCCTATGTTGAAGGTACTCATTGGAATCGACTCATTGATACTATTCAAATGAGTTCCCACAAGATGGGGTTTGGATTTGAAATTAAAGGTTGAGAATGCATTTGTCCCCATTTTAGCCCCCCCCCCCCATTATTAAAAAAAAATTAGAAATGGTAGAAATCAAGTTATTGATATTGAAAAGCTGATATTTTTCATTTATGCCAAGGAAATTTCATAGAAAAATATTTATCTTTGATAAAGTGTACCTTTAAATTTTCCTTTGATAATGCCCTGTCTAAACCACGAAAACCCATGACAATTACGATATCTGATCATTTTACCTTTTCTTTAAGAACTTAAACCAGCTCAATCAATTGTATTTCGAATAAGTAAGAAAACTAAACATTAATTGCTACAGGTAAGAGGGATTTTGTTTGATATTCAATGATAATGTAATCAGAAATTCATGGCCGCCGCGGAGAGCTACCTGCTGATTGATGACAAACTTCTTCAAAGTTCTTGGTATTTTTACAAGCAGATTGTGTATTTTATTGCCACACAGCTACTTCAAATCAAATTAAGGACTGTGACAAATAGATTAATGGATTTACGACTGATAATCCGCAGGTTACAATTCGTATCATGTGTACGGCAATAAATCACCCTTAACCAAAAAGGGTAGATACAGTGGGGGTATAAGTGTTTATTACAAGAGTTCATTACAAGACAAAATCCACATTCATAAGGAACACCAGTGCGGTATTCTTTGGTTAAAATTATGTAAAACCATTTTTCATTTTGATGAAGATGTATTTTTGTGTTGTATTTATATACCACCTAAAGATTCAAAACTATTGAATGATAATTTGGATATGTTTGAAATTTTAGAACTTGACATAGAATCCATAAAATTGCTAGGGAAAATTTTTATCGTTGGCGATTTCAATGCTAGAACATCGAACGAAAACGATTTTCTACATCTTGACAATTTTTTTGGTGTAGACACAGATCAGAATACAAACATAGTTGTCGAAAAACGTGTCAATAAAGATCACGTGCTCGACCGTCACGGCAGACGACTTATTGAACTATGCAAATCAAGTAATCTTTTAATAGGTAACGGGCGATTATGCAACGACAAAAATGTTGGTAACTTTACTTTTTTGAATCAAAATGGTTCAAGTGTCCTAGACTACTTCTTGTTGAATAATGTTGATTTTGTGAATATAAGTCACTTTGATATTTTAATGCCAGATGAATACTCAGATCATTGCGCAATATATATTAGCCTTAAAAAGCTCCACCCACAGGTGAACAAACGCCCCAATAATAACAATAGTGAACAATTTTTATCATGGGACGAAACCTTAATTGAAACGTTTCGCTCTAATTTATTGGATAACGCACATAAGCTCCACCTACTTACTGATAATTTACATGTAAATTCAATTGATGAATCAGTCAACCAATTCACGGTCTATATTCATGAAAATGCATTAAAAACCTTTGGCAAAGAGAGATCAGTTAATAATAATTCAACCAAACAGAAAAATAAATGGTTTGATAAAAACTGCTATGATGCAAAAAAAGAGTTCAATAAAGCCCGAAATCGATACCTTAGAAAAAAAGATATTAAAAGTAAAAATTTATTTTTAGAAAAGAAACGAGCCTATATTAAAATAAAGAAAAAGAGTAAAAAACTGTATACCCAGAAAGAGGGGAAACGCATATCAAATATGGCAAAAAGTGATTCAAAAAATTTCTGGAAAAATATAAATGCACAAAATAAAAAGAAAACCCAAGACTCGGATAATATATCAATAGAAGACATGTACAATCATTTTTATAGCCTTTATAACTTTGAGAGTGATCAAGAATCAGATAATGCAGACAATGAGAATATCACAGATAACCAGTCCGAAAACATCACAGATCAAGATTTAGATGCAGATTTTTCCTTGCAAGAAGTAAGAAATGCAGTATTTTCACAGAAAAATTGTAAAAGTGCAGGCACAGATCAATTAACGTCAGAAATATTCAAAAGCTCGTTTGACATTGTCGGTAATTTCTTAAAATCTCTATACAATAAAATATATAACATGAGTGAGTACCCACAATCTTGGGCGGAGGGCATAATAGTACCTATTTTCAAAGGCGGGGAAATGGATCCCAAAAATTTCAGAGGAATTACACTGAACAACATTATTTCTAAGATATATTCTAAATTGTTGATAACAAGATTAAACAAATGGTCAGAAAAACACAGTAAAATTATAGACAACCAATTTGGATTTCAAAAAAATAAATCGACGGTCGATTGTCTTTTCATTTTGTATTCACTGATATCCAAAACTTTATCCAACAACAAAAAACTATATGTAGCTTTTCTTGACTGGGAAAAGATGTTCGATCGGATTGATCGAACATTACTTTTTCGAAAATCGATAAGCGAGCGTGTGAGTACCAAATTCGTAAACTCTATTAAATCAATGTATAGCGAGGTGAAATCTTATGTACGATACAGATCGGACAAATCAGAATTCATTTATTCAAATGTGGGCGTTAAACAAGGTGATCCCGCCAGCAGCATTTTGTGCTTGTTTTACTTAAACGATTTACTGAACAGTATTAATAGCAATTTAAACGGTATAATGTCTGTTAATGAAATACAATTATTTTTACTATTATTTGCGGATGACGCGGCTGTATTTTCGCAGGATCCAAAATCTCTTCAGTCTATTCTTAATGATATCGAGGAATATTGTGACAGGTGGAATCTTAAATTAAATGTCAATAAAACTAAAATAATGATATTTGAAAAAGGGCGCCACACCAATTACAATTTTTTCTTGTATAATACTCAAATTGAAATAGTGAATCATTTTAAATATCTCGGAGTAAATCTCTACAAAAATGGAAGTTGGAACCGAACGCAATCAGATATTGCACAGCGCGCTTCGTATTCGATGCATAGACTTTTCACCATTTTTAACCAATTAGCAGTGGCGGATCCAGAGGGGGTTCGAGGGGTTCAAACGAACCCCCCCCCTCTGTAGCCGGATTATTTCATTTACATGCAGAAATTCAGTCAAAATTGTGTGATACTTAAAAAACGAACCCCCCTTTTTGTAAAAAAGAACCCCCCTCACAGAAATCCTGGATCCGTCGCTGATTAGAATTACCTGTCTCAACCAAGCTCGATTTATTCGATAGTATTGTTTCTCCTGTCCTTAATTACGCTGCTGAGGCATGGGGTAACCACCCTGCTCCAGAGATAGAATCAGTTTTTACCAAATTCTGCAGAAAATTATTGATTGTTAAAAAATCAACGAATCTTGAGTCATTATATGGCGAATTAGGACGAATTCCTTTAAAATTACACAGACAGTTTATTATTGTTAAATATTGGATTAAGATTTTAAAGTCGAACGAAAATTCGCTGTTATTTAATACTTACATAATGCTTTTTAATGACTTAGAAAGTGGACAAACATATAACAATATGAACTGGGCTTATCATATAAGATGCATTCTTAACGAATGTGGTCTTCATTTTATATGGCAAAACCAATTCAACTTACAAATTGATTTTAATATAATTAAACAAAGATTAATCGATATGTATCACCAAAACTGGTATTCTTCCATCAATAATTCAAGAAAATTGGATACTTATTCGCTATTCAAACACACTTTTCATTTTGAAAATTATCTTGATTACATATCAAACACAAAATTTAGATCAGCACTGACAAGATTTAGAGTGTCCTCACACGACTTAGAAATTGAGCGGGGAAGACACCTAAATATTGCCAGAAATGAACGAATTTGTAAATATTGTACTTCTGGCATGGTTGAAAACGAATTTCATTTTTTACTAATTTGCCCAAAATTTGTTGATTTGAGAAAGAAATACATCAAAAGATATTATTATACTTGGCCTACTATTCAAAAATTTACTAACCTCCTTACAATCAATTCGAAAGTACAAACAAGAAATCTTGCAAAATTTATTTATTATGCATCTCTAGAAAGAAAATAACAAATTAATCCATTTACATTGTTACAATTTTGTTCTTCTGTTAATTCATTCACTACGCATATGTTTAAATGTTGATTCCATTGACTTTCTCTTTCAGTTCTTTGTATTTGTATTTGTATTTGCTATAAACATTGTGTGTTATGTTTAATGCAATAAAACAATTGTATTGTATTGTATTGTATCACTGATGTCAAATTAACACTTTACACGACTTGCAAATCAGCGAAAGATTGCGTAACACAGATTATCAATGTTTTTACTGCTCTGAACTAAAGGTGTGACCTAGATAATGGGTCAATTAGTAGATATCCCTGGATCTTGAATGGTGGGTGACGCATGGGTCGTAAAAATCAAGAGTCAGAATGATGCATCAGTTGAAATTTCTGAGAGTCAAATTGGGGTCATTTTCATTTTTCATGCGTCAAAACCCGAGCTCCCGGGTCAAACGGAAACCCTGGAACCATTTATTGTTATGGCTGCTGAAAAAATTACGACCAAAAAGTATTTCTAAAAGGTTAATAGGCAATGTTTTGCAACAACCCTCACCTGAGCAGCCTTTGTTTACCTTGACCTTCCATTCAAAACCAAAGGTTATACTCATCCAGCAGGCCGATTTGAAATGATTTTTTTGGTCAGGTATGACAAAAAAAAGAGTTTTTGATCTATACCCTACAGTGTTTTACCGAGTGATTCGATATGATACACAAAAACAAAGCTTCAAGTTACTTGTAATGTTACCGATGTTTCCGCTGTTTTCAAAGAGCAACGCTCTCTGATGTAAATAGCGAAAAATCAAAATATCAAAGAGCGTATTTACATCAGAGAAGACTCGGATTATAATTGTACATTCTAGAGAGTTATTATAGTGTCAATATATGAACCTTTGCTTTTTTTTGTACTTGTAATCGGTGTCGCTGTAAATGGTTCTTCATCTGCTGCATTACGCTGTATCCATGATCAAGAAGACTTTCCGTGATTTAGAAGAATGTCGTCCATTTCTACAAGAAAAAAAACTTTACAGTGTATAATTTATAATTAAAATAATATTGATCCATCCGTTTATTTTGGCTTAACCCATTACCACACAGTGACTCTTTTTGACTCCTTTCAAAATAATTGCTTTGGATTGGAAAACATCGTGGAAAATGAAGAACTTGCTTGTGACAAGCAATTTTCTCATTTCCCACAATGTTTTCTACCTCAAAAGACCATGAAATGTAAAATTTGATTTACTTGAAATTGTCGCCTGCAACATCTTTGAATTTGGGCCAGTTTAAAATTTAAACGGCTGGTTATGCGTTAAATACAAGAAAATCCGCAAGCAGAAAGATCGCGAAAACACATGACAAACCGAAGTCAAGTTTTGAAAAATAAACATATGAAGCACGGAACAAATAGCAACAACCTCTATTCGAATACTAAAATATATAAAGATCGATCACGTTTACAATTCTTTATAAATACCTTTGTCTTTTGTTCAAAACGTTGTTGTCTGTCACTCCTTACTTTCGGTTCATCCTCTGATGAGTGACGTCATCACAAGGGAGGTAATTTGAATACTCTCCTAAATGAAGGCGTCTATTAGGTGCCCGGATAATGACGTCACATTGGAGAATTAAAAAGGCGGTTAATATTCCCGCGGAAAATTAGTCCTACGGTCGTCAATTAAATCCTACTGCGAAATTAGTGTGACAATTGTCAACTTTTCGACTTTTCACAAAATTGAGTTTGTGAAAAGTCGAAAAGTGGAAGTTAGTCGCACTAACTTCCACTTTTCTACCAAAATTGAGTTTGTGAAAAGTCGAAAAGTTGAAGTTAGTCACACTAATTTCTGACAATTGTCACTAACTTCTGACAATTGTCACAAACAAAACTTCAACTTTTCGACTTTTCACAAACTCATTTTTGGTAGAAAAGTGGAAGTTAGTCGCACTAACTTCCACTTTTCTACCAAAATTGAGTTTGTGAAAAGTCGAAAAGTTGAAGTTAGTCACACTAATTTCTGACAATTGTCACTAACTTCTGACAATTGTCACAAACAAAACGTCAACTTTTCGACTTTTCACAAACTAAATTTTGGTAGAAAAGTGGAAGTTAGTCGCACTAACTTCCACTTTTCTACCAAAATTGAGTTTGTGAAAAGTCGAAAAGTTGAAGTTAGTCACACTAACTTCTGACAATTGTCACAGACAAAACTTCAAGTTTTCTACATTTCAAGGTCAAATTTTGGTAGAAAAGTAGAAGTTAGTCGCCTTAATTTCGACTTTTCGACTATTCACAAACTCAATTTTCTTAGAAAAGTGGATGGCGGTAACAGGATTCCGTAACATATGCTATATTAAATTATAATTGCCACTTCAAAGACTGATAGGCTATGTTTTCAGACTTTAGATAGCAGTTGACACAAACACAATTGGTATTTTCTAAACGATGAAGAAATACATGCACATTATTCAATGATACGTGAAGTCACAATAATGCTTTAATGACAAATGAGTCATGAATTTGGGAAAAATGCAAAAATAAAAGTACAATTCCCCTCATCCGCAAAAATTACCAATTATACATACAAGTGTAAAATGTGTATTTCTTTCGTTTTGTATCAGTTACAGTTTATGGACCCATTCGACTGAAAACATTTAGTTTCGGTATTTTAATTCAAACAAATTGTTTATCCCAGAATTATTTTGTACTCTTATAAAGGTAATATTTCATCTTAACTTGAATAATCCTACTTTAGAGATGTTCAATCAATTTTCGAACAGGGGTAAGACCAGAGACGGGTTCTCTAGGGCGAGATTTCTTGACATATCTTGAGATTTCTTAAAATGTTTTAGGATAAAGCTTTCTTTAGAGCAAGATTTTTAAGACGCTAAATTGGAGGCGCCATTATCCTAAACTTCATGCGGAATCCCTCGGTTATCTCTGTGGAAACAATATTAGGGAGAATTTACCGAGTTGTTCCAATGCTCCATAGTACCAAGGTGATGCTTTATACTTCATACAAATGACGTCATGATGACGTCATTTGTATGAAGTATGGAGCATTTTGAACACCTCGGTCAGAATCTAGTGCTTTATCTTAAGAAATCTTAAAGATATCGCTCTAAAGAATGAGCCTTAGTTATGTCGCAATTCGAATCCTTCGAAGTTTTTCCCTTTGACACCCATAAATGCACACGAATAAATGCCTCTTTGAGAACCGCCCAGCAGACACTGGAAATTGGCACTATCTAAAGCACACCCTGACCTATTCTGACATCTAGGGAGGGATTCTTTCAGGGAATTGAAATAAAAAAAGACACACGAACTTAAGTCCGACTAAAATGAATGATGAAGAAGCTATATGACGTGTACCTCTTTTAACGGAAAGATGTGAAAACCTACTGTTTTATTTACAATATCTCGCACTGTAAATATCACGTCTTTTTTATCATGTCGGAGCCAGTAACAACATTTGCGTCATGATTAGTAGTATTGTCCACCAAAATCAAACTGAACCAACTTTATTTATGTGTGCACAGTCCGTTGGTTGAGTTTCAAAACATTACCGAAGTTGGTTCATTACATAATTATGCGTATGTTCCGGGTTAATCTTGCTGGACTATACGCGGCTGGCTTGGACAAGGGCTATCAGTAAGGCTTGTTTTACCAATTTGAAGTGTTGTGACATCTGAAAACTGACTTGCCTGCAATCCTAGAGTGCCCATGTATCTGACAGACACAGATCACTAGATATTATAGTCTGTAAATATTGACCTGAACCCGGTGAATATGCAATGAGTAACTGTTACACGGAATAACCAATACTCGACAGCAATCCTCACTGTCGAGCAGAGTCGATACTTTTCATATGCATTATGACTTTGTATTCTGCACATGCTTCTCGTGTAAACCTATGTAGAAGGATGATTATTTCGCATTACAATTACTCATTGCATATTCATCAGGTTCAGGTCAATATTTACGGAGTTTACCTATGTTATCAAAACTTTCAAATAATTCAAGCGAAGTAGAGAGATCTAGGAGTAATAATGATGACGACTAACTAATGTTTAGCATGGCTGTTTAATGCACCAGGGCGTTAAAGGTTTATAGATCGGCGTCTGAGGTTGATAAACTATAAGAATCGTTTAGATGAGAACATTCAATTTAGTACTTATAACATACAGTTTGTAATGGAAATGAAAAATGAAGAATGTCTCCACACGCTTTTGTCTGTTGTGCAGGTGAAAAGAATAAGATAACCGGGAATAGCAATTTGTTTTGAGGAGCACTCAGTGCAACTAACAAACGTTGTAAAAAATGACCAATAGATCAGAAAAAATACCTGTACCTGAATCGTGCTGTTTTTGCTGCATCGCATCCATTCGAAAAGGCACTTTCAAGAGAGGGATATTATTGTAAATACGGTATTCATACATAGGTAACTAACGGTAGGTTTTTATTTTTCACAACAGTGTCAGATATTTAAACATGTAAAGCAGAGAAACAGTAGCAGAACGCAGAAATAATTAGCATCATGTTCATAAAGGACAAAGCCTTTTCAATGATATCACCCGAGACGGTTCGAGACAGTTCAAATGCGCAATATTCTGAAGATTGAGATTCATGGGTAAGTGTTTAAAATTTCGCCGAGCCCCGATAGCTCAGTCGGTAACGTCAGATTCTGTCAATCCAGGAGTCCCTAGTTCGAACCTGGCCAGGCCAGTATCCATTCTAATATTTAACAAAAGTCTTTTGTCTCTCAGCGATTGGTTTGAATCATTCATGTGAGTAAGCAGCTGGAGGCTCGGTTTGGATATTGTGGTTGTACTGGTGAGAGAATTTTCAGGAATCCGCGGTAAGATCCTCCAGCCGCTGCGATTTGACGATAGCAGTTGAAAACGACGTAAAACCTCTATACTGTAAATGAAATTGATTAAAATTTCACATACAATATTAATTCGTGCTCGGTTTTTGCTGAAATGGTCACCTAACGAAAAATGACTTAGTTTTACCCCCACGATAAGCTCTCGGCCTTCTTTATGACCGCCAGAGAGACAATTCGTTAGTGGGGAGTCAAAACCTCGTAACTACAGCTTGAATAAGCTGGAGTTACGAGGTTTTTACTCCCCACCGACGAATTGTGAATTATTGTGCTAGCTATTCAAAACAAGAGCCGTCACAGACGGATTATGCTCCCCGAATAAGTGCTTGTCACAAAATAAAAACTATCATACATTAAGCCCCCTTTTCCCATGACAGCTTTTTTGTACACACATTATTTATAGAATATGGTCTAGAACATCATATTCATTACATGAGCACAAAATTTCATTAAATTCTGCCCATTAGATGAAGAGAAATAAGAGAAAAACTAATTTCTACACTAAGGCCCCTTTTTCCATGACGCAGCCTTAAATTTACAAACGGAGAAAAAGGTCCCTAGGTATTGACCAAGGGAGTTCACATGTGAAGTTTCATTGAATTTGGTCCAAGGGTTGCTGAGATATGGCTGTGGACGGACGGACGGACAGACGGACACACGGACACACAGACACACGGACGGACGGACAGCGTGGCGACTATAGGCTCCCCCGAAATTTTTTCGGGGAGCATAAAAAGGTGTGTAATCTATCAACTGATAACATAGCCTTCCTCCTTTCCAAACAATGTTAGGAGATGTTAGATTGAAAAGACTGAGAAGAAAATGCTTATAACCAAGATAAATCTTTTTGCTACAATGCACGCTTCTGATATTTTATCACCACACATTTAAAAGTATACAACATTCATAGAATTGGATCGGCCTAGATATCACCATTTTGGAAAGGGATTGAGCCATTTTCTGGATATAAACTATTTTAGACTATGATATTCAAGGCAGATGTTAAACAAAAAATAATCAAAAACCCTCAACTGTGTTTTATCGTGTCATATTGAACAAACTTTGCTAGCTTGGATTTTCTGTTGTCGTGCATTACCTCATAAAATGCCTCTTTAAGAATAACAATGACATGGCTTATATCACATTTCTGTCAAAACTCATATTTATTTCACAGAATACGCATTTATGTCGGGTCCTTGTCCTACTTAACTATATACAGCCACATAATTATGAATTATTTCTTTCAAAGACGACACAATCAGACACGACTTTCTCGATTTTACGATAAATTATGCTTTAACCTGTTACCGCACAATGGCTCTTTTTGGCTCCTCACAAGCTCATGGCTTTGGAGGACTATGTGGATGCTAAATACTAAACTTTGGCAGCCTGCATTTTCTGTTGTCATGCATTACCTCATAAAAAGTCTCTTTAGGCATAACAATAACATGGCTTATATCATATTTCTGTCAAAACTCATATTTATTTCACAGAAAACGCTTTTATGTCGGGTCCTTGTCCTAATTAACTACATACAGACATCATAATTATGAATCATTGCCCGAACACAGAAATAGAAATCAGCCGCGTCTTTCTCGTTTAACGATAAATTGCGTTTAAACCATTGCCACTCAATGGCTCTTTTTGACTCCTCACAAGATAATGGTTTTGGGAGACATTGTGGAAAATAAAGATATTGTTTGTCATAATTGCTTGTGATTTCTTCATTTCCTACAATGTTATCTTCAAAGAACATTTTTTTTAAAAAAAACTTTGAAATTGGGTAAGCCTAAAATTTTGCCTGGCATTGGGTTAAGAGATTAAAATCGCACGAGCATCCTGTCTTCATATGAGTTACTTTTACGACAAAAGAGATGCATGATGCATATTCAATTGAAAGGCGATCTTACTATAAATTTATATCTCTAACTGTTTTTAGTTCTTTGGTTTGTCGAAATATCTTAGTATGACGGTCGCCGTAAACCAAAAAGAAATAGGAATATATTCAAAATTAGAAACTAGAGACATCTTAGGAAGCTTGTAAATAAGTACTATTTCTGTAATAAATAAATATATGACATGTCTCATATCTCTTGTTATGAACCACTTTTGCAGTACCATATGAATAAATGAAGCACAAATAGATTCATAAAAAGACTTAATGCACAAACTATAAAAGAAATATATGACCTTATACAATACTTATGTAATAAACAAATGGCCCACATCATATTTTTATCGTAATGAATATAAATGATACAGAAAACACATTTATGTCGAGTCATCGTCCTATTCTACTTTAGATAGACAGTAAATTGATATTTATTTTTCTTGATCACATGAATCAAAAGCAGTCTGGTTATTCTCATGTTACATCTTGTGCCATTTCAAGTACAAATATGTGAACGTATCATTTTTACGACTCCAAAGAAGACCGATTTAGAAACAAATTAGGTGTCTGTCCCAATCACATACAAATGCTTTGGCTGTGAAAGTATGTTTACACAAAACACATTATAGTATTCCATCCATCATTAGATGCCTAACACTTCGAACAATATCGGTCATCTGTGACAATGGAAATTGACGGCGGTATACATTCGTCAATATCCGGGCGTCATCTGTTTTAAAGGTAAATCGTCCTGTGTCTAGAAATGTTTCTGGAGTCTTAAATGACCCTACCTGGCCGCTTGTGTGTGTTAAGGGATGGGTTGCAACAAGGGCTGGAAAAGATTTTCTTAAAATCTTGTCGATTGATCGCTTTACATACAATTTTAATTTAATATGTGTAAAATATCTGATGGGGACCCCAATCACTTTGTCAGCCAATAGGCCTATCTCTAAAAATAAGCAATTCTCAGATTTTTTCGTACACATATAAATTAAAGATATTATATAACCTTATCATTCCACAGAAGTTTTAAATTAAAAAATCTCATTTTTAGAGTCCTTGTTGCAACCCATCCTTTGCTGGTAATTTGAAGGTTAATGTTTATGGTTAAATTAATATGTTGCTTTAGTGACAGACAGAAAGAAAAAAAAAACAAGAGAATAATTACTGTCTTTGAGAAGGTAAACGAGAGCAAACAATGTCGGGATAACCTTTTATTGTTCTCAATAACCTTTATTCAAATAACAAGAACGTTTTGACATACATCAACACAATTGCCGGTATTTCCAAAAGCAGAAAATCTGTACGTCATAACACAGAAAACATTGAAAGAAAAGACGAAATTGCTGATGATCAGCAATTTCTTCTTTTCCCTCAATGTTTTCCAAAATAATGACTTAAAGGGACGTGAAACTAGTTGACTAGTTTTGGGAAAGGGTTAATTAACGATTTATGTCTGTGACATAATAAGGGATGACCGAAAATGAAATAAAAAGAGGAGAACAGCTCCTAATTAATGAGACAAACAGAAGAACAAATTAGTGGGCATTAATAAACTAGTCTGCTATTCATTTAGTTGATAACGGATGCTATTGAAAATTTTAAGGTAAAAGCAGTACGTGTTTGTAACCAGCAGCTTCTTCAAGGTAATCCATACACAATGAGATTCACGCGACGTCGGAAGTATTCGGGTGACGTTGTGGAACGTTCAACCTTCGAATGTTTTCGACGTCGCCCGACCAGGCTCAGATATATCCTTACCTATTCTATACATTTTTGTATATTGGAAAAGACTAAACGTTTCGTGTTTGAAAATGGTTAACGATGAAAAAATCCAAAATGATGTCCATGACATTTATTTTTCTGGTTTATGTCATTCCTTTTCATATGTGAGCAGAGATATCGCACGGATGCCGGAAATAATACAGGTATATCTATTAGCAATAAATTTCTTCAATATGCTACTAGCATTAATGATTTTACTTCTTTTTTATACGCCGCCGGAGGCGGACGTATATTGGCGTCATCTTTTCCGTCTGTCCGTCCGTCCATCCGTCCGTCAGTCCATCCGTCCATCCGTCCATCCGTCCACTTTTCTTGTCAACGCCACTCCTCCTAAGTTTCTGGCTGGATCTTCTTGAAACTTGGTCAATGTTATCACCTCAATTGGTAGATGTGCATGAAGGAAGGATTTTATGGTTCGTCGATTTTTGCCTGAGTTATGCCCCTTAAAAACTTAGTCTGTGGGGCTTATTGAAATTGCAGCCTTGTCAACACAACTCTTCCTAAGTTTCTGGCTGGATCTTAATGAAACTTGGTCAATGTTATCACCTCAATTGGTAGATGTGCATGAAGGAAGGATTTTATGGTTCATTGATTTTTGCCTGAGTTATGCCCCTTAAAAACTTAGTCTCTGGGGCTTATTGTAATTGCAGGCTTGTCAACACAACTCCTCCTAAGTTTATGGCTGGATCTTAATGAAACTTGGTCAATGTTATAACCTCAATTGGTAGATGTGCATGAAGGAAGGATATTATGGTTCATTTATTTTTGCCAGAGTTATGCCCCTTTAAAACTTAGTCTCTGGTGCTTATTGAAATTGCAGCCTTGTCAACGCAACTCCTCCTAAGTTTCTGGCTAGATCTTAATGAAACTTGGTGGATTTTATCACCTCAATTGGTAGATGTGCATGAAGGAAGGATATTATGGTTCATTGATTTTTACCAGAGTTATGCCCCCTTCAATCTTAGTCTCTGGGGCTTATTGAAAATGCAGCCTTGTCAACGCAACTCCTAAGTTTTTGGCTGGATCTTTATGTCACTTGGTCAATGTTATCACCTCAATTAGTAGATGTGCATGTAGGAAGGATTTTAGGATTCATCGATTTTTTCCAGAGTTATACCCGCTTAAAACTTAGTCTCTGGGGCTGATTGAAATTGCAGCCTTGTCAACGCAACTCCTCCTAAGATTCTGACTGGATCTTAATGAAACTTGGTGGATGTTATTACCTTAATTGGTAGATGTGCATGAAGTAAGGATTTTACGGTTCATTGATTTTTGCCTGAATTATGCCCCCTTCAATCTTAGTCTCTGGGGCTTAATGATATTTCAGCCTCGTGAACGCAATTCCTTCCAGGTTTTTCACTGGATACTTATAAAAACCTTTTTGTGAACACAATTTTTTACAGGTTTTTTAGTGAATATTTATAAATCCTGGTCAATGTCATTTTTTTGTCTCAAGTTTTATAAGTGGCGGCGTATATTGTGACCATGGCACTCTTGTTATACTTTTTAGTTCACTTTTCTGTATAACTAGTTTTCTAGTTCTTGCAAAACATAATTCCACAGTAAACTAAAACAATTGAGACTTAAATGTATTTCTGCTATCGAATAAATCTTCCACGTAAGGGGGAAGGTATGATTACATCTACCAGCACCAGTTTTCTTTAAACCATTGCCAGGTGGCAAAGCTTTGGACTGTTCCATTTTAAAAGGTGTTGCAGAACGACAATTTCAAATTGATGAAATTCTAAAAAAATACATTTTGGATAAGAAAACATTGTGCATACATGTAATAAAGAAATTATTTGTTATAAGCAAATTGTTCATTTTCCACAATATTTAGCAAACTATTTTTTCATGACGTGCGACAAAAATTGAAATGGATATAATTATTTAGATACCACGACGTCAACATACCTTTTCGGTTATGTCTGCTCAGGTTGGCCCGTCTTTCCACCATCTTCAGTATTCTCATAGTGTCCTTACTACAAGTACCTTCAACAACTTTCAAACAACAATATATGGATTGCAACCAGTCTTCACTTAGATACAACCATGATCTACGAAGACGCCTTAGCCTATTGGTAAGATGCAGCCTTTTGGATGTAATCGTCCTGGGTTCAAATCCCGTCTACCGAGCCCGGATAGCTCAGTCGGTATTTCAAATTTCCATGCTTTTTAGCTCAACTGACCATTCAAGCCAGCGGTCTATTGTCATGGCGTTGTGTCCGTCATGAGTTCGTCCGTGCGTAAATTTTTTTCTTAAAATCTTCTCCTCAGAAACTACATTATGGATTTCAATTAAAATTCACAGGAATGATCCTTAGGTGGTCCTCTGCCAGATTCCTACAATTAATTCTGATTGAACCAGAAAGTCTTGAGTTATCTACCCTTGAATTAAAGAATGACTGTTTCGACTTTGTTTTTACTCTAGCACTTACAGATATTGACTAATCAAGACAAAACTAGGTCAAGATATTGGTGTTAATACGATCTTGCATGCGTGCAATTTTCAGCTTGACTTGAAACTTACATCATGAGTTATGTGCCCTTGAAATTGACAAAATTGTCATTTTAGCCTTAATTTCTAAGTTGTATCACTCTAGCACTACAAATACTAACACATCTAGTCAAAACTTAATCAAGATGTTGGTGATGATAATATCTTGCCTAGCTATAATTTTCAGCTTGATCTGTATTTCGTATCATGAGTTTTGTGCCCTTGAAATTGACAAAACTGTCATTTTCGGCTTTATGTTGACTTTGTTTTCTCTTGGGAAACTACAAATATTGACCTATCAAGATAGGACATGGACACAATACTGGTTACCATTATATCTTGCCAATTTTCAGCGTAATCTGAATTTTACATCATGAGTTATGTCCCCTTGAAATTGACAAAATTATCATTTTTGACATTATTTTCACTCAAACAACAATAATATCTTCCAATGAACATGAAACTTTCACATAATCTTACTGGCCACAAGATCTTGCACGGGTGTAATTTTCAGCAGCATCTGAATCTTAAATCCTGATTTATGTGCCCTAGAATTTGACAAACGTGCTGTTTTCGACTTTGATTTCTTAATATCATCCTATATTGAACAAGCAGGTCAAAACTTAAACAAGATGTTGGTGAAGTTACAATCCTCACTTATATGCCTTTCATTCTTTTTTAACAAAAAGGCTAATTGTGACTTTGTTTTTACTCAACAGCCAAACTCACTCTGATCAATACAAATCTTGTTTGGTCTTTCGGGGTAGAAAACATTCTGAACTAGAAAGACCTGAAGGTCTTGAGTCGCTCCACAGGCCTGAATTTCTTGTGGTTTACTATAAAAAATTTGACAAATTTATCTAATTGCTTAATCTTTATAATTAATACATTCTTATGGTTCTTAGAGCAGAAACAAAGTAAAATACAGCAATGTGGTCAAAGAAAAACTAGATTTCTCAAAACTTGTGGTTCTTAGAGCGAAATCAAAATAAAAAGAAGCAATCATATGGTCAAAGTAAAAAGAAGGTAAATAATTGACCAATATTTTGGGGATTTTTAGAGTGATGATAAAGTAGAAAACTGTAATTATGCCAAATTCGAGGGCACATAATTCAGTATGTGAGTTTAAAATCAAGCTGAAAATTAAACTCGTGCAAGATCTTATGGTCAGCATCATTCTGTCCAAATTTTATCATTATTAGTCTATAATCGTGGCTGCAAAAGTGAAAAAAAGTGTCGAAAACTGAAATTTTGTCATTTTCAAGGGCACATAACTCAGATTGTAGCTATGCAATCATCCTGAAAATTACACATAAGCAAGATCTTGTTTTCAACTAGATTCTGTCCAAATATCTTCTTGATTGGTTTACAATTATGGTTCTTAGAGTGAAAACAAAGTCGAAAATGGCAATTTTATCAAATTCAAGGGCACATAACTCAAGATGTAAAATTCCGATTAACCTGAAAATTACACCCAGGCAGGATATTATGCTGATATATATTCTGTCCAAGTTTTGTCTTGATTGGTAAATATTTGTAGATTTTAGAGTAAAAATAAAGTCAAAACCAGATATTTTTGACATTCAAGGGCAGATAACTCAGGTGATTCTGGTTCAATCCAAATTCTTTGAAGTAATCTGAGAGAGGGTCACCCAAGGATCATTCCTGTGAAGTTTGGTTGAAATCCATCCAGTAGTTTCTGAGGAGAAGATTTTTAAAGAAAAAGTTTACGGACGCACGCACGCACGGACGCACGACGGACACATCGCCATGACAATAGCCCGCTGGCCTGAAAGGCCAGTGGAGCTAAAAATGAAGAAATTGATTGTCACATCAAATCTCTTCATTTTCCATGATTTTTAAAAGCTGTTAACTTGGGGGCGTCAAAAAGTATCTTTGTATGGGAATGGGTTAAACTAGATAAAGATGAAAAATATTTAGGACATGCTTATATCTTTGTGAAAGTAAAGTTTTGATTGTCCATTTTGGCAATTTTATGGACTATGTATATGTTTGCATTGCCAAATATCATCCTGAGCTGGAATTTCCTCGTTTGTCTGTTACGTTCTTCTTGCTCTTTTGAACCATCTAATCAAAGCTTGGATTAAATATCAAAAGAATTTCAGGCCTGAGGAGCGATTCAAGACCTTCGTGTCTTCTAGTTCAGATATGTTCAGTTTTCTGTTCTCTTTTTGCAACCTTCTCAGTTTTGTATTTCCCCTTACTATTTGGTCTGAGTGCAGATTTATTGTCCTATGTGTCATAAAAACGGATTAACATTTCTATATAATCACGTAGTAACAGTTTAATAATTATGGAGGAAATTTTATATTGGTAATAAATCGGTTAGGACAGTGACCTCGTACATGAAATAATTATGATTTACAAACGTGATTCATTACCTAAGAAAATGGCATCAAATTGAATAACATACATGTATTTTTATACGATAATTTATTACGCTGTTTCCTACTAGCGTCTCTGTGAAATTACGTTTATTCAATTTTTGGAAGACAACATACATGTATATCTGTCCATAGAAATTCAAAGTGCTGAAAACACTGTAAACGATATTGAAAATAAAATGCGACCCATTACCACGGTTGGGGATTTTTCATCATGGGATGGATAACGACCGCGGGCAAATAGTCTCGATTCTAGTAAAATATTATGCAATTACTTTCTTATTTCTGCATAAATTTTCAATTTGTATTTATCTTTATTATATATCGGATGTGGTTTTTATTGTCCGATGTATCATAACAACGGATTTACATTTCTATATAATCACGTAATTACAGTTCTATATGTATAATTATGGAGGAAATTTTACATTGGTAATAAAATGGTTAGGACAGTGACCTCTTGATAAAATAATGATGATTAACAAACGTTACTCGTTACGTAAGAAAATGCAATTATTTCATATAACATTTTATATGAGGGTAGATTTTTCATTGCGCTATTTCCTACTAGCGTGTCTGTGAAATACGTTTATTCAATTTTTGAAAGACAGCATTTATCTGTCCATAGAAATTCAAAGTGCTTAGAGCACTGTAAACGATATTGGAAAAAAATGCGATCCACAACCACTGTGGAGATTGTGTATAATGGGATGGATAACTACTACGGACAAATAGCCTCGATTTCGGTAAAATATTATGCAATAACTTTCTTATTTCTGCATAAGTTTTCAATTTGTATTTATGGTTATGATAGATAGGATGTGGTTTTTATTGTCCGATGTATCATAAAAACGGATTTACATTTCTATATAATCACGTAATTACAGTTCTATAATCATGGATGAAATTTCACATTGGTAATAAAATTGTTAGGCCACCGACCTCTTAATAAAATAATCATGAGTTACAAACGTTACTCGTTACGTAAGAAAATACAATTTATTTCATATCACATATTCCATACCATGTTTTATTGTGCTGTTTTCTATTTACTTCTCTATAAAATACATTCCTTTCATTTTGGAGAGGCAATTTATATCGGTAAGAAAAAGCTGCACCCCATCACTTTTCGAGCGCGTGTATAAATTTGGAATACGAAAAACTAGGTACAAAAAGCCGTGTTGTCCGTCGCCAAATTCCCACAAAAAAAACTATTAAATATAATTTTATATAATTAAAATTTGAAATATGGGTTAATGGTATTTTTTTCTATGAATGTTTTGTCAAATCCGTGGAATCTCAGGGACAGTGTTTCATCATTAACGTATAAAAGGAACATAAAATGTCAAAAGAATTTACTAATTACCCATTGAGATTGATATGACAACCATTCTTGGAAAAGTTAATTGAATAATCAGTCATAAATGACGAAAATAAGCTATAGTAAATTACACTAGAAAATGTCATATCTAGCCTATTTTAAATTCAAGGACATCTTTTGATCCTATCTCAAGCAATATTGTTTTTTATAGTATTGTCTATTCTTATTTGAGAGTGCACCAAAGACACAGCCGCTTATTTCCTAAATCACAACATTTGGTTGTGTATAAGAATATATTAAGGGGAACTTCCGGTTGGCGTAAAGGGGACACAAAATCAAGGAGGGTGAAAGGTGCGTGTCATCATTGAATCGAGATTTCTTTGTTTTAGCCGAAAATCAAAAGCTTGAAAATGTATCACAAATGTAAACGCAAGAGAGTTTTTTGCGAATGTTAACGTGTGACTAGGATATGCCACACACTAGATCTAGTTAGTGTTTCGTAGACAGTCCTTTGTCAAATTTATTTCAGGCGGATCCAATATGAAAGACGACAGAAACGACTGTTGTGCAAATACAATTTGTGCACGTAAAAGCCGTGAAAATATATGTATTCATAACGGCTGATGTGGGACATCGAAACAAGCCATTATTTGGAAAAGATTTAATTACTTGTTTATTTTCTTCTGATGTAATTAGAAACGAGACACGTGATGTGACAGGGTAATTAAGAGAACTTTACGACCGTAAAGCACTGGACTGACTTCAGACAGGATGGAACTAGGGACATATTTCATTTACCATTAACCAGGTCGAGAGATCACGTGACACATTTTCGACGGTTATCAATAGTTCCGTTGATACGTAACCGATTGGGGTGTTGAAGGAACCCTTGATACGTTACCGATATGGGGAAAAAGGTTCAAGGAACTCATTGAAAGAAATACAAGACCATGGCGGCTTTGAAATCTAATGTAACACAGTACCAAAAACGTGAGTCTACGTCATGGTTAACCCATTACCAGACGGCAAAATTTTAAGCTTGTCCAAATTGATAGAAGTTGCAGACGACAATTTCAATGTGTTGAAATTTCAAAATTTTACAACTTTTATGGTAAAAAACATTGTGGGAAATGAAGAAATTGCTTGTCACAAGCAATTTCTCCATTTTCCACGATGTTTTCCTATGCCTTTATCTTGTTTGGCGTCAAAAGGCGTCACTGTGTGGTAATGGGTTAACAATGGGAATAAAAAAAGCTCCCACCTACGAAGGTGGCAAAAGTGTGTAGACGTAAATAGATATTTTTGAACCGTGTAGATAAAACTAGATATAAATTGTTTTTGAAATGATGAATGGTTCTCGAGAACAAGTCAAAAGTCCGGATACTTTCTTAACACCCTCGAGTGTCAGACTAAATATTTGATAGTAGGATGAGCAATTGTCCGGAAACCAAAGATTCGGAAAAAAACACGTCACAGTTAACCCTTTCCCAAACGACAAAATTTTAGGGTGATCCATTTCAAAAACTGCCACATATGACAAAATGGATGTTATTAAAGATAGGATATGAGTAAAATATGGCATAGAAAATATTGAGGCAAAAGGAGAAAATGCTGGTTATCAGCATTTT
Source organism: Fragum sueziense (assembly GCA_963680895.1). Taxonomy (NCBI): domain Eukaryota; kingdom Metazoa; phylum Mollusca; class Bivalvia; order Cardiida; family Cardiidae; genus Fragum; species Fragum sueziense. Next base: position 15,765,687 of record OY804603.1, on the reverse strand, counting down.
CTTCTTTTGTTTCAATGTTTTTCCAAGTCTATTTTCTAAGGGACGTCAAAACCAGGTCTTGTTTGGTAAAGGGTTAAAAGTGAACGAGGAACATTGTTCGCGGAATGTGGTGTGTAAAATTGTTTTGATCCATATAAGTATGAAAATTTATGGAGAATCATTTTTATGGGTCGGTAAGATAATCAAATTCCACAGGGATTCCTTCGATGAAATTTAGAAATCCACGTTCATTTGTTTGATTGATGAAATTAGTGGAAATAATAGAGCTAATTAGGTCAGATCAAAACATTTCATGATGAAAGATTGTGACGTTTACCTTTTCCCAAACGACAATAATTAGGCTGGTCCAATTTTAAAAGCTACTGCAGACGGAAAATTGAGTGTTAATAAGGATAGGATTTGTTTTTAATATAATAGATAAAACATTTAGACAAAAGGAAAAATGCTGGTGAACAGCATTTTCGTCTTTTGACATAAAAAGTAAAGTAATCAAAACCTGTAAATAGTAGTCATGTTATAGCATAGAAACATCAATAGAAAAAGAATTATATGCAACATTGCCTTCTTTTCTCTTTTCGCTTTCCCTTACCTTTTTGTTATAGACGTCAAAACAAAATCTCGTGTGGTAAAGTTTATCTCAAGACTCACAACGTCGGTGTTATTGCAAACCCTCGTAACTACAGCTTGATTTAAACTGTAGTTACGAGGTTTTCCAATAACACCGACGACATATTACCAGAAAATATCGGTCAAGATCTATCTTGTTGTCAATTAGGATTCTGGTCCTCAATTGTAATGAAATAATGTCGAAAGAACTTGTCTCAATAAAAGCCCTATAAGCTTACACTCGAAACCGATCAAGACATTCGACTTTGTTGTATTAGAAAATCACACTTTCATTTACTCTGGGAAATAGCTGTCATGTCGAATTAAGGTAGATTACCCGTAAAGTGGCCATTTTGAGATTCATAAAACATCGGCATTTTTCGAGTGTGTTCGTTACGTATCCGAACTTATTCGGACGCGGTCGTAAACATTCAGCGGTGGAAATTTCCACCGCTAAATATTGTCGACGTCTCACGAATAATTTCGACGTCGCACGAATCTCATAAGGCCTAGACTAACTTAAGCATTACTTTTTTGTATATTCTGCTTAGCCAATTTTAGAACCAATGCTCCTACGGAAAATGGTTAATTAGCAGATTTCGTGTTTCGCATTTTTCTCATTGTTAATTGATACTTAGCCCTGTGGTGACCCTAACACTTCGCCAGAATTTAACGCCCACAATATCATTTAGTTTTGAAAATATTCAGGAAACGGAAATGAAAACGAATTATCATCATTTACCTTTGTTCTCAATGGTTTGTATGCTATGTTGTACACATACCCATTTTAATCAAGATCTATATATTTTGTTGTATTCAGGAGCTTTGGAATTTAAGCAGAGTTAATTTCTTTGTTTTGGAAATGGTAAAAGCTGTATTTTTGAATAATTTATCTCGCGAAGGAGATGCGGGTTACAAGCATGAGTACAGAGAGGTTCTTTAGACTTTTTTGTGTCTGAAATGGCTTCCTCAATCCTTTCTGAAATAGGCCCTGGTTTTGCGTCACTAGTTAGAAAATGTTTGTGGTATCTCTATTAGAAGAAGTTTTGGAAACATTGAAATAAAAGACGCAAATGGTAATAACTTGTTTCTTATTTAAGTTTGACTTATAACTTTATGAAAACTTCTTTATCGACAACATTTTAGTCGTCTGAAAAAAAGCTTTTAAATAAAAAATATAAATATTTGGAAAAGGGTTTAGATCTACTCATTATCTTTTTTTTCTTTCTTCTATGGTAACCTAGTGAAGACAAGTCAGGTGGGGGAAGGGGTGGGAGTGATGGTGGAGTGAAAACCTTTAACAATCAGGACCTGCCAGTAACGTACCTAGTAGAATTAACTTGGACAATTAAGATTGAAAAGAAGAAATTGCTGATAAGCAGCAACTTATATTTTTCCCCTCGATTTCCTTTGTATTACATTATTTTAAGGTAAGACCTGGGTAATGCACTTCCTGTATAATCGTCATATTTCGACTTCTTCCGTGACGTCCGTAGGTCCGAGCTTTTTAAAGCACCGTTAGATGCAATATCGCCTGTTTCGGTAACAACGGAAATAATTGAGCGCGCGCTCAGATTTCCGGGGAAAATTATTAACAATTTTTGTGAAAACGTCTCTATATTGTATGAAGAGTAGGCAAAAAAAACCCAACAAAAGTCAAAAATTCAAAATTTGTGAGCAATGAAAATTACTACCCTTAAAATCGGCTATTCGGACCATACAGATTTCGCTCCACAACTAGTCACATATCCCATTACCCAGGTCTTACTTTAAGAAAATCCGTATTAATTTACACAATATTTGTTACCTGCAACAGATTTCAACTTTGACTGTTCTTAAAAATCATGTAGTTTTAGAAAAGAACACATACTGGTGGGTTGACCCCTTTTCCAAACAAGACCCGGTTTTGACGTCCTCAAATTGAAAATGCTTCAGAAAACAGTGAGGCAAAAGAAGAAAATGCTGATAATCAGCATTTCTCCCTTTGTCGCAATATTTTCTCTGTTTCATTGTGAAGAAAATAATTCTTTATTCATATCCATTTTGTCGTTGGCAACAGGTGTCAAATTTGACCACTCTAATTTTTTGCCTTTTGGGAAGGATTAAGTAAGAGGTGTCTTTAAAGTAGCCTACTTTTCGTTCATCACCATTCCTAACAAGAATCTCTATGTTGGCCAAAATCACTAGTTGTCCAGATAATGTCAATTAGTCTATCATCCATAATTTGTAGAAACAATGAATTATCGACTGTGAAATTATCCCATTACCAGACGACAATATGTTTCTATCGCCCAATGTTGCAGACGTTAATTTCAGATTATTATGTATTATATGTTATGGACTTTTTTTTTTTTTTTGGGGGGGGGGGGGGGGGGGGGGGGAGATCGATTCCTGAAATGATGAAATAGCTTGCGACGTGCAATATCTTCATTTTCCACGATGTTTTCTGCAACGTTTTCCTTGAGAGGCGTCGAAAAGCGTCAATGTCTGGGAATGTGTTTTTTCAATCTTCTCTCAAACGACGAAGATGTTTACTGTTCCAATTTTGTGCAAAGTTACATCGCTGTTTACTTGATAAAACCGTTCCCTATTGGAACATTTTCTCCCTCCTATCAAAGAGAAGATTCAGTGAGACAGTCAGATCAATTTCGTCTTCTACAATACAAGTCTAAATTTTGTGGTTAAATACGAGCTAATAAGGCTTCTTAAAAACTGACGTTTTCATTGATAATCGCTTAAAAGAATAATCGTGATGAAAAATAATGTGATGAAAAAATAATGAAATGCCACATATAAATGGTGTTCAGGAACTTTGTGAATCTAAAAGTTCATCTGTACTCAGTTCCAATTCTTACCGTTTATATCATAAAAAACAGAATTAAGGACAATGCTCCAGATTCTTTAGACGAGTATATTTTTAACTGATCACCAGTACGGACATTTTTGTAAACGCCATTTGCGGCATAGGTACTAGCCTAAATATTTTTGATTTCTTATTGGTGGACACATACATGTTCAAAGACTTTAAACATATTAAAGGCTAGTATCTATGCCGCAAATGGCGTTTACAAAGTGTACGTGCGATAAACATTGACCGGTGAACAGTTACAAATATACTCGTCTAAAGAATCTGGAGCATTGTCCCTTAAGTTCTTAGAAACTAGGGCTTTTCATAGTGTCTGTCAATTATACAAACATTTGCAATACCTAATTACTGAATTGATCATTTTGTAGAACCTTTCGAAGCAAAACATGATATTGAGAAAGAAATGTCTGAAAAAACATTGCAAATAAAGAAGAAATTGCTGATAGAATGATTCGTTTCTTCTTTTCGTCGAATATTTTCCTTACCAACAAATACACATTTACTGTATTTGACATCATTTTTGGTCTGGAACTCTTAATAAAATTAAACAAATCTACACTGGTATTATTTGGAAAGGGTTAATACTTGTGCCATCTTGTAAGTATCTACATTCATAGTTTTTTATTTGATATGATTTCTATTCAAGATATGTTTTTTGTGTCCTTAACTGAAAAGTCATGGACAACCATTGAGTCAAAAGAAGAAAATGCTGATGGTCAGCATTTTCTCATTTTGCTTCAATATTCTATGTAATATATCGTTAACAAACTTTTTATCTTTTATAATTTTACGCACATTTGTCGCATGTAACAATTTTCAAATTGTAACAGCCTTTTGACGATGATATTTGGGAAAGGGCTAAAGACTGACTCCACGGCATCAATCCTTTTGCCGAATGGTTAACCCATGTCTCAGTGACTTGATTTTTTTTGTTTTTAAAAACAAGCGGCATTTCAATCAATTTGTCTCAAGTATTTGCCACATTAACTCAGATGAAAGCAGACATTGTAAGCTAGTGCTTGCTGAATCATCAATACATCACTCATTTTGCTGAATGTTTGAGCATTGTCCCGCTAAATTCAAAATTTGTTTAAGACAAATTGCTTTTTATGAGACATTCGAATCAGTTTGTCTCTAGTTTTTACCAGAATAACTGAGTAAAAAAAACAGACAGTGCATGCATATATCAGACTGCACGCCAGTGCAGGGTGATCTTAGCTTCTACGTCCTGCCAACTCTTTGGTAGCTCCAAGAACATTTTGTCAAAAGCATGGTCCTTTTTTTAAGGTTATATATACTCCGTAAATATTGGCCTGAACCTGTTGAATATGTCATGAGTAACTGTGATGCGAAATAATCACTCTTCGACGTATATTGACACGAGGAGCGCGTGCAGAATACAAAGTTCCGATGTTTATGGAAACTATCGACTCTGCTCGACAGTGAGGAGTGCTGGCGAGTATTGATTATTTCGCATCACTGTTACCCATTACATATTCAACAGGTTCAGGTCAATATTTACGGAGTATACCCATAATGAAATTCGCACACCGTCGGAATTTTTCGGGCGACGTCGAAAACATTCGGTAGTGGAACTTTCCACCGCCGAATGTTTACGACCGCACCCGGATACGTTCGCATACGCAATGACGACGTTCGAAAACATCCGGTGTTTTATGAATATCAAAATTGCCTCATTACGGGTATTATTGCCTAAAATGTGTGTTTTCAGTCTGTTATTGGCATTGTATAACCAGCAGAAACCGGGCGGATATCCAGAGAAATCGTGCATTAATCGGCAGATTCACGTGCGATATCGGACCGGTTTTGCACTCAAATATCCTCGATCGGGGATCTGTTGTGAGTGCTTCAGAAAATTGAAAATAAAGCCGAAATTTTGTCATTTCCCTTTTCCGCGATGTAAATTCTTGTAAGACCCAATTTCCAGTTTACATCCCAATAAAACTAGGTCTCCCAGTGTAACCATATCTGATGACGTAATGTAGTGACGAAGGTTTAATTCTTGGAATCAAAAAGTAAGCAAACGGGCAGCTGACAGATTTTAAACTAAAAGTGGATTTCGTGGACATGGAAGGATAGAAATTAGAATCGAGTGGTTGTGGTCTAGGTCAAATATGGTGGTAAGCCTATGCGTTTCTTGTTCTTCTTTTAGTTACTGCAATTTTTCCTTTACAACTTTGTTTTTATTGAAATGAACGAATGTCTGAAACGAACCAGACGGTCCAGAGAACTACCTCGGAAATTCCGACCTTTTAATTTATTACTCGCACTGAAATGAATGTTAGAATATCCAGAGTATGTTTCCAAAAGAAAACTAAGTCGAATATTGTTACGATTTCGCCAACCCAAATGAAGATTATGTCATTAAAATTGCGAAGAAACTTGACTACATATATGTACATAGCTACACGATGAAAATCTAACGGCCCGTCTAGTGGATATCGTGCTTACTCGATATATGTCGAGTCGAATGCCGGAAAACTCTGGTATCTGTCGGTGTAAATGTGGCTAAATTTTCACAAAGTTTTTTAGTTATTCGTCTTATTTTATTACATTTCTTTGCAAATTATTCATATTTTATGCAATAATAGCGTCAATTCACGTTTTTTCGGTCGTTAACATTCTCAGAGGCCCACAAAATGGGTTATCGCCTTTGACCTGCGGTCTCAGGCGATAACGCATTTTTTGGGCCTCTGAGAATGTTAACGACCTCAAAAACGTGAATTAACCCTATATTCTACCTTAAACGCAATACGTCGCACTTTTACTATGTCTTGTGGTATGGTATCAGGTATCAAAGACGATAAAAAACACGCTATAAAATCCACGTGACATATCAAATTCACAATAATAGTCCTATTTCCCCGTTTCTTATTGTTTTAACCCTTTCCTGAGCATCAATTGTTTTGAATTGATTTTAACGTAATATTTTGGACACTGGTTTGGGAATCTTTCTTTTAAAAGAGGAAGTGAATGTTCAATGACATTAGTAGGCATATCTCATTTTCCAAAAAGGAAAAAGTAGCTTTTGTTCTTTTTCTGTTGATATCTTTGTAGTCGTCAGTAACATTTTTTTTAAAAAAAAAATAAAAAAAGAAACTTGTCATAACATGTTATGATATCAAATGTTCTTTGAAAGGATTCTGTTCCTATTCAAATTAATTTGCACTTACTATGTACTATACTTTTTTCATTCCATCTAAAAATAAAGACACTGGGAAAAATAACGATTGAATGAAATGTCACACATATCAAGTTTTCTTTTATCTATGAATTGATTAAAGGAATAAATGAAACACGTTGATGACTAGCACGTGAGTATGCAGGGAAAAATGATACTGAAATTGGAAAGTATAATTATAAACTTTTGGAAAAAATGTGTCTCCCCTAACCTTTCTCCAAATAAGGCTTTGACGACCATTAAAGGCATGCATGTATACATACAAAGCTTAGTAAAACATTGAGGCAAATGAAGAAAATACTTAATCAGCATTTCTTTATTTTTTTCTTTTCAATACTTCATGTGCTATATTGTTCACAAATACAATCTTTATCAACAACAATTTTGTCGGCTGAAGAAACCGTCAAATATTTTGTTAAATGAACAAGTTCCAATGATATATTTTAGAACATATGACACCTTGGTTGAAATCACAGCTGAAGTACAATACTTATTCAGTGGTTCCAATAAAATACCGGTGCATATCCCTGCTTTTCTTAACAAAAACCTCGTATCTACAGTTTGTTTAAAGTTATAGATCTATACGACTTCTTTGTTGAAAAGCACCGACACGCAAAGCTTTACAGATGATTACAATATGTGAGGCTAAAACATGCGTGTGCTATACAACACATATGACATTCAAAAAAAGAAGATTACACTCATCAACAACATTTCAATGTTAACACTTGCAGTCTATTCCCCATGGGATCCTAAAATTCGATCATATTTTTGACTCCCCACGAGATAATGCGAGGGCTCAGTGCAAAACTATTGTAACTACATATTTTTCAGAAATTCACTTTTTTGCATTTTCTGAATATTTAGGACGGGATACACCATGTGTTTTAATATTAGGTTTCAATTATGTATACTTTAAAAGATATTCAGAATTTCAAAAACATTTTTTCGCTTTAACTTTGAGAAAGTCAATCAGTTTTTTCCCTCTCCTGTAAAATTTTACAAAATGTAGTTACAATAGTTTTGCACCAAGCCCTCGAATGGCTTTGGAAAACATTGTGGAAAATTGAGGAATTGCTTGTGACAAGCAAATTCTTCATTTCCCACAATATTTTCTACACAAAAATGAAAAATTTTATTCAGTTCTAATTGCCATCTGCAACATCTTTGAATTTGGAGGAGTCTAAAAGTTTGCCGTTTGGTAAAGGCTTAAGATGTCCAAGATGTTTCATTTACGACAGTTTGGTCGATTGATGACGAAATCCTGATAAATGACAAATTGATAATTGACATTATTCCGGTGTATTTCAGTCCTCTTCGATGTGAATCAAATTAATGTACCGGAAAACATGAATGATTTTAGGTCAAGATATTCTACTTCTTTACCTTTTCGGACTGCCTTGGGCAACCTTTAGCCAGATTGTTGAACGAAATGCTTTTTATCACTTATTCTATTAAATCATCAATGTTTCCAAAGCAGTCAGCTTGCTAAAATCTCTGAAAAACAATGTTTTTGACGACCTAGTAAAAGAACACTTTGGAACACACAAAAAAAGAAAAATACCAAGGAAGCCCTTTCTCTTTTTAAAACGTGCCCAGGGTTATTGTTCGTCAATAAGTCAATTGCTGTTCTTGTTACGTCATGTGATTCCTCGCCATGGTGTAGTGTCTTCACTGACAGAAAAAATCTGGCTTTAAATCGTCACTTTTCAACAAAAAGCTTTTTGTTGAAAAATCATCGAAATTTTCATGTAGGTCTGACGCAAACGTGTTCTTTGTTATTCTCTGTCAATCCTTTAACCCTTTTTCAAAACAAATCCTTGTTTTCGAAAACCATAATTCAAGAAAGCTTTGAACATATTTTGGAGACAAGACAAAAATGCTGATAGCCAGCATGTTCGCAAGCTCTCCCAATACTTAGCATGCTAAATATATAAAGAACCCATTCACAAACATACAATATGCTACTAAGGAAGTCTGTACCTACTTCTACTTGAACCAGTCAAGAAAAATTGGCGTTTACCCATTACCAGATGGCAATTGTTTACTAATCAAATTTGAAAGGTGTTGCAGACAAAGAATAAAGTTAGTGAAATTTTAAAGTCGTTGCATCTTAGGTGAGAAAAAATTGTGAGCAATGAAGAGAAAATGCTTGGTAAAAGTGATTTCTTAATTTTCCACAGTGTTTTCAGAAGATTTTCTTTTCTTGACCGGCATTAAAAACGTCAGCGCTTGGAAAATGATTGATTAAAAGTTTTTTTGCGTCTTCTGATGTCAATCAATGTTATCACGTTTGGACTATATTTACCTCTGTGAAGTTGGCTACCTATTCCCTATTCCCTATTCATTACCTATTCACATGTGAAGTTGGTTACCTATTCCCTGTTACCTATTCATTACCTATTAGAGGTTTTAGGTCTGATTTGACCCCAGAGAGCGTCAAACATTGTTAAACTGTAGACTTGATGGCTTGTCAATGGTTGTCTTCATTCCAGTGAAAAAAAGAAACACCCAACTGGTGAAAACTGACTTAAAACATGCATATTAGATATTCTCATTAAAAGTTCATTACCTATTCAAAAATGACTCCCTGCCGTCCCGGGCAATATATCACCCTTACTATGTCCAAAACAACTGAAGGATTTAAAAAAATATCAAACAAATGGAGAAAATTGGCTTGTTACCTATTCAGCACACCCGTTACCTATTCGTTACCTATTCGAACAAACGACTCCCTGACGACCTAGGCAACAAAATATCCCCCCCTACGATGTCCAAAACTAGCGAATAAATCTAGACTCGATGCCCTGTCACAAGAATACTTAAAAATGTTATTCAAACTGGTGGAATTTGGCTTGTGACCTATTCAGAACGCCCGTTACCTTTTCGCTACATATTCGATCAAACGACTCCCTGCCGACCTATGCAACAAAATATCGCCTCCTACGATGTCCAAAATTACAGAATAGTTCTAAATTCGATGCCCTGTCACAAGAATACTTAAAAAAGTTATTCAAACTGGCGGAATTTGGCTTGTTACCTATTCAGAACGCCCGTTACCTATTTGTTACCTATTCGAACAAACAACTCCCTGCCGACCTATGCAACAAAATATCGCCTCCTACGATGTCCAAAATTACAGAATAGTTAGAAATTCGATGCCCTGTCACAAGAATACTTAAAAAGGTTATTCAAACTGGTGGAATTTGGCTTGTTACCTATTCAGAACGCCCGTTACCTATTCGTTACATGTACCTATTCGATCAAACGACTCCCTGTCACCCTATGCAACAAAATATCCCCCCTACGATGTCCAAAACTAGCGAATAAATCTAGACTCGATGCCCTGTCACAAGAATACTGAAAAATGTTATTCAAACTGGTGGAATTTGGCTTGTTACCTATTCAGTACGCCCGTTACCTATTCGTTACCTATTCGAACAAACGACACCCTGCTGACCTATGCAACAAAATATCGCCTCCTACGATGTCACAGGAATAGCTACAAATATCATTAAAACTGGTGGGAATTGGCTTGTTACCTATTCAGAACGTCCGTTACCTATTCGTTACCTATTCGAACAAACGACTCCCTGCCGACCTATGCAACAAAATATCGCCTCCTATGATGTCCAAAATTACAGAATTGTTCAAAATTCGATACTGTCACAAGAATACTTAAAAAAGTTATTCAAACTGGTGGAATTTGGCTTGTTACCTATTCAGAACGCCCGTTACCTATTCGTTACCTAATCGAACAAACGACTCCCTGCCGACCTAGGCAACAAAATATCACCTCATACGATGTCCAAAATTACAGAATAGTTCTAAATTCGATCCCCTGTCACAGGAATAGCTAAAAATGTCATTAAAGCTGGTCGGAATTTGCTTGTTACCTATTCAGAACGCCCGTTACCTTTTCGTTACCTATTCGAAAAAACGACTCCCTGTCGACCTATGCAACAAAATTTCGCCTCCTACGATGTCCAAAATTACAGAATAGTTCTAAATTCGATGCCCTGTCACAGGAATAGCTAAAATGTCATTAAAGCTGGTGGGAATTGGCTTGTTACCTATTCAGAACGTCCCTTTCCTATTCGTTACCTATTCGAACAAACGACTCCCTGCCGACCTATGCAACAAAATATAACCTCCTACGATGTCAAAAATTACAGAATAGTTCTATATTCGATGCCCTGTCTGTTCTGTAATTTTGGCCAACGTAGGAGGCGATATTTTGTTGCATAGGTTGGCAGGGAGTCGTTTGTTCGAATAGGTAACGCATAGGTAACGAGCGTTCTGAATAGGTAACAAGCCAAATTCCACCAGCTTTAATGACATTTTTAGCTATTCCTGTGACAGGGCATCAAATTTAGAACTATTCTGTAATTTTGGACATCGTAGAAGGCGATACTTTGTTGCATAGGTCGGCATGGTGTCGTTTGTTCGAATAGGTAACAAATAGGTAACGGGCGTTCTGAATAGGTAACAAGCCAAATTCCCATCAGCTTTAATGACATTTTTAGCTATTCCTGCGACTGGGGATCGAATTTAGAACTATTCTGTAATTTTGAACATCGTAGGAGGCGATATTTTGTTGCCTAGGTCGGCAGGGAGTCGTTTGTTCGAATAGGTAACGAATAGGTAACGGGCGTTCTGAATAGGTAACAAGCCAAATTTCACCAGTTTGAATAACATTTTTCAGTATTCTTGTGACAGGGCATCGAGTCTAGATTCATTCGCTAGGTTTGAACATCGTAGGGGGATATTTTGTTGCCTAGGTCGGCAGGGAGTCGTTTGTTCGAATAGGTAACGAATAGGTAACGGGCGTTCTGAATAGGTAACAAGCCAAATTCCACCAGTTTGAATAACTTCTTTTAGTATTCTAGGGTATCGAATTTCGAACAATTCTGTAATTTTGGACATCGTAGGAGGCGATAATTTGTTGCATAGTTCGGCAGGGAGTCGTTTGTTCGAATAGGTAACAAATAGGTAACGGACGTTCTGAATAGGTAACAAGCAAATTCCCACCAGTTTTAATGACATATTTAGCTATTCCTGTGACAGGGCATCGAATTTAGAACTATTCTGTAATTTTGGACATCGTAGGAGGCGATATTTTGTTGCATAGGTCGGCAGGGAGTCGTTTGTTCGAATAGCTAACGAATAGGTAACGGGCGTTCTGAATAGGTAACAAGCCAAATTCCACCAGTTTGAATAACAGTTTTAAGTATTCTTGTGACAGGGCATCGAGTCTAGATTTATTCGCTAGGTTTGAACATCGTAGGGGGGATATTTTGTTGCCTAGGTCGGCAGGGAGTCGTTTGTTCGAATAGGTAACGAGTACGTAACGGGCGTTCTGAATAGGTAACAAGCCAAATTCCACCAGTTTGAATAATTCTTTTAAGTATTCTTGTGACAGGGCATCGAATTTAGAACTATTCTGTAATTTTGGACATCGTAGGAGGCGATATTTTGTTGCATAGGTCGTCATGGTGTCGTTTGTTCGAATAGGTAACGAATCGGTAACGGACGTTCTGAATAGGTAACAAGCCAATTTTCTCCATTTGTGTGATATTTTTTAAATCCTTCAGTTGTTTTGGACATAGTAAGGGTGATATATTGCCCGGGACGGCAGGGAGTCATTTTCGAATAGGTAATGAACTGTTAATGAGAATATCTAATATGCATGTTTTAAGCCAATTTTCACCAGCTGGGTGTTTCTTTTTTTTACTTGAATGAAGACAACCATTGACAAGCCATCAAGTCTACGGTTTAACAATGTTTGACGCACTCTGGGGTCAAATCAGAACTAAAACCTCGAATAGGTAATGAATAGGTAACAGGGAATAGGTAACCAACTTCACACTTGAATAGGTAATGAATAGGGAATAGGGAATAGGTAACAGACTTCACATGTGAATAGGTAATGAACAGGGAATAGGTAGCCAACTTCACAGAGGTCTATATTTCTCGGTACTTCAAAGGGCGAGCGTGATCAAATGTTCAATGATCTTTGATTCTTTATAACCATTTACAAAGAAGTCACTTTATGTGGGACACTTTATGTGAATAAAAGTCAAAATCCTTGTTCTTTTTTGGGTTATTTTGATAAATGAAGAAATTGTTTGTCCTAAGCAATTTCTTCATTTTTCAAAATGTTTTCTAAGGCCATTATCTTGTGGGGGTAAAAAAAGAGCGATTGTGTGGAAATGGCTCAATTAAGTAGTCATGTCATTTTGATACAAAAGCGGTTCTGCCACTCGATCCCTTTGTCAATTGTAAAACCGTCTTCTGATGTCAATCAATGTTATCACTTTTGGACTATATTTCTCGGCACTTCAAAGGGCGAGCGTGATCAAAGTTTCTATGATCTTTGATTCTTTATTAACATTTACAAAGGATTCGATGGGTCATTAGCTCGATATTTGTACCTTTTTACACTCAAACATTTTATTATTTTATTAAAGTTAAACACCTTCTCTGCTTCAAAGCGAATACAATTCGGTCACGTTCTAAAAACAGATTTATTAAAGATATGTATAGTTGTTGTTGCGGTTGCTGTTGTTGTTGTCGTTGTTATTGCTGTTGTTGTTGTTGTTGTTGTTGATGTTGTTTATGTTTATGTTGTTGTTGTTGTTGTTGTTGTTGTTGACCATTTCCTGAATTTCTTGTTTGATTTTGTGTTGGGCACTGTCATTATTGGGGTATGGTCACAGATAATGGTATTTTTGTAGCTACATTGTTGTTGCTTTCGTCATGCACCGATTACTCTCTTAAAACAGAGCACATTGTCTCTTCATTCCATTTGGATAGAATGATACTCTGTTCTCACTGGGTCATTTCACGTCTAATCTCGGGGCCTTTGTGGGATTTCGGTATCCAATCGTTGTCTGTAAACAACAAAACATTTGAATAAACTGATACAAATTTTCATTGACTGACACTTCAAATTACCGGCTTTAGCTAAAATAGAAGCGGTGTAATGTATACGTAATCATACAAGATAAAACTGAATGATTTTGACTCGATAATTAAAAAATTACCGGCTTCAGCCAAAATAGAAGCGACGTAATGTATACGTAATGATTATACAAGATAAAACTGAATGGTTTTGATTCGATAATTCAAATGATGTGCTATAATTATACTATGACGACCAAATAGGCTGTTGGTGTACCAAAAACGGCACAGATCATATTTCATGGTTTAATCAATAGAACTCGGCCTTGGAGAGTATGCACAGATGTATACACAAATATACTAGAGGAAAGAAGAAACGCAACATCTATTTTTTGTTGTTTCTCCTAATTCTTTTATGATATTGAGTCAAAGTTGTAACTGATTATTACAGGGTACTGTATCTTGATATTGATTTTTGTGTTTCCGTTAGAACCTGTCTTACCAGTGAGATAACGTCAAAATAGACGTTTACACGTTTCTCATGTGCAAAACTTTCAATGTCTAAACTTTAAATAAAACTCGTTTAATTTGTGTAGATGCACGTCGACTCGACAAAAGGCAAAGACTTTCGTTTGGATTTAATCCCTCATATCACTTTGCGACATATTCAAAGACGTCGTCCGGCAGCAATTGCGATGTTTACGAATGGAACATCTCAACCCGCAGTTGCTGCTGACTTTGGTGTACATCGGTTGATAAAATATTGCTTAGGATAACGTCTTAGAACCAACGGATCAACTGAAGGTCCCCTGCAAAGCGGCCATCTACGTCTAACGTCACGACGTCATGATCATAACGTTCGTTTATTTAGCCTACGGAAGCAAATTCTTTTATCGATAAAAACTGTTGTTGCTATTCATGGACAGTACATCAATCAGGTTTCAGAAAGGAATCGTTAACGTCAGTTTGGATTGCGTGCAAGAGCGCATTTAACGTTGACGCCAAACCTCTCTCATTTAAACCCATATTGATGACACGCACAACATGTGACCTTGATGAAAATTTGGCACTAGAAAGTCACATGATGAAGTTTTACTCTTCATTGAAAAAAGTATTCGAATAAGTGTGATTTTGAGAAAAACGAAAAACAAATCATATGATCAAATTTATTTTTTGTTGTGTTTCTTTTGTCCTTTAGTATATAAACATTTTACCAGACAGGAACATAATTTTAGACTGATTCAATTTCACAGATATTGCACATGACACTTTCAAGACGATGGAAATTTGCATTATTCTTTTGTTGTTCTGTCTAGGTAGAAAGCATTGTGGGGAATGATGAAATTGCTTGCCACAAGATTATTATTATTTTTTTTTATTTTTTTTTTTTTTTTTTTTTTTCATTTTCAATAATGTCTTTAAAGCCTTCGAGGGGCGTCAAAAGGCGTCAAATTTTACGTGCATGGCAAAGAAATACATGGAAATGTCCACTAACAATTCTCGTAATCAACATTGCCTACAATTAATTTCGATTGTACATGTATTCTTGTTTTCGTAATCTTCGTTATAATACACTCGGCAGAGCAACATATTAGATGGAGTGAATGCATTCTAAATTTATTATTTCAAATCCAAACCCTATGTTGTGGTGCTCATTTGAATCGTCTCGATGAGACGATTCTAATGATTACCAACAACATAGGGTTTAGTCTACAATAAAAGAAACAAGAGTTGTCCGCGGACAACATAGTTCGCCCAAACGGGAGCTTGTCAGAAAAACGGCTATTTTTTAAAAGTCGGTCAAACTCCAAGGTCAAGGTCACAAGGTCAAGGGTCATGGTCACAAATGAAAGGTATTGGCAGGAGGTATCAATGTATTAAACATCAAGGCTCTATCTATAATAGTACATGAGATATAGGCCAGGTTAAAGTTTTTTAAAAGTAGGTCAAACTCCAAGATCAAGGTCACTAGGTCAAAGGTCATGGTCCCAAATGAAAGGTGTTGTCGAGAAGTATCTATGTCTGAAAGCTGTATCTCTAATAGTGCCCGAGATATAGACCAGGTTAAAGTTTTTTAAGTGAAAACGGGACGGGACGGGACGGTACGCGACGCCGACGCTGACACTAGGGCTGTGACATTAGCTCCGCGGACATAAATTCCCGGCTCGCTAAAAATCGCAATTTGAAAAGCCATTATTCTTTGCTATCTGTAGCTCTGATACAGATGATATACCAACACGATTCCTCCATTTGGAACACCTCGGACAATTCTATCGAATCATACCTTGGATGCAATCCGTGGAACTACTTTCCGACCATGAATAGAATAGAATAGAACAACAACACCCAAACGTGCGTCTACAACTAATGAAAACAATGAAGCGACAATGACACTGAAATACATTGTTTGCAGTTCCAGTGTCCTCTCTTTTAAGAATGATTACAACCTGCAAGTCCCGCAAGTTGCCATGGTTGTTTATTTGGATTACCTCGAAAACTACTTTATGAAGCGTAACTACTTCCGGCTAAGAAATCGCATTCTTTTTTAAACATTTCTTCATACACATACTTCCGAGGCAATGATTCTATAGAATTGTCTGAGGAGTTCCAAATGATGATTCCTCCAGACACATTTATGACACCCTCACCAACGCAATGATATTGTTACGGCACTTTGAGGACTAATCATCGTGACGACACATCCGTAGAATATCTACTTCCAGGATTTATTACGCTATTTTACACCTAGGATCAAATTCATCTACGTTATTTCCCAACAATCTGATTGAAACCCGATCTTAAAAGAGTGGACACATTGTACCGATATCGTTGAAAGAAAACAGCAAAAATTGAAAGTGTATCACCATTATAACATTTAGCTGAAGTCTCTTTCAGTTGATAGATCATACGAAGCCATTTGATGATTTTCGTGAGATAAATCATTAACCTGTCTCAAAAATAGAAAATGAGAACACCTGTCATGCTAAAATTGGCCTTATTGGGATACTTTAAGATATTAATCTGGTCAACAAAGGCCTTCTGATCAAACGGCACTTGGTCAATGCGATATCTCGAAGAACTTGTATCGAGTACAGTAAATTGTCTTCTTAAAGCAAAGAAAAATTACTTCAAAAACACATGTGAAGAGCAAAAACATAATTCTAAATCGCTCTGGAAATGTCTAAAAGAACTTGGAATTCCATCCAAAAAGAACAATAATTGTTCATGTGAGAACATAGTATTAAATCTAAATAGCTGTTTATGTTTTGATAAACAAACAGTGGCTGAAGGATTTAATACTTTTTAAACTGCCTGGCTTGCCAGGCAGGTTATATTTACTGCAAATTGGACAGTCGATATCTTGAAAAGGCTGCAAAGTAACCCTTAACCGCTGAGCAATGTCTTCGAGCCAAACTATGTGTTTTCTATCACCGAAGAAACGGCCTTTTCAGTCACAATCTACAGACTTGTTTTATCTTATTTACTTTTACGACAAATAAAGAAGACGCTTATACAAAATTTGATGTAATTTTCGCTTTTAGTAATTACCAGTAAGTATTTTCAGTGTTTATAACGTCAAGCTTTTCGGCTGAGTAAAGGAGTTGGACGTACAATAGGTTAACTGTATAATACATTTTTAGTAGTTACAATATTACTGCTCTGATTTTTCAACAAACCAATCAGTTGGACACATTACATTTTCCCTTTATCCGCTGAGCACTGTGTTCGAGCCAAACTATGTGTTTTCAAACACCGAAGAAACGGCCTTTTCAGTCACAATGTACAAACTTTTTTTATCTCACTTACTTTTGCGACAAATAAAGAAGAGGCTAATACAAACTTTGATGTTATTTTCGCATTTAGTAATTACCAGTTAAGTGTTTTCAGTGAATAACAAACTTTGTGATTGAGTAAAGGAGTTGAAACGTACAATAGGTTAACTGTATACTACATTTGTTGCAGTTACAATATTACTGCTCTGATTTTTTCTCGGTCATTTACAGTGGTAGGGCTGACAACCAATCAAATTTGTTATGATTATCACGTGGTCTAGCTAACCGAGCGGGCACTTACATTTTGCGTGTGAGCTATGTGATAAAGGCAAACACCGCAGAAACCGCCTTTTCAGTCCTAATCTACATTTTTTTCTGTGCCATGCACTTTTGCGACAAATAAGGTATAGGATTATACAAAATTTGATGTAATTTTCATTTTTAGTAATTACCAATTAGTATTTTTAGTGTTCTTTCAAGCTTTTCGGTTGAGTAAAGGAATCCTGTAAAATAGGTTAACTGGGTTATAAATTTGTAGCAGTTACAATATTACTGCTTTTTTGTTCTCGAACGGTCATTGAACTGACAACCCCAAAACACATTTTATCTTTCCCAAAGGACAAGAATTTAGGGTCTTACAATTTGAAGGCTGCTGCAGACAACAAAAGTCATATTGTTATAGATAGAATTTGTGTACAAGATAACACAGAAAATATTGAGACAAAAGGAGAAACTGCTGGTTATCAACAGTTTCTTCTTTTGATTCAATATTTTCCCAAGCATTTCCACTAGGGACGTCAAAACCAGGCCCCGGTTTCTCGAAAAAACTTAAGTATGCTACATTCCCATGAGAACATGCTCAACTTCAAAGGGATAGTCTCCAACGTTGAAGGGTATTCGATTGAAGTTCACGTGGATTTCGTGCGATTTGAGCACGGTGCTCAGATTTGAGCATGAGAACGTACTTAAGTTTTTTCGAGAAACCGGGGCCAGGTCTTTTTTGGGATAAGGTTAAAAACCTTTACATTCCAACAATTTCCTATCAAACTGGTCAAAGTTACATTCCGTTCATTTCGGGATCACAAAAACATCTTGTTTTTACGTTGAGTCAATTATTGAGCTAAATGGAAGCAACTACAAATGAGCTTAGGCTCTGAAAAAAAAAACCAAAAAAACATTGTGGCATTTTAGACAATGGTTGACCAACATCAGTTCTAAATGAGTGCAGCAATGATTATCACACAAGTAAACATTTCGAGTTTTATTTTCAGATATTGAAAATAAAACCTAAGAATATCAAGGATGAATCATTACACATTTCCCACAGTGTTTTCTACGCAGAAAGGCCAAATTACGTAAAATTTCATTTACCTGATATTGTCGTCTGCACAATCTTTCAATTTGGACCAGTCTAAATTCTGATGTTTGGTGATTTTAAGGATATTAGAGGAGTATAGGTTTAATCCTTTCCAAAAAAAAGGCCTGGTTTTGACATCCCTTATAGAAATGCCTTGGGAAAAACTGATGATAAAGAAGAAAATGCTGTACACCAGCATTTTCCTTTTAGCCTCAATATTTTCTGTTTTATTATGTACACAAATCATATATTTATTGTCCACCCAAATTATCACGGGACAACTTAATTTTCGTGTGCAAAGTCCGTTAGTTGAGTGCCTTAACAAAACATAGCCGAAGTGGGGTCATTACATATGCAGATGTCTCGGGTTAATCTTGCTGGACAATATCCACATGCAATTGTAATATATTTACTATACATGGCTGGTTGCCATTGTATCAAGGATATGTGAATTTCAATCTTCAGTAATATCCAAAGCAGGCAGTTTACAGTGCTTACAGCACTTTGATTTACTACAGTAGCTGCAAACCTTGTGTCTAATTTACCATCTCCATCTTTTGCATTTGGGAGAGATTTTGTTGATCTATTTTATGCCAGAAAGGGTACAAGTAGAAATAGTTTTTCTTTTAATTTAGTCGGTGAAAACACAGTTTTGAAATATTTGAATAAATTAGACGCAAACAAGTCAACTGGTTTAGATGGTATTCCATCAGGTTTTATTAAAGACTGTTCTTCGATAATTGCATGCCCCTTGACTCATATTATCAATTTGTCTTTAATTCAGGGAATTGTTCCACCTGATTTAAAATCAGCTAGAGTCGTTCCTTTATATAAGAAGAGTGATAAAAACTTGCGTTGGAAATTATGGACCAGTATCTATTTTAAGTGTTATTTCAAAAATATTTGAAAGAGTTGTTTTTGATCAAGTAGAAAAATATCTTACAGAAAAAGACTTATTGTACAATCTTCAATCTGGATTCCGAAGAGGTTATTCCACAGACACCTGTCTCATCCACCTTTCTGACTACATTAGATTTCAAATGGATGAAGGTTACTTTGTAGGTATGGTACTGCTTGATCTACAAAAAGCGTTTGATACTGTCGACCACTCAATACTTCTTATGAAACTCGAATCAATAGGACTGGGGAAGGACATTACAAACTGGTTTTCTTCTTATCTCAGCGATAGAAAACAGCTAGTTGATGTTAATAAAGTTCAGTCTTCACTTGCTAACATTTCATGTGGTGTTCCCCAGGGTTCTATACTTGGTCCACTGTTATTTCTTATTTATGTTAATGATATGGCTGCTGTGGTAAAAAACAAACTTTTTCTCTATGCTGATGATTCCGCAATACTATTTTCTGGTAGAGACAGGGAGTCTGAGGAAAAGGCATTATCTGAGGATCTTAACATTGTAAGATCTTGGCTTATTGACAATGAATTATCTTTACATCTTGGTAAAACCGAATGTATTCTTTTTGGTACGAAGCAAATGCCTAAATCAAATGCAAGTATAAATGTTTCATGCAATGGTAGTCAAATTAATTCAACTTCATTTGTTAAATATCTAGGAGCTTCTCTAGATCAAAACTTGTCCGGTGAATTAATGGCAAAATCATTACTCAACAAAGCAAACGCACGCCTTAAGTTCTTGTTTCGTAAAAGCAAATTTTTAACATCTCATACCAGAAAACTACTTGTTTCATCATTAATTCAGTGCCATTTTGACTACGTCTGTTCATTTTGGTATTTTGGTTTGAATAAGAAATGGACTGATAAATTACAAATTATGCAAAATAAAATGATAAGGTTTGTTCTAGAGTTGCCCCACAGATCCCGTATTTTAGATAAACATTTCAAAATGTTAAACTGGTTGCCTGTTTCCAAAAGAGTAGAAGAAATAACGCTTATGCATGTTTTCAAAATCAAAAATGGAAAATCACCTGATTATATGAAAGAGCACTTTGCAGCTCCGGCATCTTCAAATAATTATAATACGAGATTTTGTAGCAGTGGCTGTTTTGCGCTTCCCAAGGTTGGATCCCATGGAAGGAGGTCATTTTCTTACATGGGTTGCAGTCTTTGGAATCGTTTACCGGCCGATATCAAATCATTAGAGTCTGTCACTCAGTTCAAAGTAAAAATAAAAGCTCATTTAGGCAAAACCTTGTAAAACTTGCTCGTATGTTACTGTGATAATAATGATGTGATATTGCTGTGATATTGATATATTTTATGTAATTTAATTTTCAAATATGTAAAATCACCATGTCCCTCTATGTCGGCCACACCCGTACTTAGGACCGCAATGGAAATAAGAGATCGCTTTTCTCTTTTTTACGTTATCCTAGGTAGGGATGTGGTAGACATGGTACCTAGTAAATAACTGTGATCAAGTGTTTTATGATATTTTATTTGCTTGCTACACTGTGATCCTTTATTTTATGTTTTACCATGTATTGTCACGAATCTTTTACCTAAATAAAATCTATCTATCTAAGTAGGTCTAATTGGAAATTGGTATATGGCTTTTTATAAACTGTCTCTTTCTGTTAAATCTCAGATATCTTTAATTTTTGATATCGCTGCTTTTCAACAAAAACATCGTAACTACAGCTTGTTTAAAGCTGTAGTTACGAAGTCTTTGTTGAAAAGCGACAATATTATCAAAATGAGCGTGACTCTAGTAAAAAGAATCTTATTAGTCTTAAAAAGAATGGGCGGATTTAGAGGAGGCCCCCCTGACATTGGCCGAAAATAAAATTTTGACTTTATTACGTTAATATAACGTTACATATTTAACATATATGTAAAGCCATCATTTGGGCTTGGACCCCCCCCCCCCGGAAAATCCTGGAGGTGTTGGACCCCCTCCCATGGAAAAAAAATCCTGGATCCGCCCTTGCTATCCATTATTTTTCATGTGTCGATCTGATAGGGAAGCACGGATCCTGATTAGACTGCTTATGGTAACATAATGATGTGGACCCATGTTAATCTTAACTGCTTTAAATAATGGTATTTTGGATCTGTTTTTTGACATGTCTTCACGGTGACAATTTTGATGTTCAAAACAAGAAAATTCGTGCAAGACTGTAATCTTCTTTTATCAATCCTATAATACCACCTGAATAAAAGATTTCCTTAATTCTTGCCAATTTAATATTCAACCGTCTGCTTTTTTGTTGTTGTTTTTGTTGTTTGTTTGTTTGTTTGTTTGTTTGTTTTGTGTTTTTGTCTGTTTTTGTTGTTGTTTGACGTCATACAAATTCTGAGATAGCCTAGTTTTAAGACCCAGAATTAGACCAAGGCTAAAACAAAAATCTATGAGACACATTTGTCAATTTGAGCGAAATAAAAAGAAGCTTTTAAGGTCATTGTATCTTTTTCTAGAAATTAAACGGATATAGCTGTCAGTAACACAAACCTCTCTTTAACCCTTTCCCAAACGACAAAATTTTAGGGTGATCCACTTCAAAAACTGCCACAAATGACGAAATTGATGTTATTAAAGATAGGATTTGTGTATAATATGGCATTAGAAAATATTGAGACAAAAGGAGAAACTGCTGGTTATCAGCAGTTTCTTCTTTTGTTTCAATCTTTTACCAAGCATTTTCTATAAAGGAAGTCAAAACCAGGTCTTGTTTGGGAAAGGGTTAACTTTAAACCTTTACCAAACAACGCAATTTTAGAGGTAGATGACTTTGCAATGTGCTTCAGACTTCAAAAAGGGTGCTTATACAATTGTGTATGATATAGCACAGAAAATATTGAGACAAACGGAGAAAAGGCTGGTTACCAACATTTTCTTTTTTGTCTCAATATATTATCAAGCTATTTCTATCAAGGTCGTCAAAACTAGTTTTTGTTTGGGGAGAAGGGTTAAATTTACCTCTTTTCAAAGTTTGGTCTTTGGCTGCGCTCGGAAAGATGCTCGTCATTTTAATTGGTTATTGAATGAGTAAAAGAGTAAACTTTTCTCAGTTACGTTTAAAAAGCAGGTGCAACTATTCATGTCATCTTTTACAATTACAAGCACAACATAAAGCATAAATACCCAACTGCCTATCCCGAATGGATAATTTAGTAGACGTTTCGGGAATTAGAAAGATACCAAAATGTCTTGTTAGTCATGAATAATAACGAACAAAAGTAAATAAAAATTGCTGAAAGTAGCGTCTTTTCTTTCAACCTTTTTCCAAAATAAGACCTGGTTAACACTTTCCAATTCTTGTAGGCGAAACGGTTATTCAAATAAGACGAAAGCATTGCATTTTAATCCTTTTCCAAACAAAACCCAGTTTTGACATTCCTAAATAGAAAAGGATTGGCAAAACATTGAGTTAAAAGAAGGAAATGCTGATAATCAGTTTTTTCATCTTTCGCCTCAATAGTTTTCCTAGTTTCGACATACACAAATTCTACCTGTATCAACATGAAGTTTGTCTTCTGAAACTCCTTTCAAATTGGACAAGTCTAAAATTTTACCTTTCGGCAAAGGATTAACCCTTTCCCGAAGGACAAAAAATAATTATCAAATTCAAAGCTGCTGCAGGCGACAATATGGATGTTAATTAAGGTTGGTTTCGTTTACAATCTAGATCGGAAAATATTGAGACAACAAGGAGAAAATGCTGGTTATCAGCATTTTCTTCTTTTGGCTCAATGTTTTCCCAAGTCTTTTTACAAGATGTATCAAAACCAGGTCCTGCTTGGACAAGGGTTAATGAAGCTTATCAGGATTTCATAGAAGCTTGATTCAGCACTTCTAAATGTCAATGCCATTTTGAGAACGATTACGATAAAACACAAATTAACGTTAGACATCGTCGCTTTTCAACAAAAACCTCGAAACTTCAGCTTAAAACGAGCTGCAATTAGGAGATTTAATTGTCGTCGCTTTTCAACAACAACCTCATAACTGCAGGTTAAAACAAGCTTCAGTTACGAGATGTTGAAAAGTGGTGATATTTTTTTTTACATCTCCCAAACGACTGAATCGTATACTGCTTCAAAGGAAGCATCGAAAATAACAGGGCAGATTTCACAACACTGGATTCAACGCAGAGAATCGCGTGGCATAGCAATTACAGAAAGTCGTCAGTAAAGCCTCTCTTACAACCGGTCGTACGTGCTCCTGCGTGCGGTCTGAGACTAAAACGTACGTTTAGTCGTGCGATGCACGCACATGCAACGTACGATTTTGGTGGACGCAACCACGACGCAGATTGCACGCAGCAAAGAATTGACTGGACAATTCTTTGCTACGACCATTCTGCGTATTTTAGAACGCCAGGAGCACGCAAGACAGAAGAACTGAGCACGTACGACAGGCGTGCGTGTGCGGCAGGAACAATGTACTGAAATTCCAGAAAATTCACAAAGAATGCGTACTTTTCTCGAAAGAGATTCATACTTTTGACATGCTTTGAATGTACATATTTTGAGGCGCTCTTACAACCCGTCGTGCGTATTTATAAATCATGCGATTTTGCAGAGTTTTAAAACGTACGATTTAAAAGGACGCACGACGGGTTGTAAGAGAGGCTTAAGACCAATTTGAATTTGGATTAAAGTGAAAAAAAAAGATGGAAAATTTCAGGTTTGCTGGATTTTGTAAATTCGTTAAAAAGCATCTGATCAAAAGTTGACGACTCAGCAAACTTTTACTTGTTATCCAATAACTTTTTAATCAGCTGATTTTAGAATATATGAGCCAATATTTTATTTCGTGGAAATCGCTGTCCTGGCTCATTTTCTCAGAAATGGCCTTTCATAAACATGTCATTTTAGGTACACCGTGTAACGACCATCACTACCAACAATAGAGACAGTTTATTTGGCCTTGCAGATGGAATGTTTCTGAAAATATTGCACTTTTGTACCGAAAAATGACCATTTTCTCTTGTCCCTGGAAAAAAGTATCGATTTCCAACATGTTTTTCGATATAAATCAATCGGTAAAGATCGGATTTTTCTTCATTTCATTAATGTTTTATATCTCACATTATTAATAGTGTCAGCCCTTTTTGAGAAAGTATAAATACGACGAAGATTTTTGGCCATATATGTCTGTCCCTGGGTTTTTGATACGAAATGTCCTCGCAATAACTTACATGTGCGTAATCAGAGTCTTTTTGGTTAGATTTCCTTTAAATACAACCCAAACGGAGGTGGAAACACTCATTAAAATCACGATGTTTAAGTGAAGACAGAGCATTACTTGGTTTCTAAGTTGCGATGCAAATCAGTTAGGCCGTTGGCTGCGTAGACTTATTTTTTCGTTTTCTATGCAACGCGATCAACCACACTATGTTGCTCAGATCTTTAAATCGTATAGCTTCACTGGTGGTGAACTCGGACAAAGCGAGGAACATTTTTCATGAACACAAGGTACAGATACTTCATGTTTAAATGCGCGTTTAAAAACCAGTTTTACTAGTTTGAGCATGTACACAACGATTTGCACGTGTTTATCCGCCCAAAACAATATGGACGAATCGGAGAGACACTTAGAGGCTATTGTCAGTTTTGTTATTTTATTTCTCTAACTGATTCTGAAGTTGGTATTACAATTCTTGGAGTAGAAGTTTTTTTCCGATGTGAAAATCGTAGTTGACGTTTTTTGAAGGGGACTTGTACGGTTTATTTATGATACCGTGAACATTTTCAATGGCTGTTCGAATTGCAATGACTTTTGTCCTAACAATAGAATGGGTTTTCGGTTAAATATGGATAAATCGTAGGTGTTGTTATAAAATCCCGTAACTGCAGCTTCAATAAAGTTGAGTTTGTGACGTTTTAGATTTACGCCGACGAAGCACTAGTGTTTGTCCGACAAAACGTCACTAGGTCTATACCGTAGTAGATAAAATTTATTCTTTTTCAAAGACGAATTAATGGTATACAATAATCATTTCCAAAACAATAGGCCTATCTGGTATTGCAGCCCCCAATTAGAAGGCTTTCAGTAATGACCACCATATAGATATAGTGCTTCGTTTGCCCGTCCGTCCGTTTTTCTACCCGTCCGCCAATTTGTCTAGCTGACTGCTCTAGATGTCAAAATACATTGATTTTATATGTTGAGAAGTTAAAATGTGTGTACTAATTAAGAAAATATGAAAGAAAAACATTAAGAAAAAAGGAGCCAAATTATTTTCAGTATAGATCTATTCTTCTTTTGATTCAATGTTTGCTATACGCACTTCAACGTCAATTACACATATACGTGGGAACGACGTCGTATTGTTTGGCGGCGATGTTATAAAGTCATGAAAACAGATCATGAGCGTAAACTTTTGTTTCAGGAGAAATGTAGTGAGACGTCTTTTTTAACATTTTATCTTTAAGAAATCTAAAATATTGAAACAAATGGATTTAATTATAGTAGCACAAATATACTCCCCGTCATAAGAAAGTAGCCACTTGTCTAATGCAAATGGTCGCCAATTTTAGGATTATTCATATATGTACCGAAATTAATACAAGATATTGAAGCATGGCAAGTAAATCGAAAACAGTCGAATTACCCCATTAATTAGACTGTTTTCGCTTTTCTTGCCATGCTACAATTTTGAGACGATTCCAACACATCCAACGTCTACACGTGACGTCATTCCGACAAGACAACCATTATCGGAACGACTACCTGTGAAATCGACAGAAAAAGGCAAACGTTACAGATAGGCTAGATTGCTTCCTGAGTTGAGTTCTATCAGCAGTAGAGGCTGATTAACGGATTAGACCATCCGTTTCAGACGTCTTGCGATACCCATAGTCTTGCTACGATGTTATTGACAACATTACCTTCAGTGGGTTAGACAGCATCTATTGTTTTCTACGGACAATTGCATATAGAATGTATTAATACCAACGGTGTTCACACTCGAAAATGTCTTGTAAAAGCGAATCTTATCCTTATCCACTTTCAGGAATTGTTACGGTAATAACAAGTATAGTAATACATTGACAATTATTGAAAGTAAAAGATTAAATGTGCATTTGTAAAATTTTATTCATGTACCGTATGCAGTCAAGGTGTTAATTGAAAAGGAAATGCACACAGTTAACTTTTCCCGTTAGTATACTTTAGAATGCATGCCCGTAGAAAGCAATTCCATATGGGCCCTGTCTGGGCCAGTGTCTAATATTGGGGGGGGGGGGGGGGGGGCTAAATTAGATTTGCCATAAGTTTTAAATGTGAAATGATGAAAATTCGGCATTTTTGCCAACTATGGGGGGCGGCTCCAGAGTCCCCCTGTTCGTACGGGCCTGGGATGTGTGAAACAGTGGATCCTCCTTAGAATAAATGGTGATAATGGTAATGACAAACATTACAGTATAGATCTGGAAACGTTCATTTAGGCTTTTGCGACCAACATGGATCCAGATCAGACTTTGCATGTGCAGTCTGATCAAGAGCCATCTTGTTCTCATTTAATAGCTTATTCTCCACCTGTACCAAATTTAAGAAGACATAACGAAAATCTTACCGGTGAAACTCCAAGGTAACGATAAAAATGATGATTATTATGATGATGATGATGATGATGATGATGATGATGATGATGATGATGATGATGATGATGATGATGATGATGATGATGATGATGATGATGATGATGATGATGATGATGATGATGATGATGATGATGATGATGATTGATATATATTGAAACAAGTACCTGGTGCTCGAATTTGATGCCGGAAATCTATGGTTAGATGCTCAAACCAGTGCGATATTACCGAATAAATGTTTAAATGTGCCGTTAAGTCCAGTGCAATCGATTAATTTATCAAACATGTGGTCATAAAACACCGTAGCTGGAAAAGATAACATCGCAAACATGCTGTAACGTTGTCACGAAGAAACCGCACAATGATTTCCAATGACATGACACCAAAAACTGCCATTTACAGCCTTTATTTGTACATTTATATGTCTTTTTTGTTTACTTGCAATGTAAGTTGATAAACATAAACAGTGATATCGTACCATTTCGTTCGGGCGATTAAGATCAACCCACATGATCTCAATATGCGCTTTGTGCACTTGCAACCCGTTTATAACATTTGAAAATAATGATCGATAAAACTGATGTTTTCGTGCGTATTATAAATCATATCTACATACCTTAGTAACTTCCATTTGAGTGCATCCTTTAAAAAAAAAGACGGAAAGAGAAGTAAAACAAAATACCACGTGTATTGTTTACAAAAATCCGGATGTGACATGAAGTATCTGTACCTTGTGTTCATGAAAAATGTTCCTCGCTTTGTCCGAGTTCACCACCAGTGAGCTTTACTTATTCAGATATACAATCATGTCGTTTACAGCATGCAACATATTTTCTCCGTAGTTATTCTTGTGTGTAATTTGGAGCGAATGGTCGCGGAATTCCTCGCAATAACTGTCCTCGCAATAACGACAGTTTTGTTACTTGGAGTACGAAAATCGTTACCGCAAAGACATAATAAGTTTTCTCGTGTAATATGGACTTTTTGCCAAAGAGAAAATGGTCTTGATGCATAGTTGTCTCAAAATTTAATAGGAAAGCGGAGAATTTCAGATGAAAAAAAAATATAATTACTGTTGCCAAACATGTGTACCGATCAGTTGTTACGGAGCAGACTTGGAATCGTTATTGCAAGGACTCCTTACACATCTATGGATTCTTTGTACCACAAATGAATGAATTTTATCACTAGTCTAATGAAGATATTTTGCCAATCACCTTGGAATGTTGTATGAAGGATATAATTCTAGATTAATTGACAGGATTAATTCTAAATGATCGTTCTGAAATGACCTTTCCTTATTATTGGAGAGACATTATACACTATTTCTTGTTAAGGTATGAATCTGTATATCTTTGTTCCATGGGTTTTGAAGAAATTACTTAGTCATTTTTTGAAAGTGGTCATGGCAAAGTAGTTCCTGATGCTATAGGGGTGCCGTGGAAAGACAAGTAGTTTTTTTTTTTTTATTTTCAAGGCAATTTACATGTATTGATTCGAATCGAGCATGTAATCTTGCGATCACAACATTTCATCCCAAAAAATACGTTGGATTTTTTTTTGTCAAATATTATCTTATCTAGGTAAACAAGAAGTTAAGAAGAAAACATTTTCAAATTACTTTATTTCTTTTTGTTTTGTTTTTTGTTTCAGTTTTAGGACACTCAATGTCTTACAACCGTGAATCTTAATTATTATGTGAGCTATCTTCCAAAAAAGAAATAACAACAACAACAACAACAAATTATCTGCATATATTGCTAAAAGGATCGAGCTCAATCAGTATGCCAAGACTGTACAGTCAGACTATGGTCGAGATTTTTCGCTCCTAAACGATTTACTATACCTTGAATGTTTTTAACTTGACTTTTCATATGTTATTATTTTCCCAATGTAATATTTTATGATTTGATGAGAAGGTTTAAGACATTCCGTTTTCTTTTTTTTTTTCGTCATATTTGTAATTGCTTAACTTTCTTCGGGTCTTCTCATTTTTTTACAAAGAAGAATTAGTTTTTTCTTCCTAATTTACGAACACTAAGGTAAGAGAAGTAAATGCTGATTACCAGCTCTGACTCCGTTTCCCTTGATATCCATTCATCTATATTGTACACAAAAGTTAGATTTACATAAACTTCATTTTTGTAGTCTTCAACAGCTTTCAAGTTGTATAATTTTTATGCTAGGTATCCACTGCCGATCAAATCAACTGGACCAAGCCGAATCAAGCGATCGAGTAAAGATCGAACTCGGTCGCAATTTGTGATCGGGAATGGTCGTGGTAATCGAGCTTTATCCGCACCACTTTTTCATCTATCTCTATTTGTTTAGATATAAAAAAAAATATTTATGTAAGATTGGGTAGAAAGTTGATCGAAAAGCAATCGTGTATTGATCGAATAGGCGATCGACCAGATCAGGAATCAATCAAATCTGGAGATCGAGTGTGATCGGATTAACATCTTTATATCAATCACATGGCCTTTTACTCAAGTGGCTCCCAACCACATCTCGATCAACTCGATCTGTGCTTTATCTGGTCATTCGATCAAATAGACGGTAGATGTCGGGTTGATCGAGTAGAGATCGAGAAAAGTCTTTAAGTCGGGAATAATGGGCGAATTTGAGCAGTCAGTGCGATCCATTTGACTTGATCAGCAGTTGTAACATAGCATAAAATTTAACGTCTTTGAAAGCGTTTAACAAAGTGACTTTTACATTAAAATGTATATTTTTCTTACAAATGCATTGATTTTAATATCTAATGACCATGTATATAGGTAAATGCAATGTAAGAAATGGAAAAATATTTAAATATAAGTCCTCACAGTAATGGTAAATGTCATTCCAATAACAAAGACTTTTTATTACAAACTGCAGCATGGTTCAATAAAAAATATGAGTTTTGATGGTAAAATTTGTATGTTTTTGAACCTAATTATTTGAAGTTTGAATAAAATAGTGAAATTAATTTCTTTCTGTTTATTTCATAAAATAGCGAATACTGTCCTTGCAATAACTAATATGTCCTCGATGTAACGATGCGCTTTCAGCAAATTATTTCACAAAAAAGGTGTTACGCTAACTTTATTGTGCCTGAAATACAAAGAGAATAACAGTTTCTAGACTCTTAAGTACATGCTCATACATTTTTTCTTAGATAGAAGCTTTATTACATTTGATACAGACAAAATCCTCTATTTAATTATGAAAATACAATACTACATTGAACAAAAGACAAGCGAATCATTTTTGGAAATCGACTTGAACATAAGTCCTTCAGTCTGGCTTCTTATTCTCAAAACACATACTTTGAAATAATCTTGAAACTTGCAAATCGAATTTCTGAAAGAAAATGTGGTTGTTACAGCGAGGACATTTTATTGAGACCATAGATTTATGAAAGACGATCTCGAGTATTTCCAGGTCCATCGGAATGTTTCTGTTAACGTTATTCATTACTTTAAATGCAGTACTTTCATCCTGAACCAAAATTCACAGAATAAATTGGAAATAAAAATTGAACCTTTTTTCGTCAGATTTCCACGAAAATAAATATTGGCTCATATACATATACCTCATTCAGCAGATCCTGGCGTATTTCTGCCCTTTCAGCTTCAAACCAATTTCAAATCGGTGGCGTATTAGGAGAAATATTAACCCCTTTCCCACTCAATTACTCTTTTTGACTATCCACGGGACCATGGCTTAATTTAGGAAAACATTGTTGAAAATGAAGAAATTGCTTGTGACAAGCAATTTCTTTATTTTCCACAATGTTTTCTACCACGAAAGACAAGAAAACATAAGATCCCATTAACCTCAAACTGCTGTCTACAACATCTTTAAGATTCGACTAGTCTAAGGTTTTGTCGTCTGGTAATGAGTAAAGGATTTTCTGAAATTGTTGGCACGTGATTCCTGGCCATGAGAATAGAAAATAGGCCCTATGTATGCTGTAGCCAATACAATATTGACAAAAAGATTAGAAGTTCTCTCTTTCTTTCTATTTTTTCTGTGTGTGATCTATCACACGAGGAAGAGTTGTTTTAGGCAGATTTGAGAACATATCGGACACGTCCTAGCTGCATGTCAAGGGCACTTTGATCATGCATTACATCTAAACAAAAAAAATGTATAGCCTAGCTTATCCCGTGGAAAATAGAGCTATTATGCTCCGCGACTTAACAAGTTCTAAAATGGTAAAAGTTTGGACGTTCCAAATGTTCATAATGTTCCAAAATTAATGCTGCTGACAACCATTAAAATAATTTTTGATAGACAGACATTGTTAACAGGAGAAGTGCAGAAAATATAAAGACAAATAAGGCAGTAAAACTGGTATTGTTGTTTTAATTTTTCCCTTCTCTTTTGTATACTTAACCAAACTTATAAGTACTCCGTTTTATATTATGCGCAAAATTTTCCCCGATAAAGGAATATCAAAGGTCGATATTGTTTTTTATTCCCTAACTTCATTACTTGACCGATATCATTTTCATTTTTCAAAATTATTGTGCAAAATGGTAACTTCCGGTCGACTAAAGAAAATTCAAATACGCCTCCTGTGTTTCATACACGAATCCCACGTGCTTAATTTACAATTCATTCTTTTATGGATTGACGTGCCAAACATAAAAACATAAAATGCGTCGGAAATCTTTACAACAACAACCAATAACAATGGGTGTTTGACAAGGTGGTGCAATTATAGCGTAGGTAATATTCTCATACCCACATTTCCAGTCGTTCTATACAAATTTAATTCAAAAAATCGTTCGTAACTGTCAAACATCAACATTTTTGTTACATTTGAGCCATTTTTTAAAGAAATTCAATCCGCATCATAAATGTACATGCAACTGCTGTCACCCAATTTGTGGCCGAGTACAGACGAACCGGAAGTGCTGCCAACCTACCAAGACAACCACGTGATAGGAAATCAAACCGGAATTAAGACCGTAACATTGTTTTGTCTCGCCTACGTGAGTTGAAGAGTCCAGTAGCTGTCACAGAAAGGGATAAATTATGCCTTCAAGGGAGACCATTCAGTGTCCAAACTATCCGATAACGGCACAATTCATCATGACAAGATGTACAAGATGCATAAAGCATGACCTCACAACTAACAAACCAATGTTCAGTTGCAAAGGATGCATTAAATTTGCTAATTGTGAAAAAGCGTTTTACAGACTAACGATTTACTGTCCATTATGATGATGATCTGGCACATGCTTAGCAAGCATAGAGATTCTTACATCGACTTCTAAATTATTAAGAAGATATCCCTACAGCATAATTCAGGAATTACAAAATGTTTATGCGTTCCTGGTACCATGTTATTGTGTAAGCGAACAAGGAACACACAAAATCTTGACTTTGTGACTTTTGCTACCAACAGTGGTCTCCGTTAGCTGCTTCTTGTTCAATTCATGTTCTTGTGAAGTTTATGAAAATTCAATAGATGATGGTAATATGGTTAAAGTGAAGCTGTGTCAAATTTGGTTAAGATATGTTAAGCCTGTCCTGAGATATGCTATATAATATAGTCGGAGTACTTATAAGTTTTGAGTAGTGTAGATGAAACTGCAAATACGGGCCTTTTGGGGGAAAAGGGATACTTTATGGTAATGGTGTCATGTATTTACTTGTTTTATGTAGACTAGATTCTGTTAAATGCAGATCATATTTGATTTGTCGATTTTTGATTTCGTGAATTACAAGATTTTTCTATTACTGTTTATACGGTGAATTATATCAACTTAACCAATTCCCAAACAAGATCTGGTTTTGACGTCCACATTAGAAAAGGCATGAGAAAACATTGAGACAAAAGAAGAAACTGCTGATAATCAGCAGTTTCTCCTTTTGCCTCAATGTTTTCCTTGCTACATTTTACACAAATTAGACCCATATCATTATCCAACTTGTCATTTGTAGCCACTTTCGAATATCGAACCCTAAATCTTTGCCGTTTGGGAAAGGGTAACATTTTGTAGGTTTAAAACTGATGGCTAAAATCATTTCAATTGTCCCTCTGACTTTGTTCAAAATTTTCAGATGATCTTGTTTTAGGGTTTTTATCTTGTCTGCAACTGCTGTTTATTTGAGCTTATACTCTTCTAAAAAGTAAACCCATTCCCTAACGACAACTTTTTCGAAGCTGTCTTGAAATATGGTGGTCCTAAATGCTTAAACCATCTTCAAATGACAAAATTTCAGGGCAGTTCATTTTAAAAGTTAATGGAGCCGTTAAAATAGATGTCGAGAAAGACTGGATTTGTGTAAAATATAGCATAGAAAACATTGAGGCAAAACGAGAAACTGCTGGTTAACAGCAGTTTCTACTTTTGCCTCAATGTTTTCCCAAACATTTTCTATGGGGGACGTCAAAACCAGGTCTTGTTTGGGAAAGGGTTAAACTGTCTTCAAATGACAAGATTTTAAAGCTGCTGCAGTCAATAACTTGACTGTTGATAAAGAAACGATTTAAGTAGGCATAAAATAAAGAAAATGAAATATTGATGCAAAATGGGGAAAATACTGGTTTTCAGCATTTTCTTCTTTTGTCTCGACGTTTCCACAAGTCTTTTTTCTTATGGATGTCCAACTAAGGTCTTGTTCGAGAAAATGTAAGGACAATTTTCCCAATATCGAAACTCATTACTGGAAGCACTTGTCACTTCATACTTCATATCGTCGCTTTTCAACGAAAATCACGTAACTGCAGCTTGTTTTAAGCTGCAGTTACGAGGTTTTCGATGTAAAGCAGCGATGTCACGAAGCCCCAAACTGACTGTATGTTTTCCGCAATATATCATTAACATGTCCGAGAAATTGTCAGGTAATTCCTTCATTTGATAATTGTTATTCTGAGAATTGCGCAGTCCGCACACTCTGGGCAAAGTTATAACTGTTCTCTTTTTTGTAGGCCCTATAAACGAAACTTACTTAAACGAGTTTATTTTGTTTACTGAAATGATGTTAAATGTGACCTAACACGCTAAAAAGGACCTTACGAAATGTCAATAAAAACGAAAAAAGACTCAGACTGCTGCATTCGCAAAGGGAACAGTCGACACCAGTTGTATCGAAGTAAGAGGGATCGTCAAAATGCTTAGACATATCCGGAGTTCGACTTATCCGATTTTGTTAAGTTCCGATAAAATGGTCATTTTACCTATTTGTTTTATTGTTCATCAAGTACGTTCATAATTGAAATATAGTGAGAAAAGCAGTTAAGAAATAATCACTTTTTTGGATGACTGTACGCTTAACAGCAACTGTACGCAATGTTCAGCGAGCTACTGAGAAATATCAAGTGTACGTCGTCTGTTGCAGCAAGTGATTGCGTACAGTTGCAGTTGAACGTACAGTGATTAAAAATATTTCAGCCAGGATGTGGAAAGGGGTCCTTTAAGGCTTTTGAACCCAACATAGATCCAGATCAGCCTGTGCATAGATCCATGCTGTTCTCTAATAGCTTCTTTGTGACAATAGTAACTTAAAGAGGGCAGCATGGGTGCATATTGGACTACATTGGAGAACATGCTGATCTTGAAACTCATTTTTTTAAAAAAAAAATGCTATAAGGGACCATTTTCCAGATCCTGGCTCATATACAGTTGTTAGTTTATTATCACAAGCAGATTTTATTAAACAACTTAATAGTTCTAAAATATTGTCGTATGTCGTATGGCAAAGGGTAAATCAAAGTGTCGCGAAAAGAAATTGGTGTAATAAAAAAAGAACTTTCTTCTCTTGAAATTTCTCCCTGTGTACGTTAGTTTGTAGAACAAAATTTTAATGTTCTCAATAAATATCTTATGATCTCTTTTGGGGAAAGTAAATTGTTCGTTATATTATTTCCATCGTACTAATTTTGCCCTGAAGCCATACAAAGTAAAATCAAAAGTATGATTTTAGGAAATGTGACAGTGTTGTTTCGTCAAGGTCAATTTTGGCTCCATTGTGGTGTACACGTATACCATGCATTACTATGAGCCGTGATCTGGTAAGGGGATTATTATTGCACATGAGAAGACCCCATCTTCTTTTTTTTTCTGAAAGTTATACCGAACCTTCCTGTGACAGGGACGTTTAATTTAGCTCACAAACTGAGCTATCGCAATCGACCTATGTCCGACATCTGTTCGTTCTTCCGTTCACAATTACAAAACATCTTCTCCTTCTAAAGCAGTGTGCAGAATTCAAATAAATTACACAGAAACGATCATCGTGCCCTTTTCAAAAAACTTCAGAGAGTTGGAATCGGAATTAGAATGAATCCTCAAAATCAGGACTTTATTTTGGAAATACTTCAGGTTTGGTTGGACTTGCATTATTTCTGTATATAAAGTATACACTGTAAACATTATCGGACAAAATGCTCTCCGGTGGACCATGAATTCCAGAACTGTTTCGATAATGATTTATGATAAAGCCTTACAAATCCTAATCTCATTAATAAAGGATGGGTCTCGTGGCAAAAACATTGGTGTAAGTACACCATTGACCTAGAAAAATAATCCTCTAATCGATGCTTTTCAACGAAAACCACGTAACTGCAGCTTAAAACAAGCTGCAGTTACGTGGTTTTCGTTGAAAATCGACTATATAGTTTTCTTTATGGCTTAATCTTATCCTCGTAAATCGTCAGAGAAATTAACCTTTTATTACTGTCCAGTAATTAATAGACTTTATATGGTCGTTTTTCTTCAAAAATACGACAACTATAGCTTTAAAAAATCTGTAATTACGAGATTTTTCAAGAAAAAGCAGCGATTTTTGTGAAAAACGGTATCATTTAAGGTATGAAACCCATAATTATCACCAAAAAGCTTGCGGCGAATTTTGATAAGTGTCAGTAACTCCTAAACTGTGTTACATTTCCATTCCAAATATATAAACATAAGCATTTTATACGGTTTGGAATTTTGACTAAATGAATACTTATGGAAATATTTGACAAAAATATTCAAAATTACCTCCCTTGCATATGAAGATAAAGTAAAATAATATTTGTAAATCATTTTCTTCTTGAAGCATTATCTTGAAATCCGGCACGGTGAATCAACTTATCTGAAGTGTATTTACAAGTGTGTGTAATTTGATTCATTTCGTATGGCTAGAAAGTGGTGTTTTTGATTAGGGGCTGTATACCCTAATTATTTTTTTTCTTCTTCTTTTTTTGCAACTGAAATGACATTGTGATTGATAGGAAACGCTTTCCAAAATTTCGGCTATATGGCTCATTTCCCTAAAGGTTAAAACGTGTAGGTGAAGTTAGATCATACATACTTGATTTAAAAAGGATATTTAGTGAACTTGGTTCGATTTTTTCCTAGACAAAAATAATCTACCCTTATGCTTGCCAATCCATACGCTATTTCTTGAAACAAGAGCTGTCCATAAGTTTTCTAAGTTGCTTAGACGCTATTTTCTAAGTATAAAGGGGCATAACTTCAAATATAGTGGAGCTAGGATCATTGACCCTGGTAGTAAGGTAGAAGGTGTGATGGTGAATAAGTATTCCAAGTTTGGGTTGAATCCCTTTGATAGTATGGAAGTCATTGATGTTTGAAAAAACTTTAACCTTTGTTGCAACGCCGACGCCGACGCTGACGTCCGGGTGATAGTATAAGCTCTCATTTTCTTCGAAAAGTCGAGCTAAAAAAGAGTTGTTGTACCCGTTTTGTATGTTGCCACAAGTTGATGAAATCGTGGATGTTCAAGTGGGTAGTAAATAGCTCTTAGCTTA
>OY804603.1:15559114-15726614 GCA_963680895.1 Fragum sueziense | reverse complement strand
CGGGTTACGGGACGGGATTAGGTGGAGGGCAGCCCCGGATAGGTCAAGGTCATCGAGGTCAAAGATCAACCTCGGATAGGTCAAGGTCATCGAGGTCAAAGGTCAAATTTTGAGACGGGTAAAATTGCTAGTTTAGAAAATTTTAGATGGTTTTGCAAGTTTACCATATACCAAATCGATGAATTTTTAGGATCAACGAATTTAAAGGATTAAGCAGCAGGCACTATGAATGATGAAAAAGATAGAAATTATGTAATATATAAAAATAATATTGAGGCAAACGGAGAAAATGCTGGATATCATTTTGTTTCAATGTTTTCCCAAGACTTTTCTATTATGGGCGTCAAAACAAAGTCTAATTCTTGAAAAAGCTTAAACCATCGTAATATTAATGTTTTTGTCTGTTCTTGGCCCCCTGTCAGTTCTTTGTTCAGTTTTACATCACTTTAGGAATTTGTCAATTCAAAGTTTTGTGAGAAAAATGGAAATGGTAATAAATTTAGAAATTCGCCTTAGACTCATTTACATACATCTTTGGTTATAGAATTTTTCAATGCGTTATTGTAAGGTTAGTTTTTTTTATTGAATCTTTTGAGAATTCTTTTGGGTATATTTGAAACAAGTTCTTTCTATGGGCTATATCACATGTGATATGAGATTTGGTCATGTGGAATGTATGTCAAAAATGCCGACACTCAAACGGAAAACAAAGTAATATCACTTTAGCTAATTAATTACGTGAAATTACATTTTGGGTACAAAATAGCAAAGAAAATAATGGTTATCAATGAATAGTTTGAACCAATTCTTAATTGGGAAAAGAACACATCGTCAATTGAAAATGGTAAAACATAAACATGTTGGGCGTCTTTATTTCTCAAGGCAAAGCTAACAATGTGATATCAAAGCTGCGGGGATTCTATGACAGCTTTTGATGCATTAGGAGCACTATGGAATTTGAATTCCGTCTAAAATTATCAGTATGTTCGTACATGTTTTAAACACGTTTCGAAAAGTTAAACAAAGACATTGAATGATATTTGTAAAGAACACAGGATGTCGTTCTCACTCACTGAATTATCTCATTTTCATACAGAATTTCACTGAAAGTAGTGTTACAATAGGAAAATGAACCCCCTATTTGTATATTCGAATCCCTTTGCAGAAATCCGGAAACTGCCTCTATGTTTGATAAATTTTGGTTTTCGGAGTTGTTTGAATGAAAAAATTTTGACGTAATCACAAATTCTATTAATCCGAGTTTTCTCTGACGAAATTCGCTCTTTGATATGTTGATGTCCCTCATTTAATGAGCGACATCAACATATCAACGAGCGTATTTCATCAGAGAAAACTCGGATTAAAATTCCATCTGCATCAAAATCCATTTTGTCGCGTGCAGCAGCTGGAGCAGTTTAGCCTTTCCCAAACGGCGAAATTTAACCCTTTCCCAAACGACAAAATTTTAGGGTGGTCCAATTTGAAAGCTGCCACAGACGACAAAATGGATGCTATTTAAGACAAGATTTGTGGATGATATGGCACAGAAAATATTGAGACAAAAGGAGAAACTGCTGGTAATCAGCAGTTTCTTCTTTTGTTTCAATGTTTTCTCAAGCCTTTTCTATTGGGGACGTCAAAACCAGGTCTTGTTTGGGAAAGGGTTAAGGGTGATCCACTTCCAAAACTGCCACAAATGACAAAATGGAAGTTATTTAAGGTAGAATTAGTGTAAAATACGGCATAGAAAATATTGAAACACAAGGAGAAACTGCTGATGATCAGCAGTTCCTTCTTTTGTTTCAATGTTTTCTCAAGCCTTTTCTGATAGGAACGTCAAAACCAGGTCTTGTTTGGGAAAGAGTTAAGTTAAAGATTTGCTGTGAGAAAGGATTACGCTGATTTTAACGCAGTATGAGCATTTCTTTAATTGCTCGATTAAAAGAAATTAATGCTAAAAGTTTCACCAGGCATGAACGGTTTTTGCATTTTTATGGAACCCAAAGT
This sequence comes from Fragum sueziense, assembly GCA_963680895.1. Classification (NCBI taxonomy): domain Eukaryota; kingdom Metazoa; phylum Mollusca; class Bivalvia; order Cardiida; family Cardiidae; genus Fragum; species Fragum sueziense. The sequence continues at coordinate 15,724,607 of OY804603.1, read as the reverse complement.
GATGTACAAGACAAATAATTGGCATTCAAGTTCTTCTGAGAAAAAGAACATGTCGTGGAAAACGTTATTTAGACCTCGGGGATTCTGTGATGTATGTTATTGTTTCAATGCGGGCATCATCATGTCAGTTGTTGAGAAAATGGGAACACTTCCAATCGGTTTAGCAGAGTTTTGGGACTTGTACAAAAACATGATTAGGTTTAGTAAAGTTCGCAGACAACAGATTTGATCATCACGTTGGATAATCACGTGATACAACAATTTCAGAAAATCTTTAGTAATTGTGTTAATACGAGACCGATTTGAATTCGGTTTGAAGTAGAAAATGCGAACAGATGTCACGCATTAGGTTGGGGTGCATTTTGGTTGATCTTCAATAACTTTTTTATCAGTTGATTTCTCAAAAACCCACCATGTTCAGCTTATTCCTGGCATTTCACCCACCTTCTCTGCTTCAAACCGAATTTAAAGATTTTAATTAACAAAAATATTCGTGATTTTCTGAAATTCAGAGTCATGTGATTAACTACCGTGATAATTCTTTATATAACAAACTTTTCTTCAACAATATGGATCAAAATACGGAAAAGGGCTAAAATGTTAGTTTTCATTTATTTATTCATTTATCATTTTTTTTTTCATTACTTTCCAAAGCCTAATTTGAATAGTTTGTAGGTTGGAAAGAAAGAAAAGAAAGAAAGATATTCGTGTGTCTTTCAATTTTGTGAAACACAGGCATTCTCTCAAAGATTTTTACTTTTGCCCTTCCGACATGAAATTCGAATTTCATTTTTAAAGTATGTTTTGATGCAAAATTTTGTTAATCTAATGCGTAGAAATGCTATTAGTTCTTGAAGTTGTTATTCAAAATCGAAAAATATGTCTTTAATGATGAGACAGAAATGACAAATTACATATTAAAAACTATATAAATCTGAACTGTTATCCACATCAATTTGTTTAATTTTAGCACATAGATATATATATTTCTCGTAAAAGGCGCAATATTTTGGCTGAAATCTTCAGGATTTCCAATAAGAAAATGTGCTCTTTTAGATAAAAATAAAAGAAAAAATATACTGAGAGGCAAAAGAAAGTATACACTTTTTGTCTTTAAATATCTCTCTTAATTTCCATCATATCAACTCAAAAATTTGTATTTTTTATTTCTACCCCAAAACCAATAACTCAGTTTTGATAAATTTCACCTGAAATTGCTTTGACTACCCATACTCCCGTTACAAGCCGATTTGGCAAATTTTGCACGTGCGACTCAGTGGAGCATCAAATATTGCCGTTAATCAGTGTTTGGTGTCTTTAACCTTTATCACAACAAATCACAACGTTAAATTTTCTCTACCATTCTAATCCAACTCTCTGTGGCTGGTAGAAATCAATCAATATATCCCTTTTTGCATTAAGACCCATTTTTCTATGACGCAGCCTAATAATGAAAGAAACGTGACTCTATATCCACTTAGTCAGGTGAATAGGAACATTCTACGCAAATTTTATTAAATTCCGTCAATGAATTTAGCAGGAGTTATGCCAGATAACCTGTTTGCATCAAGTCCCCTTTTGCCATGACGCACCGTAATATGGAAAAGCGCTAACAATGTACGCATATTCCTAGGTGACTAGACTTTTTCTTTGAAAATTCTATCAAAATCCGTTCATAAATGTAGGGGATGTGTCAGCGTATATGCTTGCATTAATTAAGCGATTAAGTCCCCTTTTTCGGTGACGCTGTATACTATGAAAAACCGTCGCACCCAAAGAAAAACACAGATGGACGGATAGGCGAAGAAGAATACACCAATAGACGAATGCCTTCGGCGGTGTTTAAAAATCGTACACAATCTATTATTCGGTTTCTTCGAAAACGTGAAAGAACTAGGGTGTATACTTATTTTTGCCTCTCAGTATATTAAAATATGAATGTGAAATGTCCTTTTAACTGCTGATGATAGTTAGAGCTAAGAAAAGCAAGGACTGTCGTCAATTGTAATCTTGAGCATATCATTTTTTTTTATTGTTTTGTAAACATGTATTTTTAGAAGAAAAATCAAAGATAAACTTATCTCCCTCATTTAATTGCTACTTGAAACATTGTGTCAGGGGAATACATTAGAATTGCAACAGAAGAAACAAACACAATTGAACTGTGACATGGAAAAATGGACCGCTGTCACATTATTGAATACATTCCGACCATCATTAGATACCAAACTCGTCGTGCGTTTTCGGTGTCATCCGTGGTGATGGAAAATGGGTAGGATCTTCCGGATTTCAAGAAATCTACATAAAACGTCAATTTCCGTAATTACGGATAACACCGAAGTTTCACGCAGTAGTTGCATTAAGAGATTGATATTTAACGATGGGTGAAATACGTCAAGCATAAAATCAGAGCGTCCTGCTTCTGAAAACTGTCTAACCGGGATTCAGGCCGCGGCCTTAGCGCAGTTGGTACCGCATCTGCCTCTCACTACAGAAGTCCCGGGTTCGCTATCCGACCCAACTCTGACAAAAATGTAACCCACCAATGGTTGATATCGTTAACCTATGTGGGTGAGTAGCTGGAGTCTCGGTTAGGGTGATGTGGTAGTACTTGTACGAGAAACAACAGGAATCCATGGCTAGGTGCCCCAGCATTCGTGATATGACAATAGCAATTGAAAACGGCGTAAAACCCCAATAAACCAATCTGACCGGGATTCAAGCTTCCAATCTTTAAATCATTGCTACATAACGTGATCAATTATCAATTTAAAAAAGAAAACAGCATGGATCTTGACTAGTCTGTGCGTATGCTGTTCTTAAGGGGGAATGCTCCAGTTTCCTAATTTTTTTCCCAACAATAGAATTTATTTATATTTTGTATGTTGAAATTACATATTATTACCAATTGAAAAATAAAATAAAAATGGATGGTCAGCGATCTTGTTTGAATTTTATAGGCATTCGTATAACATATCCCTACATCGAAAAAATGCACAATTTCTTGCACCTGTCCAAGGTCACTAAAATGCTACTAAAATGCTGTATATTCGTCGTTTAGTCCAGAAAACGGATTTAAAGTAACGTCCTACATTTAATAAGAACAGAAAATCCAAAAATTGTGCTATTATAAACGCGTAAATGTATAAAACAGCATGCTCACTTGTTCGGTTAGATCAACAAAGCTGGGGTGTTTTATATCAAAATTTGCATATTTTTGGAAATATTTCAAGTTCTACATAATAGAATTTGACGAAACTGTCTAATTGTATTCAGTAACATGTCCTGGTAATAATTCAAAAGGAAAATGTATAGGTCAGCGCACTTATTAGAGAATTACAGCATTTTTTATCAGCTACACATGAATAAATGACGCAAAACAGTGATAACTGCTTACATACTTACGACTGTCTTGCTCTAAATAGTCGATTTCCATCTCTAGGAAATCAGTTTCGCATAATAAATACACTTTTACCGTCGAAAATGGTAATTTGTAATAATGTGTTATATTATTGAAAATATGGTAGCGAAACATATTGGTACGAAACATTTAATTTACTACCGTAATGACCGAGTGTTCCGAAAAACTGGAGCATTCCCCCTTAAGTGGAATGAAGCTCTTTCTTTTGTATCCCGACACAATTTTAATATATATATATCAATGCTTTTCTTCGAAAACATCGTAAATACATCTTAAACCAATCTGCAGTTACGAGGATTTCGAAGAAAAGCGATGACATTCTGTGGAAAATTGTCTGCATGGTGATAAAATGTGATGTTCTACTTTATCCTAGTTCTATCACGTTTTTTATTCCAATTAATGTTAGGCAATATAAGTTCCTGACAATACATCAAAAAGAATTGACATTTAAATCCGATTTCATGACTTCGATATGAGAATTTATAGGGGCGTTTTATATGATATGGCAAAAATATAGAAAAAATATGTCATTTATTTCAACTGTCACGCAAAATAGATTAAGTTTCGAAAATAGCAATATTTAGCATACGAGAACATTTACTATCCGATACATTCCTTCCTACAAGAAACATGTCGCAAGTTTCTAACAAAATTTTTAAAGGCATGAACAGTTGTCCCAAGGTAATCTGGCCCCGGTTTCTCGAAAAAAAAACTTAAGTACGTTCTCATGCTCAAATCTGAGCACCGTGCTCAAATCGCACGAAATCCACGTGAACTTCAATCGAATACCCCTCGACGTTGGAGAGTATTCCTTTGAAGTTGAGCATGTTCTCATGAGAATGTACTTAAGTTTTTTCGAGAAACCGGGGCCTGGTGTTTATTTATAAACAAAGCGTTGACATATTAAACATGTTATTATAGAGACGCACGTGCAAATCGTCTCGTCAAAGTTCCATCAAAATACTGGTTATCATCGATATGGTTCGTTTCGACCTGTATTTGTAACGTATAATTAGTAAAAAATCAAAGTGCTGAGAGCACTGTAATTGGACGTCTCTGATTGATTGAGCGGGATTGTACATGAACGAAAGATATTTTATTCATTCTTCTGTGTTTAATTCTATAAGATCGGTTTCGGACATACGAAATCGGCTTTAATACCAGAAAACCCTTCTCAGGCTTCAAATTGATTTGATTGCCGTTTCAAGACAACTGATTTGTCGCTATGAATAATCACTATTAATTTGATTACCAAATTCAATTAAGGACATGCGATTAGCACTTTTGTCTTCTTGTTTCGGTTTACTATGAGTATTGTCGTCAGTTATACTTTTCATTGATTTTATAAAGTACGCTACAAAGCAATTTATTCAAAATGTAAGCCAACGCGCTACATAAATGAAAGCCGCGATAGCTCACTTAGCAGAGCACTCACCTTGTACTCTTTACACATGTTATATCCGGAAGGCCCTGGGTTCGAATTCTACTCAGACATTGTTCTTTTTAATCATCTTTTTTTATACGCCGCCGGAGGCGGACGTATATTGGCGTCATCTTCCCCGTCTGTCCGTCCGTCCATCCGTCCGTCCGTACGTCCGTCCACTTTTCTTGTCAACGCAACTCCTCCTACGTTTCTGGCTGGATCTTCTTGAAACTTGGTCAATGTTATCACCTCAATTGGTAGATGTGCATGAAGGAATGATTTTATGGTTCGTTGATTTTTGCCAGAGTTATGCCCCTTAAAAACTTAGTCTCTGGGGCTTATTGAAATTGCAGCCTTGTCAACGCAACTCCTCCTAAGTTTCTAGCTGGATCTTAATGAAACTTGGTCAATGTTATCACCTCAATTGGTAGATTTGCATGAAGGAAGGATTTTATGGTTCGTTGATTTTTGCCTGAGTTATGCCCCATAAAACTTAGTCTCTGGGGCTTATTGAAATTGCAGCCTTGTCAACACAAATCCTCCTAAGTTTCTGGCTAGATCTTAATGAAACTTGGTCAATGTTATCACCTCAATTGGTAGATGTGCATGAAGGAAGAATTTTATGGTTCATTGATTTTGCCAGAGTTATGCCCCCTTAAAACTTAGTCTGTGGGGCTTATTGAAATTGCAGCCTTGTCAACGCAAGTCCTCCTACGTTTATGGCTGGATATTAATGACACTTGGTCAATCACCTCAATTGGTAGATTTGCATGAAGGAAGGATTTTATGGTTCATTGATTTTTTCTAGAGTTATGCCCCCTTAAAACTTAGTCTCTGGAGCTGATTGAAATTGCAGCCTTGTCAACACAACTTCTTCTAAGATTCTGACTGGATCCTTATGAAACTTGGTGGATGTTATTACCTTAATTGGTAGATGTGCATGAAGTAAGGATTTTATGGTTCATTGATATTTGCCTGAGTTATGCCCCTTCAATCTTAGTCTCTAGGGCTTAATGATATTTCAGTCTCGTGAACGCAATTCCTTCCAGGTTTTTGACTGGATATTTATAAAAACCTTTTTGTGAGCACAACTTTTTACAGGTTTTTGTGTGAATATTTATAAATCCTTGTCAATGTCATTTTTTTTGTCTCAAGTTTTATAAGTGGCGGCGTATATTGTGACCATGGCACTCTTGTTCGACTTCTATCTCCACCATCGTTGGCGAAAAAACGACCGCAGTGATTTAGAATCGATCTTAACACAAATTCAAGGAAATAAAGTAATGAAACGCCGATCATTTACATACAATTCCGATCAATCAATGAGAGGCGTCTAAATATAGTGCTCCAAGCACTTTGATTTTTATTCCTGTTTAGAGTAAAAAAAGAAAAAAACACGGTAGCAGTTTTCCCTGGTTGTGGTTACAAAACAAATTCAATACATACTTTTCCTGAAACAAAATACCAGATGAATTGGAGCACCTAACCATGGATTCCTCATACAAGTACTACCGCAGCATCCTTACATCGACAGATGTGCATAAAAAGAAGAAATTGGGAACGTGCCGTCGGGAAAATGGCAGTGGAGTGCAATAAGCAATTTAAATCTTCATATCATTATCAACGAAAATTTGAGAATAGCAATGTCCCTATCTGTAAACATATTCATACGATCATCCAGGTACCATCTGTTGCAAACCCATTGCTTCATCTTCTTAGCTCAATACACGTAAACGGGTCTCTTAAACGAAATAAATACAGATCGCTGTCACTTAGTCTTATACTAGTAATAATCATTGTTGTCATGATCATCGATCAGTATGTAAATAGGTCATGATACTGTCGAATATCAGTGATACAGATGATGGAGAAAAAAACTCGTAAGAGCAACTATTTTTCTGAATAGGTGGATTTCACTAGTGTCTCATCTGAGGCTGTTCAGATGGAACCCCGATTTGTCATCGAGTCGAACCCGAGTTGCGAAATGAACTCACTCCCCGATAATCAATTTCAAAACCCTGGTTCCAAAGTACGTCTCGTGGAAACCCCGTTCCTTTAAATATGTCAAAGACTTAAACAACAATGATCAAAGAAAAGGAACCTATCATACACAATACGTGCATTAAATTGGGTAATCATTCTAAAATGTGTGTTTTCAGTAAACACATCAAGAAAAACAAACGTTTTACAGAAGAAATAATCCGAACTGGTTTTGAACCAACGGCGTTCCAAATTTCAAACTGAAAAAATGTTGCGAGGTTAATCCTTTCCCGTTTGAGCTATCGCTGCTGCTGATGATATAGGGTGTCTGTTTACATTATAACCATAGTGTATGCATGTATCGCTTTCTAAAGATCTTACCCTTTACACAATAAATATTACGAAAGTCAAAAAACTACAAGAAAATGATTAAATCGAAAAAAGATCGTAAAGTTGGTTAAGACGTGGCATGAATTGAATCGGCCAATGAATCTTATAGTATTTGTTAGAGAACACATAGAAAGTAGGAAAAGATACGACAGTTTTCCTGTATGGTCGCAAAATCTATTTTGAATTTTGGTCAACTGGCAATTGAGTCTGAGAAAGGGTTTTTTGGTAATGAAAACCCATTTCGCCTGTCCAAAAGTGGTTATAAGAATTGTACGTCCTTTCGGACGTCCAATTAAAAACGGGTTTTTATTGTTTGGAGGGAATCATAATATCGTGGGACCACTATACGTATTCGCTGGTGGTAATCGCGTGACTTTGTTATGACATGTTTTCTTTTACTTTCGTGAACAAACATGCATTTTTCTTACATTTTCAATTTTCTTCAATTTCGTGTCAAAGCTAAGATCATTTATAAAACATATTTAAATTATTTTTCAAAAATTTCCCAAGATTCTACAAGGAATAAATGGAAGAAATTAGTACCAAAACAAACCGAAGGGTGGTAGGTCGGTTGACTCGTTTTCAACTGCATTCTTCAAATATGGATATGTGAAATTGTTAGGGTGTTCCTTGAATTAGCAACATTAATTCTAGTAGACGTAAACCATGTCCGAGAGCTATCTATTTATCGACGAAAGAATGCCAAAAGAGGTGTTAGTAGTAGAGCAATGATTTAATTAGCGGCAGCTCATTTATATGAGACTCCCATTTTCCTTTTTACTATCTACATAATATTGTCGATGTTACAATGTCAAAAGAAATGAGAGAGGTAGATAATGATTTGATCAGTGTCCTTTTTAGTGAGGACTCCTTTTTCCAACGGAAAGCCGACATTTTCTACATTTATCTTATGTTTTCCATGTAACATCTTTCAAGTGACATTTCAGAATTTTTTGTCATAAATTTTACTTTTATTTTTATCTGAAAGAGCATATTTCGAGCCAAAATATTGCGCCGTTTACGGGAAATTTATATTTTTGTGTTAAAATTGAACAAATTGTTGTGGACAACAGTTCGGATTTATATGCAATTTATCGATTATGTCTCAACTTTAAATGCGTGTTTCTCGCTTATTGGCAACAACTTCAAAAAACCAATAGTATTTACACTCATTAGAATAACCAATCTTGGCATCAAGACATACTTTAAAAAAATGAAATTGGAATGAAATGTCCCTTTCAGGGACGTGAAAACCATAACCTTCTCTGGGAAAAGTTTCATTGATTCAATTAGCCGCAATAATTCTAGTTAGCATGTACGATGTCCGAGAGCTATCTATTTATCGATGTAATGGTCAGTGTCAAAAGAGGTGTTAGTGGAAGAAGAATGATTTCATTAGTGGATCCTTTATTAGGATTCTATAGTTGCCTTATCCTATCTTTTTATCGATTGTCAAAAGAAATGCGAATCGTACAAGAATGGTAAGGTTTATTCTTAGGAGGTATAACATTGCATGAACTAAGCTACAATAACCGTAAAATCGCCATTTGAGATTAATGAAACATCGGATTTTTTCGAGCGTCGTCAAATTACGTATCCGAATCTACTCGGGCGCGGTCGTAAACATTCGGCGGTGGAAAGTTCCACCGCCGAATGTTTTCGGCTCCGTCCGAATAATTTTGACGTCACGCGAATTTCATAAGGGATATTCTACCTTAACCCACTTTGAAACATAAGAAATTCAGGGTTGTCCAAATTAAAAAGCACATTAAAGGGACATTTCATTCCGATTTCAATTTTTTAAAGTAGGTCTTCATGCCAAGATTCGTTGTTCTAATGAGTATACCTACTATCAGTTTTTTTTAAGTTGTTGCCAATAGGCGAGAAACACGCATTTAAAGTTGAGACATAATCGATAAATTGCATATAAATCCAATCTGTTGTCCACAACAATTTGTTCAATTTTAACACAAAAATATAAATTTCTCGTAAACGGCGCAATATTTTGGCTTGAAATTTTCAGAATTTTCATAAGGAAATATGCTCTTTCAGATAAAAATAAAAGTAAAATTTGTGACAAAAAATTCTGAAATGTCACTTTAATGCATTAAATATTTCTTTATGTGCCATAATATGGTTGTATTAACAAACAGAAACCGGGCGGTGAATGTAACAAAACGTCTGTTATTTAGTAGATAATTCAGAGTGAGTTATACTTAGGAATGGCCCTCTAAAATTGGCGTACGGTGCATTTCATTTCGTCAAAATCAGTAGAGTATAATGCTTATAAATTGAACAAAACATTCTTGACGTGGACGATTTTTTGGTGTGAACGCTTCCCAAAAGTCAAGTGGGTTACCCACCGTGTATTATCAACGATCGTACAATTATTTTTCGCGTAATAACTTGTAACAGCAAACCTGATATGCCCAATCAAATTATTTGCTACCCAGTTTATACAAAAACGTGGTCGTGAGATTGTTGTTAATACGGGCCCCTGGTCTTGTTCAGGAAGGGGCAAACAATTTCGCCAACATCGTATTCCATGAAGTCGACATCATTAGGCTATGTACTTTTGATGTTATTTATACGACATCCTGGGTTTTTTTTTTATCTACAACAGGACGTAATTTAGCCTAAGGATGCGTCTTTATTTTGTTTCTTCGTGAATTTTTATGGAATTACGTAACAGATATGAGCTAGGACGAGGAAAGTGGACACGCACGGTAGTTGATTCCAATATAGATCGAGATCAGCCTGAGTGAACATGCAATCTATTGGTGGATCAAGAAGAAGAAGGGGGTCCGGTCCCCTGGCATTAGCCGAAAATCACATTTTGACTTCATAACGTTAGTATAACGTTACATATTTAAGCCATTATTTGGACTTGCTTGGAGCCACACCCCCCCCCCCCCCCGCGCCCGGAAGAAATTCTGGGGAGCTTGGACCCACCCCCTAGAAAGAATCTTTGATCCGCCCTAGCAGTCTTATCGGCAAGGGCGGATCTAGGGCTTTGACACCCCCCCCCCCCTGGGAAAAAGTACTGGATCCGCCTTTGTATCGGTATCCATACTATTTTCTAACGGTGTTTTAATAAACGGTGACACCTTTGCAAAAGACAAATATACCCTGGCCAAACTGACTTGCTGGCACGACTTGACCCGGATACATGTTGATACCATACGTCTTAAGCCTTTTCCAGATAAATGTTCAAATGTATCTTTGTGTACGCATTTGAAAAGGAATTCTCCCAATATTCAGATGCTTGAAAAAATAGACCTACATAGTACACATGTACTGAAGCATCTTTTGTCTAAGGTACTTTAATTTTCTGTGTTAAGAGCAAATAGCTATCATATCGTCGCTTTTCAACGAAATTCTCGCAACTTTTAGCTTTTAACAAGCTGCAGTTACGAGGTCTTCGTTGAAAAGCAGCGATATATCATCTAAAAGGAACGCACGTTGTCGTTTTCTTATGATGCATGGGCGGATCTAGAGGTGGATTGGGAGGGTTCGGACCCCCTGGCATTGGCTGAAAATCAAATTTTGACTATATAACGTTAAGAAAAATCGTGGAAGGCTTGGACCCACCCCCCCAGATCCGCCCTTGTAATGCGTTTCAACTTTAATCTTAACCAACTTCTTTTTAACCCTTTCATAACGATTTTTTTTTAAAAAAAAAGCTCCTAACAGGAAAGGTTTTGAAATACATGCTGGCAAATGTTGGAATCCCGCATTTTCTCGTTTTCTCTCTAAGAAGTTCTACGTGTTTTCCTGTCAATATTTTTTGTCTGTATCATTTTTCAAATTTAACCAATTTTAATTCTTTGATCGTGACTCATAAATATGAGGAAAGTTTATTTTTAAAATTTCTATGGCAGAAATTGAATCTTTCCATTTGCAAAATCTCATGAAGGTTTCATTATCAAGTAAATTTGTTTTTAATGAGACTTATCAATAATTCATATCTGTAATTTATATTACCCGTAACCGAATAGGTTTCTATACGGTAGAAATTTGAGCGCTGTATGACCTGTTGATGGTCGATTTAAATATTCATGAGTATCAAGAAACTATCGCATTTAGGTTGATAGATATGAATTCTGGAGAGAGTAATTAACACGATAGCGAGCAAATACTAGGATATTTATTGCTGACATTCGTCGGTGTAAATGCAAAACCTCGTATGTCGATTTTGCGATTTTCAAAGTTGGAACTTGTACGTCTAGTTAAGACGATTCGTGCAGGTTTTGAGATATTATTACTGGGCAGTATTAATGGCACATTACTTGTGATTAATATTTCCATATTTCAAGTAAAACCTTTCAGTATGGCAAAAGTTATTATAATTTGTTCCTTCCACTTTAAAAAAATTCCAAAAACGAGATACGAGGTTTTGCATTTACAACGACGCATTGTTTCTTATAGGATATATCATCGTTCTTCAACGCAGAACCTCGTAACTACAGCTTGTTTTAAGCTACAGTTGTGATGTTTTTTGTTGAAAAGTAGCGATATATGACACGTCACGAATAAAGGTACCGTCTTGCCAAAATGTGTGAGTTATGCTCTGGCGAAACGTCCTTTACAGTATTTAAGACCAACATGGATCCAGATCAGCCTGTGCATACGCACAGTCTGATCTGGATCCATGTTGTTCTCTTAGAGTTATGACAACAGTGGAGCTTAATTGTATACGTTTTGAGTCTAATTCGATAGCTTCAAATAATAAGAAAGTTGTAAGAAAACATCGTGATACCCGAACAAAATGTGCGTTTGTGCATGCTGAACCGGAACCAAACCTTTTATCTAAGTTCATCATTATTTTCGAATGTGCCACACACCATAGCGATATATTGGCGCTTTAAGGTATATGACCCATCATTAAAAACACCATTTTCTAGCAATACGAAATGCATTTAATTACACACACTTGTAAATACACTTAAAATAAGTTGATTCACCGTGCCGGATTTCAAGATGTTGCTTCAAGAAGAAAATAATTTACAGGATATTATTGTACTCTATATCCATATACAAGGGAGGTACTTTTGAACATTTTAGTCAAATATTTCCATAAGTGTGCATCAATTAAAAATTCTAAACCGTTCAAAATGCTTATGTCTGTATTTGGAATGGAATTGTAAAAAGGTTTAGGAATTGCTGGCACTTTTCAAATCTCGTCTCTGGCCCTTTAGTGCTAATGATGGGTGGTATACGTTAATATGGAAAATTATTAACTAAAGGCTCTTTTGAAATCTGTGGAACTTGTCGAGATTGCTTTAAAGAAGACAACGATATGTTCAAGCCAGTGTTATCTTCAAGGGGCAATGTAGAAGAAATAAAAAATAAATTCGATATGTTCAGAAATAAACGTAAAAATCTGCATTATGCCGTACCAAGCGTCGTAACTGGGGTTTTATACGGACTGTCTCATTCAAATGGCTTAGCCGCCCACCTAGCCTATACCAATTAAGAAAACAATCAATTTCTTTTATTTCCATAAGATATTGGAGTATAATTGGTCTGCTATTTTCTGAAATCAGAATGGAAGTTTCGACAGTAATAAGACTGATTTGTTATCAAATTCATCTTATCGTATTTTAGTCTAGTGGTCTAGCCTATGTCAAACAATGGCTGCTTTTCAACAAAAACTTCGTAACTGCAGCTTAAAACAAGCTGCAGTTACGAGGTTTTCTTGAAAAAGCAGCACTATGTCAAAACATGTAGGCCTATGTAATCAAACGAGATACAAATGCATAATTAAAAGTGACCATGAACTGGGAGGTTCTTTTTTCCATTAATTGCATTTTTATCTGTACGTATGTTTTGAATAAACATCTCCTGACCAAAATTAAAAAGAAATCAATGGTAACTTTTCATACTCGTTTTTGTATCAGAGTGATTTGCCCTTGGATTGTATTGAACATTTTCCGAGAAAATTACATCTAAACAATATAGGAAGTTGTTCTTTGCGGATAATTTTGACAATCAACTTCTTTATTTCAATAAGATATTGGAGCTTGATTGGTCTGCTATTTTCTGAAATCAGAATGGGAGTCTTGACAGTAATCAGACTGATTTGTTATCAAATTTATCTAATCGAAGTTCGGTCTAGTGTCTAGCCTATGTCAAACAATCGCTGTTTTTCATGAAAAACCTCGTAACTGCAGCTTAAAACAAGCTGCAGTTACGAGGTTTTTCTTGAAAAAAGCAGCGCTATGTCAAACGATGTAGGTCTATATAGTCAAACAAGAAACAATGGTTAATTTAATGTGACCGCGGACTTAGTTGGTTCCTTTCCATGCTCGTTTTTTTTTAATCAGAGTAGATTTCTTAGCTTATTTCTTGACAGACACCAAAATGATGTACGCATATCAATGCTTTATGAGAGAAGAGACGCATTTGTTTAGCAATCTTACAGAAGACCAATACGTCAACCCCTTTAACATTCAGTACCAACATTACAGACCATAAACTATCGCACATACAGACTTAATAATTGTGTTATTTTTGTTTATTACATGTACCAGAGTGCTGTCCGTACAGCAACACTATGACTGCACAAGAGGTACAAATATTGAACAATTTCACTTGAGAACATCACACCAACTATTTGAACTTCAGTACAAAATTTACAGACTATTGCCTATCACATGTACTGTACTGTACAATTTTGTTGATTATGTCATAAAATATAATGACAATTTTTTCAGTCTATTGCAGATGTAAGTATAATGGCCGTGTAGCAGCGTTAATCAACAAACTAGCGGCAGACCATTACACCAGCTTCTTCAACTTCAGTATAAACTTCACATGCCATGATCTATCACACGTATAACTCACGATAAATGACCTATCAAAGCATCTCTAGCTATTAGATAGAGATGCTCTCTCATGTCATTTATCGTGAGAGTAATGTCCGTGTAGCAAAACTATGATGACACAGGAAGCAGATATATTTAACAATCTGACAGGAGAACATTACACCAACAACTTCAACTTCAGTACAAACGTTACATGCCATAACATATCACACACACAACCATCTTAGTTACGTCATGAAATATAACGACATTATTTCTGTCCATTGCAGATGCAAGTATAATGGCCGTGTAGCACCGCTATTCAACAAACTAACGACAGACCATTACGCCAGCTACTTCAACTTTAGTACAAACACATGCCATGATCTATCACACATATAACTCACGATAAATGACCTAAAAGAGCATCTCTAGCTATTAGCTAGAGATGCTCTGTCAGGTCATCTGTCGTGAGAGTTACAATTTTGTTAATTATGGTATGCTTTTTATTGCAGATACAAGAGTAATGGCGGCGTAGCAAAACTATGATGACACAAGAAACAGATATATTTAACAATCTGACAGGAGATCATTACACCAATCCTTTCAACTTTAGTACAAACTTTACAGGCTATAGTCTTCTAGAAGACGGTGAACTCGGAGTAGGCGAGAAGGCGGAACAATTGTTTAACAACCCAACAGGCATTATTACGCTTATTCTATGTTTTCTGGGACTATTCGGAAATGTCATGTCCATCGCTGCGACGGCTAACATTCCAAATGGACAGACAACGCATTCAAAATTGATCATAAGTCTTGGAATATCAGATATATTAATAATATTAAGCATAGTGTTTCATGACCTAGTGTTACTGTTTGTGACAAACAACGTACAATTTTTCTGCCTTCGAGTGGTAGGAAAGACTATACTAGATACAGGTCTTTTGGCGACTTTACTGAATCTCTTCTTCATGGCATTCGACCACTTCACGGCTATATTAAAACCGTTTTGGTATCACAAGTTTATGCGGACGTCATGTGGTAATTCCTTGTTGACGTTTATCTGGGTTGTGAGTGTCGGTGGAGGCCTGCTTGATATTCTAGTCGGGTTCTTCAACAATTTCGGGGAAGACAATGCTAATCTCTGTGAGCGATCGTTCTCAGACACATTCGACTTCGAGCTGATTATTCTAGGATTTATACCCGTCGTGTTAACTGTGATTAGTGTGATATATATTCAGATTTACCGGGTTGTGAAAATGGTGATAAAACGAGAACTCCGAATCTGTGATGACGAAATGCACAGCAGGAAGGCCATGATTACCACGTGTCTTATTATTGGTACCTTCGCGCTATGCTGGGTACCATTCACCGTGTTCCATTTATGGATTGTCGTAAAAATGAAAACGGATTACATGAGTGTGGTGGAAAATTACGAGTTAATTATTAAACTTCATAAAGTGTTTTTCATAATGATGTTATCGAACGCGTTGTGCGATCCTGTCATTTATGCTGTCAGGCTTCGGAAGGTTCAAATTGGATATCGAAGAGTGATGAATAGACTCTATCCTAAGTGTAGAAATCAGGTTCGACTACAGAATTTCATAGCTTTAAACATTCAGTGTCCTGAACGAACAAACGGCACGAACGCTACAATTTTACAGCTTTGTAATAAAGTTCAAACAAACGAGAAGACTGAAAATTCAGAATCACAGAAAAGTTTATTAAGTCAGACGGACTCGCACGTCAGTGACGTTTTGTTGACGGTAAGATCTGAGACGCATTACGTTGACGTGGATGAAAAATGTCAAATCTGCTTAACATTGGGTGGTAGTTGTGATGCGCGTATACAAACAACTAATATGTGAGTCTTTGTGTGATAATTAATAAAAGTAAAATAAAATATTGGTTTCGTCATTAATTCATAAGTGAAAGGTTCGGATGCATAAAGAAAAATTCTGACGGCGCGTGAATCTAATTAGGGGTGAATTACTCTAAAGCAAGAAACAGCAATGTGTAGTTTCCGTAAAACCACATTTCCGCAAATTAATTAATGATACATATCTCTTTAAAAAGAAAAGCGTTTTATTACATTATTTTGAACTTCTAAGAATAGTGTGATTGTGAAGGCCTGATTTGCGCAAACAACTAGAAATACATTTCTCTTGGATCTCCGCTGTCATATCTACAAAGAAAATAAAAATAAGTTCAACATCGAAAGTTAATTTTCCACGCACGACCGGGAAGCGATCTTTAATGTGTTCGATGTTCGTTTAACGCTAATGAAACAAACGAAATTTTCACATTCATATGAGGAACGAATGTAAAGTTTACATACAAATAAAAGCAAAACAAAGCAAGATATGTTTGTGAAACACAAGCAAAACAAGCAAGATATATTTGTGAAACACAAATGTCTCCGAAATGGCCATTATTCTAAATTGTTAAGTTTTTGTGTAAAGGGTTGATAAGGGTTATCAGATGACCTTGTGGTGGGTGATATTGCATGTTACAGATAAACATTATTGAACGAAAGCTACATACAAAATTTGAGCTTTGTATGTCAAACACCTTTGGAGAAAATGCAAATGTTAAGTTTTCGGACAGACAGTCGGACGGACAGACAGGCGGACACGAGTAAAACAATATGACCCGATCTTTCGATACGGGGTCATGAAAATGACTACAGAAATTTGAAACGTTTTAGCAAGACAAAACTGCAGGTGTCATATGTTCTCAAAAGCGGAAGCAAATCCGCCCCAAATGTATTAAAAAGTGTCAATCTGACCTGTCACGTTAGCCTATGGTTGACGAAAACAACGTCGATGACGTCATCTTTGTTTTCCATAGTTACTTGTTGGCACCACAGGAATTAAAGGTTATGTTAGTCATGAAATGTATTCCTGTATGATTTTTGAAGACAAACAAGAAAAAATGCGTTTAAACTCAAATATCCCTTTTCCAAAACACCATAAGATTGGACTGGACAAGTGTAAAATTCAAAGAAGCTTCAGATGGGAAAAAAGTACAAACTTGAAGCTTATGTCATAGAAAATGGCGATCACAATTGGAAAGGATAAACTACCGAAGGTCAGCATTTTTTCTTTTTTGTCGATATTTTCTGATACTTATAGAAGGCTTGTGCGATAATGGTTTGACACATACGGTATCATAAGATATCCATTATTGAAGGTCTCTTATTTTAAAATACTGAAATCAATTTGTTAAATGAACAGTAACTGTTACCAACGTAACTATGTTTCTAATTTTACGTTCGAACGTTCCTTTACCAAAAAAAGAATATCATTTGCCTAACGTCATTAAGAACTAGTGTTATTTTTAGAAATTGAAATTTACAATAAGAATCGTCACCTGTTAAGGTGTTACGATTAAATTTGAGCCAGGATCTGGAAAAGGGTCATTTAATGCTTTTAAGCCTAACCTGATTCATGACCAGCCTGCGTATACACGCAGTCTGATCATGAACCATGTTGGGTTCCAACAGATTCTTCAAGACCTGTAGCCACCATAAGACAGCAGTAGGCCTGTGGATCCCGGACAGAGTTCACTTAGGCACAGGCTGAACGTGAAACACGGATTTAACAAATGCTACATACATGTATAAGGGACATTTTTCCAGATCCTAGCTCATTTGTATTCGAAAACAAACACGCAAGTAAACAACAAAACACTCTAACAAGGGAACAGGTCAACATTACGTTGGGGGTCAAATTGATATAGGCCTACTTACAACTGCTGAAGAGCTGTCCGTCTCATATTTGGAAAGAAATGTAAGCCACGTTTCAAACATGGTAACGAAAAAAGAAGTAGGCGCGATAAAAACCGTCCTTTACTGTAAACGTCAAAAGTAAAGAGAATTAGACGCGGTAAATCGCCCGTTGTTCCGTTTAGAACAAATGCCACGTGGTATAGCGAGAAATTGACCTCAAATAACATGAAATAATATGTCAGATGATGTAAATCGTACCGGTAAGAAAGGAAATCAAATCTTCTAAACAACGCGAAAAGGTAAAATACGTGGATCAGAAAATTTGATATTCTAACGAGTTTCTGGATATGCAAAAAACGCGTGAAATCACGTAAGAAATAACACAAAGGGACGTATTTGCTAATTAAATACTGTAACATCTTAACGTAGTCCACCCCGAATGAGATGCATGCGCCGTTGAAATCATCCGGGCAACATCGTAAACATTTGGCGGTGAAACCGTCCACCGCCTTGAGTCTTTACGACGGATACGTAACGAATGTAAACGGCATCGAACAAAACATTATGTGAATCTAGCTATGGTACACTACCATAACAGCGAGAAATTTTCTGATAAAGATTACTTACCCAATGGAGATCCAGGAAAACAGCCACATTTCAAACAAAGAGACGTAAAGAGAAGAAGACGCGATAAAATGGTCCGTTTACGTTGTCAAAACTTCAAAACTATTTAGCTTACTGCGTACGTGTAATTTGTAGTTTCGTAGTTTCTGTTCAAGCGAAGTAACGTAAGACAAGAAGACGCGATAAAATCGTTCGTTACCGTTTACGTGATAAATCCAATCAATAAATACAATTGCTTATATCACAAGCAATTTCTTCATTTCTAACGATGTTTTCGAGAGCTTCTCTGTTTTGAGGCGTCGAGTTGCGCCAAAGGGACTCGACAAAACGCCTTTGGCTTCAACATTACAAAATTCCTGGCTACGTCCCTTTACAATGTATAAAAATATGCGACACTAACATAATAGAATCGCGTAAAAATATCAGAACGAATATTATTCGCTTTCGATACTACTTTTGTATGAGTGAACTTATCAGATAATTTAATTTTTTTTATAAAGATACTTACACAATGCCGATACTGGACTAAACACCATAATTTCACGCAAAGTAACGTAAATAAATAGACGCGATAAACATCAACCGCCGTAACTGAAATGTCGGAACTACAGACTTCGTATAAACGTATATAGGTAATTTGTAGTTCCGGCGATTCGTTCCGTTAAAAGAACGCGTAAAAACGTAACACAGGACCTAAAGTAACACAAACAGGTACGTCAGTCGATGATTATGTTGCAAAATGAACGATCTTTTTAAAAAAAAAAACTCGCGTGAAAATCTTAAAACTTCACAAAACACGCGGACATTATTACCGTAAATTGCGTAGGGATTATAGTATTAATGCAACATATTCGTTTTCTAGAATGTTTTTAAATCTATTTTATCATTTATTAACTTATCTATTTATTCACTTATTTTTATTTACGTATATGTTTATTTATTTAGTTAGTTAGTTAATATCGGACTCTAACACAAGGTCATTTTACAATGGGGAAAGAATATTCTTTCATCCAGATTACTCGGTCTCTACTATACATTCCATGTCCAGATTCAAGATTCAAGTATTTTTAAGTGAACATTTTTACAACGCACGATTAATGACCTGACACGGCAGCTCTAGTTAATAGCTAGGGATGCTTTCTATGTCATTTATCGTGAACTATACCTGAGTTTTACGCACATTAATTCGTTCACTTACGTTTCCACATGATTTTGACGTAGATCTACGATTTCAAGAAAAAAACGTTGAAAAACATTAAGAGAAAAAAGAAACTGCTCGTGACCATAAATTCCTTCATTTCCCTCAATATTTTCGATATCAAACAATATAGGTTTTCGTCAATTTCTTAGTATACATGTGTATATCTAATTGCAAGAATCAACACCAAGTTTCAATTAAAGTAGTCCATCTCTAATGATATCCAGGCGACGTCGGAGTTATTCTGGCGACGTCGTAAACATTCGACAGTGGAACGTTACACATCCGAATGTTTTCGACGCCGCCCGAATAAGTTCGAATATATGACGTATGACGAATGTTAACGTCGTCGTTCGAAAAATTCAGACATCCACGTGAATATCATTGTGGGTGAACTAACTTAAGATACGCAAGAGATCTAATAACTTCATTCAATACAACGGTTAGATAACTCGAACACTGGGTCTATGCAATCAGCCACTGAAACTCTTCCAAAACATGATAAAAATCGGATTCCAACAATAAATAATGAATCATAAAATGAAATGAAGCTGGATCCGAAAAAAATGTCCATTAACCCATTACTACACAGTGAATCTTTTTGAATCCCCACAAGATAATGGCTTTGGAAAACTATGTTGTAAATGAAGAAATTACTTGTGACAAGCAATTACTTTATTTCCCACAATGTTTTTTACACGAATCAACCAAATATGTAAGATTTTATTCACTTTAAATTGTCGCCTGCAACATCTTTAAATTTGGCAAAGTCTAAAATTGTGTCGTTTGGTAATGGGTTAAGGCTTATGAGCCCAACATGGTTCCAGATCAGCCTGCGTATACACGCAGTCTGATCAAGAACCTTGTTGTTCTCTAATAGATGTTCCTTGACTTGTAGCAATTATAAGATTGTTGCATGGGTCCTGATCAACCTGTACTTTGGCATAGGTTGACCTTGAAACATGAATGTCTCAAATATTATAAGAGACGTTTTTCCAGATCCGCGCTCAGATGTATAAGAACTAGGATGTGTATTTTTAACATGTAACAAAGTGTTAGTAAGCGGTTAGCTTACCGAGAAATTAAGGCTAAGCCACATCTCCCCTAAGATAAATGCACATCCAAAGCAACAGGGGATAAAGGCATTCTGAAATGTTAGTTGAAATCCAAATCCTATGTTATGGGTACTCATTGGACTCGTTTCGATAAAACGATTCCAATGAGTACCCACAACATAGCATCTTGATCACAGAGTATCGTAAATAAGCACAATAAAGTAAAACTCTTAATTCCCCGGGATTTAAAAAATCTAACAATTCGGTCCAAAAGGTGGAATTCATTTTCATACCGTGAAAATCACAGGTTTTTGATGCCACGACAATCGAGGCAAAACAATTAACATTTGAACATAAATTTCATCTTTTGAACCGAAGGATATATACTGAGCAAAATAAGTTTAGTTACAAATTTGAAATGTAAATGATTACTAAATCCTATTTACTATGACACGTTTCTTTAAAACATATCGCCTCGATATCAACTGTGTGTTCGAAACATGTCGAAATGTTCTCCTTGTCTATACAATGACGGTAAGGCGGCGTAAAAAGCAAAACGCACGTGCGTCACGGGTTGTGACAGTTGGATAGTTAGTGAATGGTCAGTTTACCCGTGTACACACTATACAGTAGTCGCTTTGTTGAAATCCAAAGGAAAAACTTGGATCTTTTAGAATGGGACGCCGTGCTGGTATGACGTTGGAGCAACGTCACATTGCTATCGGAATGCTTACCGCCGGATCAAGTGTAAGTGATGTCGCTCGGCACTTTAACTTCACGAGACAGACCATCCATAGGCTAAAAACACAATTTCACCAAACTGGGAGCGTTTCATACCTTCCGCGCTCGGGCAGACCACGTAAAACAACAGAACGGCAGGATCGCTTCTTAGTGACGTCTTCGAGGCGTAACCGATTCATGTCACGCCAAAAACTGGGAAATCGCTTGCATCAAGCCACCGTTGTACGTGTCAGTAACCAAACTGTCCAGAACCGCGTACGCGCCGCCGGACTGAGAGGACGCCGACCGTACGTTGACATTCCCCTGACGCTCCGTCATCGTCAGTTACGTGTTCAGTGGGCAAGGGAACATGGGCGATGGACGAGGCAAATGTGGAACAGCATTTTGTTTACCGACGAGTCATGTTCTACAGTTGAATTCGCCGATGGAAGGATCCGTATATGGAGACGTCAGGGAGAACGGCTCGATCCCGAAAACGTCCTCGAGAGAGACCGTTACGGAGGCGGTAGTGTTATGGTGTGGGTTGGAATATCACACCACGGGAAAACAGATCTTGTTACCGTCACTGGAACTTTGAATGCCGTCCGTTATTGTGATGAAATCATCCATCCTGTGGTGCATCCTTTCATTCGTGACCATCATGCGGACACTCTTCAGCAAGATAATGCTCGTCCGCACGTTGCAAGACACACGCGTGACACCCTTGAGCGTTTAAACATTCAAACCCTTGACTGTCCAGTTCGTTCACATGATCTGTCGCCGATAGAGCATCTGTGGGACGACCTTGGCCGGCGTGTCCGAGAGCAGCATGACGTCAACAACGTGAGAGAACTGGAGGCCGCCCTCCACGAAGAATGGCGTAGAATACCACTACGTGTGATCAGAAAACTCATTAACAGTATGAGAAGGCGATGTCTTACAGTAACAGACAGAAATGGGGGTGATACACGTTATTGACCAAACAGATGCTAGCCCGTGATATTTGTTTTCGACCCCTACATTAATCAAATGGATTATACCAAGTCAAATTGTGATCTTGTTAACTATACTGTTCTTAATAATCTTGAAATATGATTGTTCTTTTTGTGAAAGTAATAAATTTCGATCATGAGTATTAAATGTCTTACGTTTAGCCAGTTATGTCCAATGTAACTAAACTTATTTTGCTCAGTATAGATGCAAAAGCTTTGTCTGGTTGTTTTAAAGTTTACTTCTGATGTTTTATGGCCACAAGTAAGATAAAGGATATGCAAACAAATTGGATCTACACGAGAAAAAGAAAGCAAAGAATGTGCAAAATGTTTGTCTTTTGTTGTTGTTTTTATAAATGACTTTGTGCCAGTATCTTAATGTAGAATGGCAATATAAAATCAAACAGAATCAAATATCATCATAACGATACATTGTATTCAGAGTCGAAATGTTTTTATCTTTGACAGCAACATAGCTTCTAATTTGATTAAAAAACATTTTGACTTTCGATGAAAAATAAACAGACAACGGAGCTGTTGCATCGTTTTTTTCTAACAATGTTTTAGACTCACCAGACTTCTATTATGGTCCTGCTGAGAATCTCTTGTTGAATTCAAACACAAAAAAAAACTTAACACTTATGATAGCACAGACAGAAATGGGGACAAGAGTATTACAAACCACAGTTTTACTACTTCTGCTGCTGCTGGTGATGATGACGATGATGATGGTGATTATGGTTGTTGTTGTCTGAGAATCTCTTGTTGAATCTAAACACACAAAAAAAACCTTAGCACTTATAATGATAGAACAGACAGAAATTGGTACAAGAGGATTACAAACCAGTTTTACTGCTGTTGCTGCTCCTACTGCTGCTGCTGCTGTTGTTGTTGATGATGATGTTGATGATTATGGTTGTTGTTGTTTTTTGTTGGTGTTCAATAACTTTTTTATCAGTTGCTTTTAAGAGATCATTCGCCTTCAACAAATCCCTGGCGTTATCCCGCATTCTTTGCTTCCAATGTTGTTATTTTTTGTTGTTGTTGTTGTTGTTGTTTGGTTTTTTATGGGGGGGGGGTCAACTCGATCATATAATAACAGAATTATTGAAAACTTTCGACAATGCTAGGTCACGTGATTCCACATCGTACTTCTTCAAGACCAGAGACCTCAAAACTGATGATGATGATTTTGTCGCTTTTCAACGAAAACCTCGTAACTGCAGCTTATTTTAAGCTGCAGTTACGAGGTTTTTGTAGAAAAGCAGCGATATGGGGTATTATAGGCTACGTTCAAAGTTAAACGAGAATCGATACAAATATTTTGGTTTATTTTAGGGTGGACAGGTATGAATATGCATAAGTTGTTACTATAAATAGTCACATATACCTCCTGTCTCCCCTATTATCCGTTATAGGTCTATTCCCTCATTAGTAAAAGATTTTGAATCGTTTATAATATTGGGTGAGTCAATGGATAATCTACAATCGTAAACAAACAATAATGGGATGTATGAAAGAGAAAGGGGCAAAGTGAGAGGGAAAGAGACTAACTACAACATACCGTTTTTCCATGAAATCCTAAATAACATTCCGCTTTTGCGAAAATCCTATCATGCACATTGAAACATTTTTTTCCTTTTCCTACTAAAAGTCCTGATTTCACCAAATTCCGCACTAATTAAACAAACGTGTCTATTCGGTGAATGAATAAATGTCCTAAATTTCATTAAATTGCCACAAAATCTGTTTATTCTGTATTTTTCTGCAATATTAGATGTCTTCCAAAAATGTTTTTGTCAGTCTGATAATATTCGAACCCAGTGGATTTTCGCGCTTAAATTGCCACGTGGTCAGCGGAATGCATGCTTTTTTCGTGAATTTCGTTCGCGTTGTGATCAATACGTTTATAAATCGAAGGATTAAAAATCGCTTGATTGATTTTAACCGAAAATCTCCCTTTTTCGCCCCCAGGCATAGGTCTTTTATTGAAACTGTACAGTTAGCACACACAAGTAGTTTCTTACGAAAAATGCTTTTCCAGATACACTGGCAGGGAACTCGGCCAAAGCGAGGGACGTTTTCGCTACAACAAGGTACAGATATTTAGCGTTTAAATGTGAGTTTAAAGATATGATTGGATATTTTTTCTAATAACAATGAATTTGTTCTAAAAATACACCGGGTTTACCGATATGTATTGACAAACCGTCTGTGATGTTATAAAATCTCGTAACTACGGCTTTATCGAAGCCGTAGTTACGATATTTTTTAACAACACCGACGGAATACTATGATCGCGAAGAAACTTCCCACGCTTTGGCCGAGTTCACCAAAGGGACCTTTTTTGTCGTTTTTTTGTCGGTTGGGATCATTTTTTTGGACAAAGTACAAAGATTCTACAAACAAGTCGTATATCTGAGGAAAGGGCTCAGTAATGCGGGGTACATGCAACAAACCGCTTGAAAATTGACGCAGAAATAAGAAAATCATTGCACAATTTCTTACCTGAAGCGAGGCAAATTTGTCCGTATTCGTTATCCATCCCATCATGCATAATCTCCACCGTGTAGATAGGCATATTTCATGAATAAAACATCGGCTTTTTTCTAGAGCTCTGCGTCGTTACGTATCCGAACCTATGCGGGCTTAATCGGGAGAGTTCTACCGCCGAATGTTTTCGATCGCGTCTGAATAGTTCCGACGTCGTGCGAATCTCATTAGGGGTGGACTACTTTAATAATGAAGATTGCATTACCAAGGAACAATTCTATCATGAGAATCATAAGCCCTATTTATTTAAGCAAAAGTCAAAAATGTTGAAACATTCAGTCGTTTTGCCTCAATATCTACCGAGCCATACAATAAAAGAATCTTACCAACGTTCAAATTGTGACCTGCAAATTGGACCAGTCTAAAAATATTGTCGTTCGTGAAAGCGTTTGATATCAGAAAAAATAACGAAAATAAGAAATTAATGTTTTCCCAAGCCTTTTTCTTTAGAGGCGTCAAAAAGCGCCACTGTTTGGGAATGGGTTAAATTCTGTATTAAGAAAATGGTCCATTTAAAAGATCAGTATGTTTTGCGACAATAATTGAGTATTAATCAGCCAGTGAATACTTAGATCAGACTGCACGTATATACATGCTGATCTTAGTCTAAACTGCCTGGCAAAACTTTGATAACAACAAGAATAATTATTATTGTGAACATCATGAGAAGCTTAAATATCAGGTAAGGTGTGTTTGAACATCTAGAAAGGGAATTTATGGTTGCTTTGCAACAAAAACCTTTCACCTGAAGCTTAAAACAAAATGCAGTTACAAGTTTTTTTTTATGAAAAACGACATTATAACATTTGAAACCATTCGGATCCTACGGAATCCTGATTCCGCCATCCACTTTTCCACCTGCATACAGCACGAAAAGTCGCAATTAGTGGGACTAACTTCTACTTTTCTACCAAAATTTTGTCTGTGACAATTGTCAGAAATTAGTGTGACTAACTTCAACTTTTCGACTTTTCACAAAATCATTTTGGTAGAAAAGTGGAAGTTAATCGCACTAATTTCGACTTTTCTATCAATATTGAGTTTGTGAAAAGTCGAAAAGTGGAAGTTAGTCACACTAATTTCTGACAATTGTCACAGACAAAACTTCAAGTTTTCTACATTTCTATGTAACTATTTTGGTAGAAAAGTGGAAGTAAGTCGCACTAACTTCCACTTTTCTTCCAAAATTGAGTTTGTGAAAAGTCGAAAAGTTGAAGTTAGTCACACTAACTTCCACTTTTCTACCAAAATTGAGTTTGTGAAAAGTCAAAAAGTTGAAGTTAGTCACACTAACATCCACTTTTCTATCAATATTGAGTTTGTGAAAAGTCGAAAAGTGGAAGCTAGTCACACTAATTTCTGACAATTGTCACAGACAAAACTTCAAGTTTTCTACATATCTAGGTAACTATTTTGGTAGAAAAGTGGAAGTTAGTCGCACTAATTTTGACTTTTCTAACAAAATTGGGTTTGTGAAAAGACGAAAAGTTGAAGTTAGTCACACTAATTTCTGACAATTGTCACAGACAAAACTTCAACATTTCTACATTTCACAAACTCAATTTTCCTAGAAAAGTGGATGGCGAAAACCGGATTCCGTAGTAGGCCTATATAGTCAAACAAGGAAGAAAGAGAAATTTAAGGGACAAACTACTGTAGTAACTTTAATGTTTCGTACCATATATGTTTCGCTACCAGGTTTTCGACAATACGAAATGTCTTTACAATTCACCATTTTCGACTGTTAGAGCGTAATTTGTTACGTGAAACTGCTTTTCTCAAGATGGAAATCGATTATTTTAAAGCAAGACAGTTGTAAGTGTGTATGCACCTATAACTGATTTGCGTCATTCTATTCATGTGTAAATAATACAAAATGTTGTAATTCATTTATACGTGCAATGACCAATAGTTTTTCGTCTTGAATACCAATACATGCTTAATACACTGTAGGAGATTTATCAAATTCTATTATATAAAGCGTGAAATATTTCACAAAAGTGCAAATTTTGACATAAATTGCATCTGGTGTCACTCATCAACGAAACGGGCCTATTAAATATATAGTAAAATGGGTCAATTTGGCAGCTTCTAGCTCCTCTCCGAAGCCTTTGTGGCACATTTTACTTAGTCTGCCTGACAGACCATTTCTTTGACTTTAATTTACTACCAAGAAAGTGGTATCAATAGCACCATCAGATAAAATCACGCACCCGTGAACACAGCCACACTTGAAATTTGCAATCTATTTCGGGATCTGCATGTGACACACACCCATGAAAGGTCACGACCGCGCAAGAAACTAGTTCCCAACAAATTCATTAAAACACATCCTAGCAGTACACTGATGGTCTGCCAGTATACAGAACCACATTCATGCATCTGTCTATTCTTTAGACACAGAATCAATGCAACAAAAGGAGCGAATCCATTTTTGACGGAACTATGTTTGTATACTACGACCCGGAAGCATTTCCCGTTGTGGAGTGTCTCCATCTGTTTAGTTGATCTAGTTGAATGTGTGAATATGTTGTTTCATACATAAACGCATTCCTAACATCACATATTTCTGATTTTCTGTTATTGATAAATATCAAACATTAATTTTAAGCCACTTACGAGATTAACTAATGGTCAAACGGCATTTTCTGAGTATTTTGTGACCTTTGAAAGGTGCAAGAAAGTGTTCCATTTTTACCTATAGGGGTATATCATATACGATTGCCGATAAAATCGAAACAAGATCGATGACCATCCATTTTTATTTCATTTTTCAACAAGTCAAAACTTTAGGTAGATAAAGTATAATTACATGTAAATTCTATCATTGTGAAAAGAAAAGGTAATACTGGAGCATTGTCCCTTAAGGTGACCATGGACTTGGAAGTTACTTTTTTCTGCTCATTGAATTCCTATCTTTTAATTAGTTAATATTATTATATGATTTTCAATTGACATGCCCTAAAAATAGAGAAAAGGTCAAGGTATTTTGCCATGCTCGTTTTCTTGGCAGAGTTATTGTATTGTAATGGTCCTTTTTTCTACAAAATTGCACCATATAACAAGTAGTTCTTAACTGATGATAGATCTGTAATTGAACATTTTTGAGTACATAGAATACCACAATTCTTTACATTTTGCTTGCCTTTTACAGAAGACCGTTCCATCAACAACTTCAACCTCAATACAAACTTTACATGCCATAAACTATCACACATACAAACTTGTATAACGTTATTTTCCACATACCAGAGTAATGACCGTGTTACGGGAGACCATTACACTATTTCAACTTCAGTACAAACTTTACGTGCCATAATCTCTCACATATACAAATGAGTTAATTTATATATTTCTATTTCTTCTATGGAAGCTACCAGAGTAGTAACCGTGTAGCATCACTTTGATGTCGCAAGATAATTAAAGATCCGCATAGATTTAACAATCTAATTGGAGTCCATCTAACCAACCATTTCAACTTCAGAAACATTTTACAGACTGTAATCTATCAGAGACACAGTCATATCTAAAATTATGTTACAACATATTTCAGCATTATTTTTGTCTATACCATATTTCATTATATATTATTTTTGTCATTTGCCAGTATAATATCCATTTAGTGTTCGTCCTAGTATTTGGACCAATGAAATTGCAGTATATTTGAAAATTTCGGCGCTATATTTCACATTAACGCACTGCCGGTCAGTTTATACATAGCCACGCCACTGTTTCCTGTGCAGTTATGAAAAAATGATGTAACATTTTTGGGAAAATTATGTATTTTTTAGAAAATGATGTAATTCCAGTAAGATCCGCTTGATAGCAGCTCCGGTCTGAGGCGTGGTTTGAAGAGCTTATGTTTTCATTGGTTGACGAACAATAAGTCAGATAGAGTCTGTAAAGTAGATTCTACGCGACATAAACGTTCAAGGGCTGTGTCTTTTGAACGTTGATATCGCGTAGAATCTACCATACAGCCTCTATCTAATACGTAACAAATCTATGATGACACAAGAAACATATATTTAACAATCTGACTGGAGACCATATTACACCAGCCGTTTCAACTTCAGTACAAAATTTTACAGACTATTGCTATCACATATACTGTACAATTTTGTTGATTATGTCATAAAATATAATGACATTATTTCTTTCCATTGCAGATACAAGTATGACGGTCGTGTAGCAGCGCTATTCAACAAACTAACGGCAGACCGTTACACCAACAACTTCAACTTCAGTACAAACTGCACATGCCATAATCTATCCCACATATAACTCACGATAAATGACCTATCAGTGCATCTCTAGCTGTTAGTTAGAGCTGCTCTGTCAGGTCATCTGTCGTGAGAGTTACTATTTTGTTAATTTATGGCATGCTTACAGATACCAGAGTAATGACCGTGTAGCAGCGCTATGATGACACAAGAGGCGGATAAATTCAACGATGTTACGGTAGAACATTACACCAGCTACTTCAACTTTAGTACAAACTTTACATGCTATTGCAGAGCTCTAGATAAAAGGGGGAGGGTGAAGACTTTCTAACTTTTTTTTTCAAATCCATACCCTATGTTGTGTGTACTCATTTGAATCGTCTCAGCGATACGATTCTAATGAGTACCCACAACATAGGGTTTGATAAAAAGTCATCACCCCCCCCCCTCATATCTAGATCTCTGCTATGGCCTTTCATACTACTGTACAATTTTGTTAAGTAAGTCATAAAATATAACGACATTATTTCTGTCCATTACAGATACAAGTATAATGGCCGTGTAGCAGCGCTATTCAACAAACGTACGGCAGACCATTACACCAACCATTTCAACTATAGTACAAACTTCACATGCCATAATCTACCACACATATATCTCACGATAAATGACCTATCAGTGCATCTCTAGCTGTTAGTTAGAGCTGCTCTGTCAGGTCATCTATCGTGAGATTTACAATTTTGTTAATTATGTTATGCTTCTCTGTTGCAGATACAAAAATAAAGGCCGTGTAGCAGCGCTATGATGACACAAGAGGCGAGTATATTCAACAATCTTATAGGAGAACATTACACCAATCCTTTCAACTACAATACAAACTTTACATGCCATAGCCACACACACAAACTTGTTAATTATGTTATATTTTTCTATTGAAGATAACCAAAACATGTTCGTGTACATGTAGCAGAAATATGATGACACAAAAGGCAGGTATATTCAACAATCTTACTAGAGACCATAAGACCAGCCACTTCTGTACATAATTAAAAGGCTATAATCTATCACAAGTATAGGTCTCGATGGATAGCCTGACAGAGCAAATAGTTAGAGATGCGCTGTCTGGTCATTTGTGTATGAGATATACAATTTTTTATATTATGTTATTTTTGTCTATTGTAGTACCAGAGTAATGGTAGTAGGCCATAAATATAAATATAAATATTACAGAATTTCTTTCGTATTTTGCAGATACTAGAATAATGGCCATGTAGCAAAACTATGATGACACAAGAAACAGATATATTCAACAATCTGACAGGAGACCATTACACCAACCATTTCAACTTCAGTACAAACTTTACAGGCTATAGTCTTCTAGAAGACGGCGAACTCGGAGTAGGAGAGAAGGCGGAACAATTGTTTAACAACCCAACAGGCATTATCACACTGATTCTATGTTTTCTGGGACTATTCGGGAATGTCATGTCCATTGCTGCGACGGCTAACATTCCAAATGGACAAACAACACATTCGAAATTGATTATCAGTCTTGGAATATCAGATATATTAATCATTCTAAGCATAGTGTTTCATGACCTAGTGTTACTGTTTGTAACAAACAACGTACAATTTTTCTGTCTTCGAGTGGTGGGGAAGACTATATTAGACACGGGTCTTCTGGCGACGTTACTGAATCTCTTCTTCATGGCATTTGATCACTTCACGGCTATATTAAAGCCGTTCTGGTACCACAAATTCATGCGGACGTCATGTGGTAATTCCTTGTTGACGTTTATCTGGGTTGTGAGTGTCGGTGGAGGCCTGCTTGATATTCTAGTCGGGTTCTTCAACAATTTCGGGGAAGACAACGCTAATCTCTGTGAGCGATCGTTCTCAGACACATTCGACTTCGAGCTGATTATTCTAGGATTTATACCCGTCGTGTTGACTGTGATTAGTGTGATATATATTCAGATTTACCGGGTTGTGAAAATGGTGATAAAACGAGAACTCCGAATCTGTGATGACGAAATGCACAGCAGGAAGGCCATGATTACCACGTGTCTTATTATTGGTACCTTCGCGCTATGCTGGGTACCATTCACTGTGTTCCATTTATGGATTGTCGTAAAAATGAAAACGGATTATATGAGTGTTGTGGAAAATTACGAGTTAATCATCAAACTTCATAAAGTGTTTTTCATAATGATGTTATCGAACGCGTTGTGTGATCCTGTCATTTATGCTGTAAGACTTAGGAAGGTTCAAATTGGATATCGAAGAGTGATGAATAGACTCTATCCTAAGTGTAGGAATCAGGTTCGACTACAGAATTTTATAGCTTTAAACATTCAGTGTCCCGAACGAACCAACGGCACGAACGCTACAATTTTACAGCTTTGTAATAAAGTTCAAACAAACGAGAAGACTGAAAATTCAGAATCACAGAAAAGTTTATTGAGTCAGACGGACTCACACGTGAGCGACGTTCTGTTGACGGTAAGATCTGAGACGCATTACGTTGACGTGGATGAAAAATGCCAAATCTGCTTAACTTTGGGTGGTAGTTGTGATACACGTATACAAACTACAAATATGTGAGTCTTTGTTGGATAATTAATAAAACTAGATTGAATTGTTGCTTTTGTTATCATTAATGAAAAAAGAGATGAAAAATCCCTACAAAAACGCCTTTTAAAGTAGTCCACCCCTATTGAGATTAGCGCGAGGTCCGGATTTTTCAGGTGACGCCGATGTCCAGAACGTTTCACCGCAAAGTGTTTACGACGTCGCTCGAAAGGTTCGGATACATAACGAATTTTAACGACTCCAAATGAGAAATTCTGACGTCGCGTGAATCTAATTAGCATTCTGTTAGGATTGAATTGCTTTAAAGCAAGAAACAACGATGTATAGTTTCCGTAAAACCACATTTCTGCAAATAAATAAATGCTACATGTTATAAATAAAAAAATGTTCAACACCAAAATTTAATTTTGCACGAGCGACCGGGAATCAATCTTTAATGTTTTCAATGTTCGTTTAATACTTAAGAATGAGCACATCTTTTACAGATTTGAAACGTTCTAGCAAGACAAAACTGCATGTGTCGTATAAATGTTCTCAATAAACGGAACCAAATCCGCCCGAAGCATATTGAAAAGTGTAAATCAGACCTGTCACGTTAGCCCTATGGTTGACGGAAACAACGTGATGACGTCAATGACGTTATTTTTGTTTTCCATAGTTACCAGCTTGCATCGTGAGGAGGTGTGACTAGGTCTATTTATTTTTAGCCAGCCACGGGAATACATTTCATTTGTTAAAGGAAACAACATTGATTTGCATAACTGTGGTTTAGAAATAACCCTGGTTTATGCAACAATAATAACCTACAATTGGAAAACCTGGGTTTAGCTTAAGGTAGAATAGCCGTAATGCAGCCATTTTGGGATACATAAAGCATCGGATTTTTTTCGAGCGACGTCGTTACTAATCCGAACCTATTCGGTCGCGGTCGTGAACATTCGGCGGTGGAAAGTTCCACCGCCGAATGTTTTCGACCGCGCCCGAATAATCCCGACATAGCGTGAATCCCATTAGGGGTGGACCACCTTAAATCCAAACGATCATCCAATCTGTCTAAATGGATTAAGGAGTTACAGGCTATGTTAGTCATTAAATGTTTTCCTGTATGATTTCAGAAGACGAAAAAAGACAGAAGTAGTTCACACTCAAATACCCCTTTTGCAAAACTCCAAAATATTGGACTGCTGTTAATTTAATAAAATTTTAAACGAAAAGTACAAACTTGAAGCTTATGTAATGGAAAATAGTGATGTGAAAGGATAAAATACTGAAGGTCAGCATTTTTTCTTTATGTCAATGTTTTCCGATGCTTAGAAAGATTGTGTGACAATGGTTTGGTTTCTTGGGGTTTTACGCCGTTTTCAACCACTAAGATCTTATCGTGTCGGCTGGAGCATCTAACCATGGATTCCTGTCGTTCCTCATACCAGTGCTACCACAACACCCTAACCGAGCCTCCAGCTGCTCTACCACATAGGTTCACGATATCAAACCATTGATGGGTGATATTTTTGTCAGTAAGGGTATTTGCAGCGGCCGGGTATCGAACCCGGGACCTCTCGAATGAGAGGCAGATGAACTACCAACTGCGCCATGGCCGCGGCCTGTATGACAATGGTTTGGCACATACAATATCAAAATATATCCATTGTTGACAGTTGCTTTTGTGAAATTTTGAAATCAATTTGTTAAATGAACAGTTACCAACGTTTGTTACGTATTTGAAGTTCGAACGTTCCTTTATGGAAAGACAAACTTGTTATTTGCACAACGGCATTAAGAACTAGTGTTACTTTTAAAACTGGATACTTACAATAAGAATCGTCAGCTGTTAAGGTGTTTAGATTAGCTTTGAGCCTGGATCTAGAAAAGGCTCCTTTAAGGCTTTTGAGCCAAACATGGTTCAAGACCAGCCTGCGTATACACGCAGTCTGATCATGAACCTTGTTGGTCTCCAAAAGCTTATTCAAGGCCTGTAACCACCATAAGACAGCAGTAAAGATCCCGATGAGACTTCACTTAGGCACAGGCTGACCGTGAAACACGGATTTATCAAATGCTATAAAAGGGACATTTTCCAGATCCTGGATCATTTGTATTAGAAAACAAACGAACAAAGCCAACAAACAAACACACTTACATGCAAAAAGGTCAACACTGGGAGTTAGGAGTCATCCGACTTTTCTTTGGAAAGAAAATTCGACCACGTTTCAAACAAAGTAAAAAGTAGTAGGTGCGATAAAGACGTACGTAACCGTTAACGTCAAAACTAGCAACGTAACGCAATGAGAAGTAGACGCGATAAAACCGTCCTTTACCATTAACGTCCAAAGTAGCGAAGTAACGTAAAGAGAAGAAGACGCGGTAAAACCGGGCGTCGTCAGTGAAAAGTCATAATTACAGCTTACCTAGATTCAATTCGTACATGTAATATGTAGTTACGTCGCTTCTTTTCGAACAGCGACCACGGTAAATATCGCGAATTTTGACGTCAGATGATGTACACAATACCGAAAAGAAAGGAAATGAAATCTTCAAACAACGCGAAAATCAAAATACGCAAAATCGGAACATTCAATCTTCTCGCAAGTTTCAGGAAATGCAAAATACGTGTGAAATCACGTAAAAAATAGTAGAGAGACAAGTATTTGTTTCCCAAAATACTTATTATGACTGTTTATTGGTTCGTTTCCTAGCTCGTCAAATACATTAACATCTTAAAAGGTAAATAATTGATAGATAGAGATGCTTACCCAAATGCGATATAGGAAAAGGACAGCAAAATATCAGGCAAAGTACCGTAAAAAGAATTGATGCGATAAAACCGAAAGTTAATGTTTAAACGTCATAAGTAATGCTTTCTTAGACATAAACGTAAATTAATCTTCGCAAGCAAACGGCGAAAAATGTATACGATGTAGCGTCGTTTCCGTATTCATAACTACAGCTTACTACATACGTGCAATCTGTAGTTACGCAGTTTCTTTTCAAACTAAGTAACGAAACGAGAAAAAGACACGACAAAATCGTTCGTCACCACGTCATAACTATACCTTGCTGATAGACATGGCCTACTGTATATTTACAGCATTTCGTTCGACCAAAGACCACTTTTAAAGCAAGATTTCGTCGCTTTTCAGCGTAAATCTCGTAACTGCAGCTTTAAAAATCTGCAGACTACAAATAGCACCAATTGACACGACGAACAACTTAACGAAGGCGACGAACTCTTTATAAAACCAATATCAAATGGCGTAAATCGAAATACTTTATCAGCTGACAAGTTCTTATAAACATACTTACACAACATTGTTGATACAGGAAACTAAATCTACTGCCAAATTCAAAGCAAAATAACGTAAAGAGAAGAGGACACGATAGAAAGTAAATTAACGTTGAAACGTCATAACTACAGTTTGTTTGCCTCACAATCTGTAGTTACGTCGTTTCGATAAAAAAAAAAACTACGTACGATAATACGATAACTGAAATCGAATAACGCGAATTTGTACGTCACAACATGAACAACGTGACAAAGAGGCAGAACTCTTCAAAACCCGCGTAAAATAGTACAACAGCCGCGTAGCTAGGCGGAAACCCGTACACATGGATCTTGACACATATTTTTATCAAGAAGTTGGTGTGGTTTTCAACAAGAAAATATGTGAAAAATAGACCCATAGAAGCAGAGAAACCCCCACAATCCATTGCCACATGACGGAAATTTTGAATCTTCCAAATTTAATTATGATGCACACGACAATTTCGAGCGAAGGTAATTTTACATTTTCGGTCTCTCTGGGTAGAAAACATTGTAGGCAATGAAGAAATTGCTTGTCACAAGCAATTTCTTCATTTACAACAATGTTTTCAAGAGCTTTCCTGTTTTTTTTTTTTTTTTTTTTTTTTTTTTTTTTTTTTTTTTTTGGGAGGGGGGGGGCAAATTGCGTCAACGGTATTTGACAAAACATCTTCGGCTTCATCATTACAAATTTCATGGCTAGGTCCCTGTACAATGGACAAGATTTGGGAAAATATGCCACACTAACATAATAGAATCACGTTAAAAATATGATAGATCTAACGAAAATTATTCGCTTTCGATACTACCTTTTTATGACTGAACTTAACTGGTAAATGAATTTTGATAAAGGTACTTACAAAATGGCGATACAGGACAAACATCAAGATATCATGCAAAGTAACGTAAATAAATGTAGACGTGATAAAATCATACCCCGTAACTGAAACGTCTTAACTCCAGCTTACTTATATACGTATATAGGTAATCTATAGTTCCGGCTATTCATTCGGTAAAGGAACGCGTAAAATCGTAATACAGGGCCTCAAGTAGTACGTACAGGTTCGTCAGCCGATGAAGAATGCTTCAAAATGAACGAAGTTTTTCAAAAACTCGCGTAAAGGTCTTCTAGCTTCGCAAAACACGCAGAAATTATCAACCGTAAATCGTGTAATGATTTATTTTATGACTGCAAAATATTTGCTTTCTAGAATGGGTTTTTAATCTTTTTAATCGTTTGATCATTTATTTATTTATTTATTTATTTATTTTACTTATTTATTTATTCATCTATCTATCTATCTATTTATTAGATATCGCACTCTAACACAGTGGCAGTTTTCAATGGGGATAGAATATAAATTATAATCTTCCAGATTTTTCTGTCTCTACTATTCGTTCCATGTCCCAGATTCAAGTATTTGTAAGTGAACAATTTGTATAACTTACGATTAATGACCTGGCAGGGCAGCTCTAGCTAATAGCTAAAGATTCTTTACCAGGTCATTTATCGTGAACTATACCAGAGTTTTATGAGCAATAATTCGTTCACCATCGTTTCCACAAAAAATCCCTTATTTTGACGTGCGATTTCAAGAAAAAAAACGCTGACAAACATTGAGAGAAAAAGGTAAATTGCTGTTGACCACAACAATTTCTTCGTGTTCCTCAATTCTTAGATATCAAAACCTATAGCTTTTCAGCAATTTATTAGTGTATCTAATTCCAAGAATCATTACCAATTTTCTATTAAGGTAGTCCATCCCTAATTAGACATTCAGCAGTGGAACGTTACACTGTGGAATGTTTTCGATGTCGCTCGAATAGGATCGGTACTGTTACAACGATGTCGAGCGAAAAATTCAGCCATCGCTTGAATTTCAATGGGAGTGGAATACCTTAAAGGGACATTTCATTCCGATTTCAATTTTTTAAAGTATGTCTTGATGCCAAGATTGGTTATTCTAATGAGTATTTATACTATCATATTTTTTTGAAGTTGTTGCCAATAAGCGAGAAACACGCATTTAAAGTTGAGACGTAATCGATAAATTGCATATAAATCCGAACTGTTGTCCACAACAATTTGTTCAATTTTAACACAAAAATATAAATTTCTCGTAAACGGCGCAATGTTTTGGCTTGAAATTTTCAGAATTTTCATAAGGAAATATGCTCTTTCAGATAAAAATAAAGTAAAATTTATGACAAACAATTCTGAAATGTCACTTTAAGACTAGCAAGGGTACTACTAATTTCATTCAATACAAGGTTCGATAACTCAAACACCGGGTCAATGCAATCAGCCGCTGAAACTCTTCCAAAACATGATAACAATTGGAGTCCAACAGTCATTTATGAATTATAAATAAACCAGGAGCCGAAAAAATCCCTTAACCCTTTCCCAAACAGCAAAATCCGAGTGTGGTCAAAATTGAAATCTGCTTCAAGCGACAAAACATGTGTTGATAAAGACGAGTAAAATATTGCAGAGAAAACATCGAGGCAAAAGGAGAAACTGTTGGTTATCAGCAGTTTCTTCTTTTGTCTCAATGTTTTCCCAAATCGTTTTCTTAGGTAAGGGACGTCAAAACCATGTCTTGTATCGGAAAGGGTTAAGGCTTTTGAGCCCAACATGGTTCCAGATCAGCCTACATATATACACAGTCTGATCAAGAACCATGGTGTTCTGTAATTAATAGATTATCAATTATAAGATTGTTTCATGGGTAATGACCAGCCTGTACTCTGACATACTATTAGGTTGACATTGAAACATGAAAGTCTCAGAATGATGCTACAAGGGACGTTTTTCCAAATCCGCGCCCAAAAGTATTAGAATTAGGATGATTATTTAACATGTAACAATGTTTTAGTAAGCGGTTAGCGTCCCGAGCAATTAAGACTTCCGTAAGATTGCCCAGAGCCCCAGAGGATAAAGGCATTCAAAAGTTGTTAATTCAAATCCACTGCCTATGTTGTGGGTACTCATTGGACTTGCTTCGATAAAACGATTCCAATGAGTACCCACAACATAGGATTTTGATCACAGAGTATAGATAAGCAGTATAAAGTGAGCCTCTTAATTCCCCGGGAATAAAAGAACTACAATTTGGTCCAAAAGGTGGAATTCACTTTCATACTGTGAATATCACAGCTATTCAATGCTTTGACAATCGAGGCAATAAATAAACATTTAAAGATAAATTACAGCTTTTGGACTTCTATTATGGTTCAGCTGAGAATCTCTTGTTGAATTCACAAGCACACAAAACCTTAACCTTATGATAGAATAGACAGAAATGGGGACAAGAGTATTACAAACCACAGTTTTACTACTACTACTGCTGCTGCTGTTGATGATGATGATGGTGACGATTGTTGTTGTTTTGTTGGTCTTCAATAACATTTTATAAGCTGATTCTTAAAGATCATTTGCGTTCAGCAAATCCCACCATATCCTTAAAACATTTCGCTTTTGCGAAATTCCTATCATGCACATTGAAACTTATTTTCCTTTTCCCACTAAAAGTCCTAGTTTCACCAAAGTCCGCACTTATTAACAAAACTGTCTATTCGGTGAATGATTAAATGTCCTAGATTTAATTAAATTGCCACAAAATCTGTTTATTCTGTATTTTTCTGCAACATTCTGTCTTCCAAAAATGATTTTGTTGGTCTGATAACGTTCGAACCCAGTGGATTTTCGCGCTAAAATTGCCACGTGGTCAGCGAAATGCAGGCTTTTTACGTGAATTTCGTTCGCGTTGTGATCATTAGGTTTATAAATCGAAGGATTAAAAATCGCTTGATTGATTTTAACCGAAAATCTCCCTTTTCGCCCCCAGGCATATGTCTTTTATATAAAATCTACAGTTAGCATACAGAAGTAACTTTTTTTACGACAAATGCTGATCCAGATCAAATTTTGCCGTCTGACGTGAACGATATTTTTCGAATTTTCGAATACTTTTCGCGAAATAAAATGGATTTTTTGAAGAAAAAAAATGATTTGTCTTTTTATTTGTTTATTCAATGACGTATTTATTTATCTGTTATCTATTTGTGACCCGTCACGCTAAAAGGGACCTTGTAGCAAGTGTGAAAAATATCGACCCTAGCCTGTCTGCGCAGTCCGCGCAGCCAGACTAGGGCCGATACTTTCCACTCTAATATAATTTTCTAAAACTAGAATGTTTAACCTGTTTTACCATTTGCTCCTTTTCCAAATACGTCTTTTGGTTGACTTCTGCTGGACATAATCAGCTTGTCAAAATTTAAATGTTTGGACTTTGGTTAAGGTCCCTTTTAGCGTGACGGGTCTCATTTATTTTGATTTGGAGTTATTTCGCCTTCTTGCCGATATTGATGGAAAGTCAAGTCCCATTAAAAGCCTTGATCCAAAACAATGCCTAGTATTCACGATGGAGATTATGCGTCATCAGACGGATAACGACTACACATGCGCAGTTGCTTGTACTCTCTTACGAACAGAGCGCATTCTCCCTACATTCCATTTCGATAGAATGAGCTCTGTTATCGCGGGGTCGTTTCACGTCTAATCTCGGGGCCATGGCGGGATTTCGGTATCCAATCGTCGCCAATATACTCATAAACAATCGAAATTTCTGATACAAGAAATGATTGGCTGACGCTTCAAATTACCGGCTTCAGCCAAAAATAGAAGCGACGTAATGTATACGTAATCAAACAAGATAAAACTGAATTAGTTTGATTCGATCATTCAAATGTTACCGGCTTCAGCTAAAAATAGAAGCGACGTAATGTATACGTAATGATCATGCAAGATAAAACTGATTGATTTTGATTCGACAATTCAAATGATGTGCTATAATTAGATTATGACGACCAAATAGGCTGTTGGTGTACCAAAAACGGCAGAGGTCATATTTGATGGTTATAATCAATATGCCTCGGCGTTGGAGAGTAAGTTGCTTGATGCACTGCATCATCTCAGACCAAAAGGAAAGAAAGTATACGACGTGTTACACGTTTATTATTTATTATGGAAAACCTGATCTCTGTAATCGTTACTAGAAAAAAGGTGCGTGAATAGAAGGATTTATGTTAAGGTAAGACTTGGGTAATGCACTTCCTGATTAATCGTTATATTTCGACCTATTCCGTGACGTCCGCAAGTCCGAGCATTTGTATAGTACTGTTAGATGCAATATCGCCCTTTTCCGTAACAACGTGCTCAGATTTCCGGTGAATATTCTAAACAATTTTTGTGAAAATGTTTCTAAATTGTATGAAGAGTAGGTAAAAAGACCAAACAAAAGTCATAAATTCAAAATTTGAGAGCAATGAAAATTACCTCCCTTGAAATCATCTATTAGCACCATACAGATTTCTTTCCATAACTGGTCACATAGCCCATTACCCAGGTCTTACCTTAACTTTATTTCAATTGTCGCTTGATAGAATCGACCTTTCATTATAATAGTACTGATTGACAAATTCATATATTTCTCGAGAATATCTGTTCGAATACGAAAATGACAGTTGGTAGGCCTATTGAATTATTCGTCCAACGTTTTGCCCGTTTGGCTTCTTCAGGGGTTAATGCTTTCCAAAGTATTAATTCATACAGACCCGTACGACAATACGTATATCCCCATCGTATCTTCCCAAAGTTCGTAAATGCAGACTTAATTTTTTTTGTTTCTTCGTGTTTTTGTGTGGTTGTCGTTTTGTTTGGGGATGGGAATATCTAATCATACCAAACATAGTTGTAGTGTTGTCATGTTGTATCAGAACTAAAATTGAATTGTACTAAATGAATGACGACAAACCCATCATTCGGTATTCTAAATTAACCCTTTCCCAAACGACCAAATTTCAGGGTGATCCACTTCAAAAATTGCCACAAATGACAAAATGAAAGTAATTAAAGACAGAATTTGTGTAAAATATGGTAAAGAAAATATTGAGAAAAAAGGAGAAACTGCTGGTTATCAGCAGTTTCTTCTTTTGTTTCAATGTTTACCAAGGCTTTTCTATTAGGGACGTCAAAACCAGGTCTTGTTTGAGAAAGGGTTAAACGCAGAAACTTGCTAATTGCAAAGAAAAATATCAAAGTGGTGGTCCATGAATCAAATTACTAGATTTTACGACGATACTTGATAGACTAAGAGGATGGTTACGGAGAGTCCGTCATTAACGACGGAAACAATGTATCCAACCCGTTCACAAAAACTATGTTTGTTTTACAATCACTGATGGTGAACTCGGCCAAAGCGAGGGACGTTTTTCCTACAACAAGGTACAGATATTTTGCGTTTAAATGTGAGCTCAAAGGTCTGATTGGATATTTTTTCTAATAACAATGAATTTGTTCTAAAAATACACCGGGTTTGCAGATATAGATCCACAAGCAAAAATTGACAGCAACGTGATTTTGTGTTTACTGTTTCTAAACCAATACACTCTTCTCATTTGTACCGTTTACAATGTGCACGTGATAAATGAACAGGTTGATTGGTTGTAAACGATAAACACAAAACTACGTCACTGTCAATTTTTGCTTGTGGATTTATACAATAGTACCGGCCGAAATTGACAGTGACGTGGGCTAATGTTTACTACTTGACAACCAATCAACTCTGTTCGTATTTGTAACGGTGCAAATCAGACGAATTGATTGGTTTTGCATCAGTAAACATCAGCCTACGTCACCGTCATTTTCGGCTGGGACTATTGTATGTATTGACAAACCGTCTGTGTTGTTATAAAATCTCGTAACTACGGGCTTTATCGAAGCCGTAGTTACGATATTTTATAACAACACCGACGGAATACTATGATCGCGAAAAAACGTCCCACGCTTTGGCCGAGTTCACCACCAGTGGCAATGTTATTTATAAGACGGAAAAATCATGAAATAAATTGAAGCAAAAGACAACAGTTATTGTCCAGCAAGATTAACCCGGGACATCTGCATATGTAATGACCCCATTTCGGCTTTGTTTTGTTAAGACGCTCAACTAACGGACTTTGCGCACGAAAATTAAGTTGTCCCGGGTTAACCTTGCTGGACAATATTCTCTATAACATTTGACCCTTTCCTCTCCTCTCAATATCGATTGAGTTGTATTGTACATACATATAAAAATATGTTTTGAAAGGGACATTCTATTCCGATTTCATTTTTTTAAAGTATGTCTTGATGCAAAGATTGGTTATTCTAATGCGTAGAAATGCTGACAGTTTTTTGAAGTTGCTAGTCATAAGCAAAAACTACGCCTTTAAAGTTGAGACAGAAATGACAAATTCCATATGAATCTGAACTGTTGTCCACAACAATTTGTTATATCTTTGCACAAAATTATATATTTTTCGTAAACGGTGCAATATTTTGGCTCGAAATTTTCAGAATTTCCATAAGAAAATAAGCTTTTTCAGATAAAAATTAAAGTAAAATATGGAAAAATAAATGTGAAATGTCACTTTAACAAACATTACATTTGTCGTCTGCAAACTATACCAGTCGATAATAAGGCCATTTGTGAAAAGGTTTGATATCAGAAAAATCACGAAAATGATAGTTATAAAACTCTTTTATTCCGTGATTAAAACTCTCTTTTTGTCATATCATATTTCTATCTTACTTTTCCTTTTAATTTCCGCTGGGACTGAAAAGAAAACAAATCATCCTTGAACTTTTGTACTTCTGAATTATTGTCTTGTTTGAAACGAATCGCTGTTTTTCAACAAAAAAACTGCATCTGAAAACAAGCTGAAAATATGCTACATGTACAAGTATTATATGAAAAACGACAAAATGGCTAATTTTAGAGCCATTTCATTCACCGTGTCTAAAGCATTTGCGACAATAACCGAGTAGAAATCAGATAGTGAGGGCCAAGATCAGACTGCACGCCTGTGCATTCTGATCTTAGTCAAAACTGTTAGGAAGCTCTTTGATAAGAACAGGATTATGTCATGTAAGTTACATAACAGGGTTAAATATCAGATGCGATGTGTATGGGCATCTTATCGATGCTTTTCAACAAAAACCGTGTAACTGCAGCTTTAAACAAGCTGCAGTTACGAGGGTTTTGTTGAAAAGCGACGTTATAATATTTGAAACCATTCGCATCCAAAAAATTCTGATCACATACTAACGCGAAGAATTATCAGTGTCCACGCAGGGGGATCGTGTGACTTTTTCAGAAAATCGTCAATTATATTGCTCAATAGATCAATTTGAATTCGGATCGATGTATTGAAGGCGGGAAAACATAAGGGATAAGCTGGACATGGCAGGCTTTTTTTAATATAACAGATAAAAAGGTTATTGAAGACCAACCAAAATTTTTTGAAACATATAATGTTATATAATATTATGTGCAAGGTAGAATGCCCGTAATGTCGCCACTTTTAGATTAGAGATTAATAAAACATCGACTTTTTTCGAGTGGCGTCGTTTCATATCCGAACCTATTCGGACGCGGTCGTAAACATTCGGCGGTGGAGAGTTCCACCGCCGAATGTTTTCGATCGCGCCCGAATAATTCCGACGTCATGCGAATCTCATTAGGGATATTCTACCGTAATTGATTCTTACATCAAACAAATTGCATGACGTGTTGTACCTTTCTCTGCTTCAAAATATTTTCGAATCGGCCAATTATTGAGAGACTTGATTTCCTGTCGTGCTCTTTGTATTTTTGTATCACATGTACAGTTGTCGCCACATCGTATGGCACAATGTTTATGTTTTGTTCAAATGTAATTGAACGTTAAAGAAAACATAAACACGTGCCATACGATGTGGCGACAACTGTAAGAGATGAA
This sequence comes from Fragum sueziense, assembly GCA_963680895.1. Classification (NCBI taxonomy): domain Eukaryota; kingdom Metazoa; phylum Mollusca; class Bivalvia; order Cardiida; family Cardiidae; genus Fragum; species Fragum sueziense. The sequence continues at coordinate 15,680,779 of OY804603.1, read as the reverse complement.
GAAAGTGACACTTCGTCGCTTTTCGGGTTTTTTTTTCTTGTTGTTGTTGTTGTTGTTGTTGTTGTTGTTGTTGTTGTTGTAATTGTTGTAGTAGTTGTTGTTGTTGTTGTTGTTGTTGTTGTTGTTGTCTGTATACGAGTACAATTGACCAAACGCCAATCGATAGATCGCACCACCCAAAGTAGAATCTAAGACAAACAATGGGGAGCATTGACTTGTCGAATGTTTTGATAGTCAGTAAATAGATCGATACAATATCACGTGCAACGAAGACTTTAAGACAAACAATGGGTGTGTGGCATGTTTCTGATCGTCCATTGGATTGTCGATGGTTTTGATTGACAGTCGGCGTTTCGGTCAATTATTCGGAGACACTGTTTATGTACAATGTGGCCATCGAGAACAATCCTGAAATTATGAAACTTGGAAACGCACAATGTGATACATGTATATAATTTGGCTATCTGAAACATCTTGAAGAAAGCAAAGTTTTAACGAGCCCAGCGAATGCTGGATTGAAAGAAAAGAAGAAAATGCTGATCACAAGATTTCTCCTGATTAGAAACCTTTCTAAATACATGTATTAATCTGTAGATTTTTTTATTTGTGCAGCATTATTTCTATCATCCGCAACACTTGTGAAGCTCGATCACCGAAAATTGCTTTGTTATGTTTGGGAAAGGTAATACTAGTAATGCACTTGGTTCAATTTACTCTCCAAATCCGAGGTCTATTGATTAACCATCAAATATGACATAGCTCTGCTGTTTTTGATACACCAACAGCCTATTTCGTCGTCATAATCTAATTATAGCACATCATTTGAATTATCGAATCAAAATCATTCAGTTTTATCTTGCATGATCATTACGTATACATTATGTAGCTTCTATTTTTGGCTGAAGCCGGTAACATTTGAATTATCGAATCAAAATGATTCAGTTTTATCTTGTTTGATTACGTATACATTACGTCGCTTCTATTTTTGGCTGAAGCCGGTAATTTGAAGCGTCAGCCAATGAAGGTTTGTATCAGATTTTTCAATTGTTTTGTTGTGTATAGCCAACGATTGAATACCGAAATCCCACCAAGGTTCCGAGATTAGACGTGAAATGACCCCGCGGGAACAGAGCATCATTCTATCATAATGGAATGAAGAGAGAATGTGCTCTGTTCTTAAGAGAGTAGGTTCAATTGTGCATTATTGCTAAAAGGACTGTGGTAAACGACTAACGATTAGGAAGATAGTTTTAATAACAGAAAAACGTGATAAATGATAATTATGAAATATCGATGTTTTTCAACAAAAACCTTGTAACAGCAGCTGGCTTTAAGCTGCAATTACGAGATTTTAATTGCTAATCGACGATATGAGACAATTTATAATTACAAATCGTCCTTGTAAATGCAAAACCTCGTATATCGTTTTTGGAAAATTTTAAAAGGGAGGGAAAAAAGAAACTGAAATGTTTTAAGTAGTTAGTCCCGTCCACATAGAACAGCTGATTTGTTCTTTGGCTATATTGATTGATTGAGGAGGGGATTTTCACAGGTATGAAGCATTGTTGTGCAATGCACCTACATGATCTATTTTTAGACTCAGTCATTGTGAATCGGCGAAGCGCGGAATAGCAGACGACTTCTCTGACGTTTATACTAATATAGCGAAGGGTTCCCCTTTGGAGACGACTCTTTTGGTATGAGATAAGAACGGTAATAATATCTCATCATTTTTTAAGGACGGGGTAAACCCTTTCTCAAACGACAAAATTTTAGGGTGATCTACTTCAAAAACTGCCACACATGACAAAAAGGATGTTATTAAAGATAGGATCTGTGTAAAATACAGCAAAGAAAGTATTGAGACAAAAGGAGAAACTGCTGATTATGGACGTCAAAACCAGGTCTTATTTTGGGAAAGCGTTAAGTATTCTGTCTTTCGTACTGCTTTGAAGATGCTGACCGAAGATGTACAACAACATCGCATTTTTGCGTTGAATTCGATTGCAGACGATATTACATATACGCGGAAGATGGAAAAAGGAGAAAATGGAAAGACTTCCTCTCTCTCTCCTCTTCCCAACATTTCTTTTCTTTCGTCGTTCTGTTACTGTAATATAAAGGGTGTGAAAGACCCACTCTGTCTTTGCGTTTTCAACGAGTAACAATCCGACCGATCTAGTTAAAACCGGATCATTAAACATGTCGTAACACGCTAATATTCATATACATATAAAATACTGCATTGTTTCAAATTTCAATATAAGAACGGAAATAATCTCTCATCATTTTTAACGACGGGGTTAACCCTTTCCCAAACGACGAAATTTTAGGGTGATCCACTTCAAAAACTGCCACAAATGACAAAATGAATATTATTTAGGATAGGGTCTGTGTAAAATATAGCACAGAAAATATTGAGACAAAAGGAGAAGGCACTGTAGTTCATAAAAAATACTCCAGACTCAGTCGAGCGAAACGATGTAAATAACTAGTACACCTTTAAGCGTGACGTCACAATAAATCGGCTACTTGAGAGAGAGAGAGAGAGAGAGAGAGAGAGAGAGAGAGAGAGAGAGAGAGAGAGAGAGAGAGAGAGAGAGAGAGAGAGAGAGAGAGAGAGAGAGAGAGAGAGAGAGAGAGAGAGAGAGAGAACACTTAACCCTTTCCCAAATAAGACCTAGTTTTGACGTCCATAAACAGCAGTTTCTCCTTTTGTCTCAATATTTTCTGTGCTATATTTTACACAGACCCTATCCTAAATAATATTCATTTTGTCATTTGTGGATCACCCTAAAATTTTGTCGTTTGAGAAAGGGTTTACCCCGTCGTTAAAAATGATGAGATATTATTACCGTTCTTATCTCATACCAAAAGAGTCGTCTCCAAAGGGGAACCCTTCGCTATATTAGTATAAACGTCAGAGAAGTCGTCTGCTATTCCGCGCTTCGCCGATTCACAATGACTGAGTCTAAAAATAGATCATGTAGGTGCATTGCACAACAATGCTTCATACCTGTGAAAATCCCCTCCTCATTCAATCAATATAGCCAAAGAACAAATCAGCTGTTCTATGTGGACGGGGCTAACTACTGTTTTACTTGAAATTTGGACATGTTGTTCAAAAATAATGTGTCATTTATACTGATCAGTACAAATATCTCAAAACTTGCGATAAAATTTTTAAACTGGGCACAAAAGTTTATACTTTGAAAATAGCAAAAAACGACATACGAGGTTTTACATTTACACCGACGAAATGAAGATTGGCTGCGGCCAGAATGGTTCCCACCTGAATGATCTGATGCTTATTTTTTCCACACTGCCATACTAGTGAGTTTCTAACCAGGCCTCGGTTTCTCGAAAAAAAAACTTAAGTACAAACTCGTGAGAACATGCTCAACTTCAAACAAATACTCTCCAACGTTGAAGGGTATTCGATTGAAGTTCACCTGGATTTCGTGCGATTTGAGCACGGTGCTCAGATTTGAGCATGGGAACGTTGTTGTTTTTTCGAGAAATCGGGGCCAGATGTGAAAAAATTTGAGCAAATGAAACTCACAAATGTATATTTACGTTCTGGAAGCCAGACTACCGGGAGGTATTAGGAGAAAATAGTGCAAGAAATTGTTGTCTGTGTCTGCAGAGGGTTGTAGGGAGTGTTAAACAATAGTTTAGATACTGCTTTCTTTGATAATTTAGTATTTTTGCATCTGCACTTTGGCTGTAAAGTATAGTATATTTTTTGCATTATTTGCAGGACTACATTCTGCGAATAATTCCCAAAAATGTACATGTAGTTGGGCGGAAACCAGCCATTCTAAAGTGAAAGTAAATAGTGGTCCTCTTCTTTGTTTGATATTTTCAGATTTTTCTTATCATTCTATACTGAAACCACCATAAAAGGGAGTGCAGAGGCGGCAGATCAAGCAACCAAAGTGGCGAGTGTCCGCGAATGTTGTTGAAGATACATGTACTGTGACAGCGGTAAGTTGACCATTTTAACATAGGCTAAAGAAGGGAAAATTTATACCGGGGTAAAACCATTAGTTTCTATACATGTAACGTGTAGCATGGAAAAAAAATTAAAAAGGAGGTAAAATCGTTGTACATAATATAAATATAGCATTCGAGATTTTGTTCAATTTGCCTTTCCGATGTGTCATAGAAGAATAATAAAAAAATTTAGTTTATGAATGAATACAATGTAACTGTGGAATATGACAAACCTAATCTTAATGAAGGCATTATCTAACCATCGTTTTATTTATAGAACAGAAAATATTGGGGCTAGATGAGAAAATACGATAATCAGCACTTTCTTCGTCCTTTTCAAAGTTTTCTTAACCTTGGGTGGTAAGCAATTTTAAGCTCATCGTCGTCTTTCAGCAAAAACCTTGTAACTGCAGCTTGATGTAAGCTTCTGTAACAAGTTTTTTGTTGAAAAGTAGCGATGTGTTGTTTGGGAAAGAATTTAGAGCCATTAACCCTTTCCCACACGACAAAATTTTAGGGGTATCCACTTCAAAAACTGCCACAAATGACAAAATGAAAGTTATCAAAGATAGGAATTTTTGTAGAATATGGCTTGGAAAATATTGAGACAAAAATAGAAACTGCTGGTTATCAGCAGTTTCTTCTTTTGTTTCAATATTTTCCCAAACCTTTTCCATTAGGGACGTCAAAACCAGATCTTGTTTGGGAAAGGGTTTAGTGTAGCCTACTGGACTCAATTGGTCATTATTTCCGGAATGGTCTTGCAACACGCATAACAATTATATGGAGACACCATTTATAACAGAAAAACATGACAAACGATGATTATGAAATGTGAGGTAATTTCTGATTCCTCATTTTTGTGTCATATTTCTATCGCAATTTTTGCATGCCTAATTGTTTGCTACTTTTATGTTGCTCTTGTTTGTTTGGTTTGGGTTCAGGTGTTTGCTGTTTTTTACATCCATAAAGTAGTGTATTTGAGTTTGAGTTTATTGGGGTTTTACGCCGTTTTCAACTACCAGGGTCATATCGCGGCGGCTGGAGCTCCTACCCATGGATTCTTGTTGTTTCTCAAACCAGTACTACCACAACACCCTTACCGAGCATCCAGCTGCTCGCCCACTTAGGTTAACGATTTCAAACCCATTGGTGGGTGACAATTTTGTCAGAAAGGTTATTAGCCGCGGCCGGGTATCGAACCCGGGACCTCTCGAATGAGGGCCAGATGCGCTACCAACTGCGCTAAGGCCGCGGCCTGTAGTCTATTTGAGGCCAACATGCACATACATCAGTCCATGCATACGCACATCAGGTCAAAACATCATCAACAGCACCCAGGCTTATTTGGATTCATGGTTTTCTCTAAGGCCTTTTTCCACACCCCAGCTCCATTTCACATGATGTATATGTGCCGTTTTAAATGGTTTTGGGAAAAGTATTCTTATTACAAATAACCATTTTTCATTTTTATTGTTATTCTTATCTCGATGCGTTTATTAGCGTTGTGAAAAGATAAGACGAATCCTAAGCCAAATAAGATACTATAGATTTTTACGTCTCTAAAAAAAGACTTTCGAGTTTCTCATATCATTGGAAGAATAGGGAAGCACCATATTCCCAGTTTGCATGTTTCGAGTCCCTTTATCAGTCAATATCTTTTATGAAAAGTCTACGTGTTTTCTGCATTTGAATGATAAAGAAACTATTTTAAAACCTGAAAAATCGGTGTTTTCCGCCTGACTTGTATCTTGTGAATAAAGTTGGTAAAATGGAAATTTTAAGTTTTTATCTATCAAGCCAAAGCATATGAAATGACCTGAATCGATAAATTTTACTATCTTGACATTTCTACGACATCACCTGCATAGGTTCGGATACGTAACGACGCCGCAAGTTTTATGAATCTCAAAATGGTCACATTACGGGTATTCTACCTTGAGGCTTCATCCGTTGCAATAGACTCCTTTCAATTATTCTTTTAGTCCGTACCCGCAGAACACTTCCGGTGGAAGGGAAATTAACATTGTACGTATACACGGAGAAACGGTTTGAGAATTGTTACTGAAAATAGTAACAAATCGCCATTATCATTACGAGGCTCCCAAAAATGCGGAGAAAACAATGACGGCGCACGTGCATTCAATATACACACGACTTCCGGTGGCTATTGTGTGTATGGGGGGCGGGTCTTAGTGGAAACTTGTCTATTGACGGGAAGTATCATTTATATCATTTTCATATCATTTGTATCATAAATTTTGATGCTTGTAACCGCTTTCAAATAAAACTAGTCTTAATTTTAGTTGTTTATAAAAGGTTTATCAAGTCCCTCTTTCGTCTGTCGCACTGATTTGTAAAGTTCATTGTTCTACATGTACATAAAGTACATTATATACTGTACTAAATGAGATTAAATTCCCAAGAGTTTGGGAAAATGTAGCTAGTTATATCGCTGGCCATATTTCATATTTTAATTCTTATGAACACTACAAAATAGGGGCTTAATGAGGATAGAACTTGATTGCATGGCGACAAAAAACTGTTACAAAATATTGAAGGAAAGTGAGAAAATATGTATTTCTTACATTAATGATTTCCAATTTCAAAATATATTTCTACCATAGGATTCAAACACATGTCTTTTTTGTGAATGGGCTAGTTGTTTTATATGTATCTTGATCTGTCTACAATTAGAAGAATATGCAAGCTGATCTGGGACCATATTCACCAACATTTCTAAATCGATTATCTAAAGCAAAATTACATTACAACCATCTGATTGGACGAGACGTATGTCTCGTCCAATCAGATGAATTGTAGTGTAATTCTTAAGGTAAACTTTGAATAAGACCGGTTGATGGATACCATCCATGGGTTCCAAGAATAGAGTTCCCTCTTTCAGATGCAAAAGCCCGTCTTTTTATGAATGATATACTTAATACTCTCTGAAACTTTGAGAGAATCTTAACTCAATTTTAAAACCGGATTTTCCCTGTAATTCATGGAAAATGGAAACACAAGAAGTATCATTACTTTTACTAATACCGGTAATCAGTATCCATGACTAAAACCAACTTTCCGGTACACACCATGGATAAAAGAAGAGTTTAAAGGTGGACAGTCGTTTTTACACCGTTTGCGACAGATTTTTCCAGAAATTCCTAGTTTTCAATGTACTACCCACAGAATGGCATTTTTGTGCTGTATTGATGTTACGTTCGTAAGAAATAAGATCCTTTACTAAAATAATGTTTCGGTACATTTAATGGAGAAAAGATTTTTTGGAAAAATGAAAAATTCCTTTTTACACCGTTTGGGAACCATTTTTCACAAAATTCTCGTTTTCAAGGTACTACCTTTAAAATGTTTTTGTGTGGTATTGCTGTTATATACGTACAGAATCAGTATCCATGACTAAAACCAACTTTCCGGTACAAACTATGGATGAAAGAAGAGTTTAAAGGTGGACAGTCGTTTTTACACCGTTTGGAACAGATTTTTCCAAAAATTCCTAGTTTTCAATGTACTACCTACAGAATTGCATTTTTGTGTTGTATTGGTGTTACATACGTAAGAAATAAGATCTTTTACTAATAAGATGTTTCGGTACATTTAATGGAGAAAAGATTTTTTGGAAAAATGAACAATTCCTTTTTACACCGTTGGGAAACATTTTTCACAAAATTCTCGTTTTCAAGGTACTACCTTTAAAATGTTTTTTGTGTGGTATTGCTGTTATATACGTACAGAATAAGTATCCGTGACTAAAACCAACTTTCCGGTACTATGGATAAAAGAAGAGTTTAAAGGTGGACAGTCGTTTTTACACCGTTTGGGACAGATTTTTCCAAAAATTCCTAGTTTTCAATGTACTACCTACAGAATGGCATTTTTGTGCTGTAATAATAATAATAATAATAATAATAATAATAATAATAATAATAATAATAATAATAATAATAATAATAATAATAATAATAATAATAGTAATAATAATAATAATAATAATAATAATAATAATAATAATAATAATAATAATAATAATAATAATAATAATAAAGACTTTATTTAACGAGGCAGCACAGTTGGGATAAACCCAGTCTTCCCTGTGCTGTATTGGTGTTACGTACGTAAGAAATAAGATCTTTTACTTATGAGATGTTTCGGTACATTTAATGGAGAAAAGATTTTTTTTGAAAAATGAAAAATTCCTTTTTACACCGTTTGGGAACCATTTTTCACAAAATTCTCGTTTTCAAGGTACTACCTTTAAAATGTTTTTGTGTGGTATTGCTGTTATATACGTACAGAATCAGTATCCCTGACTAAAACCAACTTTTCGGTACATACTATGGATAAAAGAAGAGTTTAAAGGTGAACAGTCGTTTATACACCGTTTGGGACAGATTTTTCCAAAAATTTCTAGTTTTCAATATACTACCTACAGAATGGCATTTTTGTGCTGTATTGGTGTTACATACGTAAGAAATAAGATATTTAACTAATAAGATGTTTCGGTACATTTAATGGAGAAAAGATTTTTTGGAAAAATGAAAAATTCCTTTTGACACCGTTTGGGAAACATTTTTCACAAAATTCTCGTTTTCAAGGTACTACCTTTAAAATGTTTTTTTGTGTGGTATTGCTGTTATATACGTACAGAATCAGGATCCATGACTAAAACCAACTTTCCGGTACAAACTATGGATAAAAGAAGAGTTTAAGGGTGGACAGTCGTTTTTACACCGTTTAGGACAGATTATTCCAAAAATTCCTAATTCTCAATGTACTACCTACTGAATGGCATTTTTGTGCTGTATTGGTGTTACATACGTAAGAAATAAGATCTTTTACTAATAAGATGTTTCGGTACATTTAACGGAGAAAAGATTTTTTGGAAAAATGAAAAATTCCTTTTTACACCGTTTGGGAAACATTTTTCACAAAATTCTCGTTTTCAAGGTACTACCTTTAAAATGTTTTTTGTGTGGTATTGCTGTTATATACGTACAGAATCAGGATCCATGACTAAAACCAACTTTCCGGTACAAACTATGGATAAAAGAAGAGTTTAAGGGTGGACAGTCGTTTTTACACCGTTTGAGACAGATTTTTCCAAAAATTCCTAGTTTTCAATGTACTACCTACAAAATGGCATTTTTGTGCTGTATTGGTGTTACGTACGTAAGAAATAAGATCTTTTACAAAAAAGATGTTTCCGCACATTTAATGGAGAAAAGATTTTTTGGAAAAATGAAAAATTCCTTTTTACACCGTTTGGGAAACATTTTTCACAAAATTCTCGTTTTCAAGATACTACCTTTAAAATATTTTTGTGTGGTATTGCTGTTATATACGTACAGAATCAGTATCCGTGACTAAAACCAACTTTCCGGTACATACTATGGATAAAAGAAGAGTTTAAGGGTGAACAGTCGTTTTTACACCGTTTGGGACAGATTTTTCCAAAAATTCCTAGTTTTCAATGTACTACCTACAGAATGGCATTTTTGTGCTGTATTGGTGTTACGTATGTAAGAAATAAGATCTTTTACTAAAAAATGTTTCGGTACATTTAATGGAGAAAAGATTTTTTGGAAAAATGAAAAATTACTTTTGACACCGTTTGGGAAACATTTTTCACAAAATTCTCGTTTTCAAGGTACTTCCTTTAAAATGTTTTTTGTGTGGTATTGCTGTTATATACGTACAGAATCAGGATCCATGACTAAAACCAACTTTCCGGTACAAACTATGGATAAAAGAAGAGTTTAAGGGTGGACAGTCGTTTTTACACCGTTTGGGACAGATTTTTCCAAAAATTCCTAGTTTTCAATGAACTACCTACAGAATGGCGTTTCTCTGCTGTATTGGTGTTACGTACGTAAGAAATAAGATCTTTTACAAAAAAAATGTTTCGGTACATTTAACGGAGAAAAGATTTTTTGGAAAAATGAAAAATTCCTTTTTACACCGTTTGGGAAACATTTTTCACAAAATTCTCGTTTTCAAGGTACTTCCTTTAAAATGTTTTTTGTGTGGTATTGCTGTTATATACGTAGAGAATCAGGATCCATGGCTAAAACCAACTTTCCGGTACATACTATGGATAAAATAAGAGTTTAAAGGTGGACAGTCTTTTTTACACCGTTTGGGACAGATTTTTCCAAAAATTCCTAGTTTTCAATGTACTACCTACAGAATGGCATTTTTGTGCTGTATTGGTGTTACATATGTAAGAAATAAGATCTTTTACTAATAAGATGTTTCGGTACATTTAATGGAGAAAAGATTTTTTGGAAAAATGAAAAATTCCTTTTGACACCGTTTGGGAAACATTTTTCTCAAAATTCTCGTTTTCAAGGTACTACCTTTAAAATGTTTTTTGTGTGGTATTGCTGTTATATACGTACAGAATCAGGATCCATGACTAAAACCAACTTTCCGGTACAAACTATGGATAAAAGAAGAGTTTAAGGGTGGACAGTCGTTTTTACACCGTTTGGGACAGATTTTTCCAAAAATTCCTAGTTTTCAATGAACTACCTACAGAATGGCATTTTTGTGCTGTATTGGTGTTACGTACGTAAGAAATAAGATCTTTTACAAAAAAAATGTTTCGGTACATTTAACGGAGAAAAGATTTTTTGGAAAAATGAAAAATAACTTTTTACACCGTTTGGGAAACATTTTTCACAAAATTCTCGTTTTCAAGGTACTTCCTTTAAAATGTTTTTTGTGTGGTATTGCTGTTATATACGCACAGAATCAGGATCCATGACTAAAACCAACTTTTCGGTACATACTATGGATAAAAGAAGAGTTTAAAGGTGGACAGTCGTTTTTACACCGTTTGGGACAGATTTTTCAAAAAATTCCTAGTTTTCAATGTACTACCTACAGAATGGCATTTTTGTGCTGTATTGGTGTTACGTAGGTAAGAAATAAGATCTTTTACTGAAAAAATGTTTCGGTACATTTAATGGAGAAAAGATTTTTTTGGAAAAATGAAAAATTCCTTTTTACACCGTTTGGGAAACATTTTTCACAAAATTCTCGTTTTCAAGGTACTACCTTTAAAATGTTTTTTGTGTGGTATTGCTGTTATATACGTACAGAATCAGTATCCCTGACTAAAACCAACTTTTCGGTACATACTATGGATACAATAAGAGTTTAAAGGTGGACAGTCGTTTTTACACCGTTTGGGACAGATTTTTTAAAAAATTCCTAGTTTTCAATTTACTACCTACAGAATGGCATTTTTGTGCTGTATTGGTGTTACGTACGTAAGAAATAAGATCTTTTACTAAAAAGATGTTTCGGCACATTTAAAGGAGAAAAGATTTTTTTTGGAAAAATAAAAAATTTCTTTTGACACCGTTTGGGAAACATTTTTCACAAAACTCTCGTTTTCAAGGTACTACCTTTAAAATATTTTTGTGTGATATTGCTGTTATATACGTACCCAATCAGTATCCGTGACTAAAACCAACTTTCCGGTACATACTATGGATAAAAGAAGAGTTTAAGGGTGGACAGTCGTTTTTACACCGTTTGGGACAGATTTTTCCAAAAATTCCTAGTTTTCAATGTACTACCTACAGAATGGCATTTTTGTGCTGTATATGTGTTACGTACGTAAGAAATGAGATATTTTACTAATAAGATGTTTCGGTACATTTAATGGAGAAAAGATTTTTTGGAAAAATGAAAAATTCCTTTTGACACCGTTTGGGAAACATTTTTCACAAAATTCTCGTTTTCAAGATACTTCCTTTAAAATGTTTTTTGTGTGGTATTGCTGTTATATACGTACAGAATCAGGATCCATGACTAAAACCAACTTTCCGGTGCAAACTATGGATAAAAGAAGAGTTTAAGGGTGGACAGTCGTTTTTACACCGTTTGGGACAGTTTTTTCCAAAAAATCCTAGTTTTCAATGTACTACCTACAGAATGGCATTTTTGTGCTGTATTGGTGTTATGTACGTAAGAAATAAGATCTTTTACTAAAAAAATGTTTCGGTACATTTAATGGAGAAAAGATTTTTTGGAAAAATGAAAAATTCCTTTTTACACCGTTTGGGAAACATTTTTTTACAAAATTCTCGTTTTCAAGGTACTACCTTTAAAATGTTTTTTGTGTGGTATTGCTGTTATATACGTACAGAATCAGTATCCGTGAGTAAAACCAACTTTCCGGTACACACTATGGATAAAATAAGAGTTTAAAGGTGGACAGTCGTTTTTACACCGTTTGGGACTGTTTTTTCCAAAAATTCCTAGTTTTCAATGTACTACCTACAGAATGGCATTTTTGTGCTGTATTGGTGTTACATACGTAAGAAATAAGATCATTTACTAATAAGATGTTTCTGTACATTTAATGGAGAAAAGATTTTTTGGAAAAATGAAAAAATCCTTTTTACACCGTTTGGGAAACATTTTTCACAAAATTCTCGTTTTCAAGGTACTACCTTTAAAATGTTTTTTGTGTGGTATTGCTGTTATATACGTACAGAATCAGTATCCGTGACTAAAATCAACTTTCCGGTACATACTATGGATACAAGAAGAGTTTAAAGGTGGACAGTCGTTTGTACACCGTTTGGAACAGATTTTTCCAAAAATTCCTAGTTTTCAATGTTCTACCTACAGAATGGCATTTTGTGCTGTATTGGCGTACGTACGTAAGAAATAAGATCTTTTCCAAAAAAAAATGTTTCGTTACATTTAATGGAGAAAAGTTTTTTGGAAAAATGAAAAATTCCTTTTTACACCGTTTGGGAAACATTTTTCACAAAATTCTCGTTTTCAAGGTACTACCTTTAATATGTTTTTTGTGCTGTATTGCTGTTATATACGTACAGAATCAGGATCCATGACTAAAACCAACTTTCCGGTACATACTATGGATAAAAGAAGAGTTTAAAGGTGGACAGTCGTTTGTACACCGTTTAGGACAGATTTTTCCAAAAATTCCTAGTTTTCAATGTACTACCTACAGAGTGGCATTTTTCTGCTGTATTGGCGTTACGTACGTAAGAAATAAGATCTTTTACTAAAAAAAATGTTTCGGTATATTTAATGGAGAAAAGATTTTTTTGGAAAAATGAAAAATTCCTTTTTACACCGCTTGGGAAACATTTATCACAAAATTCTTGTTTTCAAGGTACTACCTTTATTCAAGGTACTACATTTAAAATGTTTTTGTGTGGTATTGCTGTTATATACGTACAGAATCAGGATCCATGACTAAAACCAACTTTCCGGTACAAACTAAGGATAAAAGAAGAGTTTACGGGTGGACAGTCATTTTTACACCGTTTGGGACAGATTTTTCCAAAAATTTCTAGTTTTCAATTAACTGCCTACAAAATGGCATTTTGTGCTGTATTGGTGTTACGTACGTAAGAAATAAGATCTTTTACTAAAAATGTTTCGGTACATTTAATGGAGAAAAGATTTTTTGGAAAAATGGAAAATTCCTTTTTACACCGTTTGGGGAACATTTTTCACAACATTCTCGTTTTCAAGGTACTACCTTTAAAATGTTTTTGTGTGGTATTGCTCTTATATACGTACAGAATCAGTATCCGTGACTAAAACCAACTTTCCGGTACATACTATGGATAAAAGATTAGTTTAAAGGTGGACAGTCGTTTTTACACCGTTTGGGACAGACTTTTCCAATAACTCCTATTTTTCAATGTACTACCTACAGAGTGGCATTTTTGTGCTGTATTGGTGTTACGTACGTAAGAAATAAGATCTTTTATTAAAAATAATGTTTCGGTACATTTAATGGAGAAAAGATTTTTTGGAAAAATGAAAAATTCCTTTTTACACCGTTTGGGAAACATTTTTCACAAAATTCTCGTTTTTAAGGTACTACCTTTAAAATGTTTTTTGTGTGGTATTGCTGTTATATACGTACAGAATCAGTATCCGTGACTAAAACCAACTTTCCGGTACATACTATGGATAAAAGAAGAGTTTAAAGGTGGACAGTCGTTTGTACACCGTTTGGGACAGATTTTTCCAAAAATTCCTAGTTTTCAATTAACTGCCTACAAAATGGCATTTTGTGCTGTATTGGTGTTACGTACGTAAGAAATAAGATCTTTTACTAAAAAATGTTTCGGTACATTTAATGGAGAAAAGATTTTTTGGAAAAATGAAAAATTCCTTTTGACACCGTTTGGGAAACATTTTTCACAACATTCTCGTTTTCAAGGTACTACCTTTAAAATGTTTTTGTGTGGTATTGCTCTTATATACGTACAGAATCAGTATCCGTGACTAAAACCAACTTTCCGGTACATACTATGGATAAAAGATTAGTTTAAAGGTGGACAGTCGTTTTTACACCGTTTGGGACAGACTTTTCCAATAACTCCTATTTTTCAATGTACTACCTACAGAGTGGCATTTTTGTGCTGTATTGGTGTTACGTACGTAAGAAATAAGATCTTTTATTAAAAATAATGTTTCGGTACATTTAATGGAGAAAAGATTTTTTGGAAAAATGAAAAATTCCTTTTTACACCGTTTGGGAAACATTTTTCACAAAATTCTCGTTTTTAAGGTACTACCTTTAAAATGCTTTTTGTGTGGTATTGCTGTTATATACGTACAGAATCAGGATCCATGACTAAAACCAACTTTCCGGTACATACTATGGATAAAAGAAGAGTTTCAAGATAAACAGTCGTTTTTACACCGTTTGGGACAGATTTTTCCAAAAATTTCTAGTTTTCAATGTACTACTCACAGAATGGAATTTTTGTGCTGTATTGGTGTTACGTACGCAAGAAATAAGATCTTTTACTAAAAAAATGTTTCGGTACATTTAATGGAGAAAAGATTTTTTGGAAAAATGGAAAAATCCTTTTTACACCGTTTGGGGAACATTTTCACAAAATTCTCGTTTTCAAGGTACTACCTTTAAAATGTTTTTTGTCTGGTATTGCTGTTATATACGTACAGAATCAGGATCCATGACTAAAACCAACTTTCCTGTACAAACTAAGGATAAAAGAAGAGTTTAAGGGTGGACAGTCGTTTTTACACCGTTTGGGACAGATTTTTCCAAAAATTCCTAGTTTTCAATGTACTACCTACAGAATGGCATTTTGTGCTGTATTGGTGTTACGTACGTAAGAAATAAGATCTTTTACTAAAAAAATGTTTCGGTACATTTAACGGAGAAAAGATTTTTTGGATATGAAAAACTCCTTTTTACACCGTTTGGGAAACATTTTTCACAAAATTCTCGTTTTCAAGGTACTACCTTTAGAATGTTTTGTGTGTGGTATTGCTGTTATATACGTACAGAATCAGTATCCATGACAAAAACAACTTTAAGGTACATACTATGGATAAAAGAATAGTTTAAAGGTGGACAGTCGTTTGTAGACCGTTTGGGACAGATTTTTTTAAAAAAAAAATCCTAGTTTTCAATGTACTACCTACAGAGTGGCATTTTTGTGCTGTATTGGTGTTACGTACGTAAGAAATAAGATCTTTTACTAATAAGATGTTTCTGTACATTTAATTGAGAAAAGATTTTTTGGAAAAATGAAAAATTCCTTTTGACACCGTTTGGGAAACATTTTTCAAAAAATTCTCGTTTTCAAGGTACTACCTTTAAAATGTTTATTGTGTGGTATTGCTGTTATATACGTACAGAATCAGGATCCATGACTAAAACCAACTTTCCGGTAAAAACTATGGATAAAAGAAGAGTTTAAAGGTGGACAGTCGTTTTTATACCATTTGGGACAGATTTTTCCAAAAATTCCTTGTTTTCAATGCACTACCTACAGAATGGCATTTTTGTGCTGTATTGGTGTTACGTACGTAAGAAATAAGATCTTTTAATAAAAAATGTTTCGGTACATTTAATGGAGAAAAGATTTTTTGGACAAATGAAAAATTCCTTTTTACACCGTTTGGGAAACATTTTTCACAAAATTCTTGTTTTCAAGGTACTACCTTTAATATGTTTTTGTGCGGTATTGCGGTTATATACGTACAGAATCAGGATCCATGACTAAAACCAACTTTCCGGTACAAACTATGGATAAAAGATGAGTTTAAGGGTGGACAGTCGTTTTTACACCGTTTGGGACAGATTTTTCCAAAAATTCCTAATTTTCAATGTACTTCCTACAGAATGGCATTTTTGTGCTGTATTGGGGTTACATACGTAAGAAATAAGATCATTTACTAATAAGATGTTTCTGTACATTTAATGGAGAAAAGATTTTTTGGAAAAATGAAAAAATCCTTTTTACACCGTTTGGGAAACATTTTTCACAAAATTCTCGTTTTCAAAGTACTACCTTTAAAATGTTTTTTGTGTGGTATTGCTGTTATATACGTACAGAATCAGTATCCGTGACTAAAACCAACTTTCCGGTACATACTATGGATAAAAGAAGAGTTTAAAGGTGGACAGTCGTTTGTACACCGTTTGGGACAGATTTTTCCAAAAATTCCTAGTTTTCAATGTTCTACCTACAGAATGGCATTTTTGTGCTGTATTGGCGTACGTACGTAAGAAATAAGATCTTTTCCAAAAAATGTTTCGGTACATTTAATGGAGAAAAGTTTTTTTGGAAAAATGAAAAATTCCTTTTTACACCGTTTGGGAAACATTTTTCACAAAATTCTCGTTTTCAAGGTACTACCTTTAAAATGTTTTTTGTGTGGTATTGCTGTTATATACGTACAGAATCAGTATCCATGACTAAAACCAACTTTCCGGTGCATACTATGGATAAAAGAAGAGTTTAAAGGTGGACAGTCGTTTATACACCGTTTGGGACAGATTTTTCCAAAAATTCCAAGTTTTCAATGTACTACCTACAGAGTGGCATTTTTGTGCTGTATTGGTGTTACATACGTAAGAAATAAGATCTTTTACTAATAAGATGTTTCTGTACATTTAGTGGAGAAAAGATTTTTTGGAAAAATGAAAAATTCCTTTTTACATCGTTTGGGAAATATTTTTCAAAAAATTCTCGTTTTCAAGGTACTACCTTTAATATGTTTTTGTGCGGTATTGCTGTTATATACGTACAGAATCAGGATCCATGACTAAAACCAACTTTCCGGTACAAACTATGGATAAAAGATGAGTTTAAGGGTGGACAGTCGTTTTTACACCGTTTGGGACAGATTTTTCCAAAATTTCCTGGTTTTCAATGTACTACCTACAGAATGGCATTTTTGTGCTGTATTGGTGTTACGAACGTAAGAAATAAGATCTTTTACTAAAAAAATGTTTCGGTACATTTAATGGAGATAAGTTTTTTTTTTGGAAAAATGAAAAATTCCTTTTTACACCGTTTGGGAAACATTTTTTACAAAATTCCTGTTTTCAAGGTACTACCTATAAAATGTTTTTTGTGTGGTATTGCTGTTATATACGTACAGAATCAGTATCCGTGACTAAAACCAACTTTCCGGTACTATGGATAAAAGAAGAGTTTAAAAGTGGACAGTCGTTTTTGCACCGTTTGGGACAGATTTTTCCAAAAATTCCTAGTTTTCAATGTACTTCCTACAGAGTGGCATTTTTGTGCTGTATTGGTGTTACATACGTAAGAAATAAGATTTTTTCCAAAAAAAATGTTTCGTTACATTTAATGGAGAAAAGATTTTTTGGAAAAATGAAAAATTCCTTTTTACACCGTTTGGGAAACATTTTTCACAAAATTCTCGTTTTCAAGGTACTACCTTTAAAATGTTTTTTGTGTGGTATTGCTGTTATATACGTACAGAATAAGTATCCGTGACTAAAACCAACTTTCCGGTACAAACTATGGATAAAAGAAGAGTTTAAGGGTGGACAGTCGTTTTTACACCGTTTAGGACAGATTATTCCAAAAATTCCTAATTCTCAATGTACTCCCCAGAGAATGATTTTTGTGCTGTATTGGTGTTACGTAGGTAAAAATAAGACCCTTGACTAAAAACCACTTTTCGGTACATTCCATGGAGATAAGATTTTTTGGAATAGAGAAAAAAATATTTTTTACACCGTTTGGGAAACATTTTTCACAAAATTCTTGTTTTCAATGTACTACCTTTAAAATGGTATTTTTGTGTGTTATTGCTGTTACATACGTACAGAATCAGTATCCATCAACAAAACCTTGTAACTAAAAAGATTGTACTCTCGATGGAGAAATCTGAAATATACTCATAAGCGTGATTGTAAACACTTTACCGCTGGTAGCCTATATTGGAAATTGGCCAAATTTGGAGAATGAAGAATTTTGGATGGAATACCTTAACATGTATAAGAGGTCGCATAACATTTGTAACCAAAAGGGAAGCGGAACAGCATGGGTGTTTACAAGTGTTGACAGGTTGGAATCCACTTTGGCTCTCCCATGGCTCTAATGAGTCGTGAAAACGTTGCAATATATTGCACATAACGTATTTAAACCATAATTAGATACCAAACACTTCATGTAATTCAATGACCAGCTGTGGTGTTTTCCAAGACATCGGAAATTGATGAGGGTATCCGGATTCTAAAATTCCGGATACCTTGATCAATATCCCTGGTCATGACATCGAAGTTGTAAGTAGTGTTTCGTTTCTAAGTTAGGTGGGTGATATACCTTCAGAAAAAGGAAAAGAAAAAAACACTCCCACATTTAAGTTAAATGACATATTTTTCTTCCCAATTCGACACAATTTTCGAGATTAATCGAGTGAAATAAGAAACTTGTCTTGGC
The DNA here is from genome assembly GCA_963680895.1 of Fragum sueziense. NCBI lineage: Eukaryota > Metazoa > Mollusca > Bivalvia > Cardiida > Cardiidae > Fragum > Fragum sueziense. The sequence continues at coordinate 15,662,021 of OY804603.1, read as the reverse complement.
TGATATATCATTTCTAGTTTTTGCTGGTATTTCTAATTATCGTTTTGGTCTCTAGAGGTGTATTACAAAGTATATTTTTTCCTGGAAAATATGAAGCCATCCAAATTTTGTGATAACACCGATGCGTGCTGGAAAGAATCCTAGCCTAATATTGGACTGGCAATACAATACAATGCAAAACAAACAATTTATGAAGGTTTTAATGGTGTATTGTTAAACTGAAGTGACCGTGCGCTATGAATATTTATAAACAAACGTTATCGTCTGCAATATTGACAATAATGAGCACAAGGTTACTTCGGTTCAATAATATGAAGGTGTACGCTTGCACGAGATTTCAGCGAGTGTTACATGAAAATGGGGGTAAAAACAGATAAGGGTTGTAAAAAAGTATCGTAACTATGTATAACCCACGATAAATGATATGGCAGAGCATCTCTAGCTATAAGCTAGGGATGTCCTGTCAGGCAATTCATTGTGAGCGTTGTGATAGATGCATTGTTTTTTATGTTAAAGATTCGTGCAATGATATAGATCTCGATAAATAACCTGCCAGAGCATCTCTAGCTAAAAGCTAGAAATGTTCAGGCAGATCATTTATCGAGACATATACGAAAATGTAATACTAAAAGAATATAACATGGTTTCCGCATTTAAACGACCTTCCTCGAAGTGGCTAATCACGTGATACATCAATTTCAGAAAATCTTCAATAGTTTTGTCAATACTATATCGAATTTAATTCGGTTTGAAGCAGAGAATGTGGACATGCGTCTCGCATTATATGGACGTGATGGATATCTTAAAGAATAAGCTGATAAACAGGTTATTGAAGATCAACCAAAACTTTGGTTGATCTTCAAAAACTTTTTCATAAGTTGATTTTTCAAACGTTCCACCACGTACAGCTTTTTTTGGTATTTTTCTACCTTCTCTGAGTCAAACTGAAATCAAATTGGTCAAGTTTTAGCAAAAATATTGATGATTTTCCTTAATTTTGAGTCACGTGATTAACCACCGTGTATCTGATCTTTGATCAGTCAGTACATTGTATACGAGCACAAGCAGCAAAAAATAAAGGCGGTTGATATACCAAACCAACACTAGTCTGCTTCTGTAGTAGGAATGAATTTCTGCTAAAAATAGACTAAGTTTAATGCTATAAATTGATAAATCGTCGATGTTGTTGTAATATCTCGTAACTGCAGCATCAAACAAGCTGTAGTTGCAACGTTTTAGATTTACACCGACGTAATAATGATATTGTTTGTCCTGAGTTACATCACTGTGTACAGCTCACGATAATTGACCCGGCAGAGCATCTCTAGCTAATTGATAGGGATGCTCTGCCAGGTCATTTATCGTAAGCTGTACTTGATAAAATTTATCCTTGTAACAATTTTTGGTTTTTCTGTATTCATTTTTGGCTCGTGTCCCTGGTACATTACTTTCTATGCTGAAATGTGACATTCGTAGCTACAAAATCAATGCAAAAACAACAGAAGGAGGTTTTTTAATTCAATCAGAAATTGAAGTATTTTTCTTGTTAGAATTTTTATATCGGGTTGTGCGAAATTATCACGCGATACTACGATGCATTGTACATCGTCTCTTTTACAAATACAAACTGCTTTTTGTCTAATTTTTCCTCATTCAAATAAAGACAAACGGGAATTTATTTATAACTCGTTTTTCATTGTTTAAGGTGATTGCATTTTAAGACAAAATCCATGTTTAAGCATGCATGAATATCTTGTTTAGATTGCCGAAATCGACCTTTGCTGCTGCTGGATTAAGAGTCCACAAATCAGAACGTGTAAATATATACTAAGCACAACAGTATAGGGATATCGAAATTGGGTTTATATTTTACCACGAAATCATCAAAATTTACTCAAAATTTTTCAATGTATCTCTTCTTCTACATCTTTTAAAAGAATAAAAATTCAAAAATTTATCGGTCGCACTATTATAGACTGTTTTTTCATCGAGCGTATGTAGCAGTACCGTCTGTTTCGAAAATCGCATAATGCATAATGGTGCAAATACTGTATATGACTTGTAGGGCCCAAATCCTTGTTTCTTGAGATTCAATTTCCCTGCATTTGGATGTCTGCGCGCTTAAAGCGGTCCTGAAAGATCCCGGTAATGTTGATATCGTCTATATTTCAATGAACTTAAAACTTCTATGATAGCGAGAACGGAAGAACGCGCCAATCGGTTGCCTGGTCAATGTATCCGTAGACGCGTTGTGACACAGTAAACTTCAATGCAATACCACAAGGTCAAGCTTTCCTGCGATCTGCAAGTGTTGGCGGTCAATTATACGACAACGTTGAACCATTTTCTTACAGCCAAGAACTTGTTTGCGAATATGTACTGTTTAGATTTCATTCCGAAAAGTGGAAATTGCATGTGCATGTACAACATCAAGCAAAGGTAATAATAGTACTCCCCAAAAAATTATATCATCTTCCAAGAAACTTTACATTTCAATCAAAATCTACCATTGAGTCTCATTATTCCTATATTGTTGTGCCTAGTATAGTTTAAAGAGTAAAATATCTAAAGCAATTTGAATCATATTGTTTCATAATTAATAAAAATGTCACACATGTTTACAACATGATTTCGTATATTGCTTGTACAGAAAAAAACATTAACATTAGCTTCCTAGGAAAATAAGTACATGTATATTACGGTCAGACCTTTCTCAAACAAGCGATTGTTTAGGAGTCAAAGCGCTTTGATTGAAAGTCCCTTATAAAAAAAAGGCCTTGGAAAAACATTGGGATAAAAGGGAAAAATGGTGATAAGCAGGATCGACTGTTGGCATATTGCATACATAAAGTTTTGTAAGTGTATTTAGATGGAAAAGCTTGAAACCAAATATTCCTCATCATTCTTCACAATTTTATATAGATACGTTTCAACAAAAACACCGTAACTGCATCTTGTTTCTAGCTGCAGTTACGAGGTTTTTGTGTGAAAAGCGACGGTATGCTATTGCCAAGAAGAAAATACTTTCAAATTAAATATTTGCAGACCTATCCATTTCTCTCTATACACCTCCATTAACCATTGTAAAAACATCTGATTTTGACGCTCTAAGTAAAGATGACTTTCGAGAGAAAAGCTTACTAATAGTTCTCTCCTTTTCAACAATGCTTCCCACACAATTATACTTAGATATTTTATTCTAACTGTACATAACATTTATTTGCCTTCTGCATCATATTTAAATTGGACAATCCTAAATATTTTGGAAAGGGTTAGGTTTGAAAAACCGTCTGCAGACATAACTATTTATTTCAATTGACCTCCATTAGAGAATATATGGTAGCATTTCTATCGACAATATCCTTATTTTGCTTCAACCATTTTCAAACTAGACTTTGTTTAATAACCCTCACAAAAACGGACAGAGAAAACATTGATAAAGAATAAAATAGTACGGTGCGTTGTGTAATTCTGTTTGATGTAAGTGAAAGAGGTTTAAATCAAATGGATTCTTAAAAAGGATAAGTTAAGTAGACATCACCAAAAAGTTTGATGGACAGCTGTGAGCCTAAAAATGAACTTTATATACTCAGCAAAAGAGCTAACGCATCACTTTTTAAAAATGCATAACTTATTTATTGTCAAAGATTTAGATTTTCAATTTGGCATATCTTTATCCCACAAGTTTCTGCTCTCATTCATAAATTTATTTTAAAGTGTTCTTCTTACATGACCGCGTCATATGAAAGGGGGACCAAAACGGTTTTTCGGCTCGTGTAACTTGTGATCTTTTTCAATAATTTTTGTTTGAATTGATTTTGAAAGCTGTTTTATTGTTGGATTAAAGTCTGAAAAAATCAATCCCTTATCTAACGTACCAATGGCTGTTCACAGACAACGTAGCTCGCATAGACGCACCTTCTTAAAAGAAAAGGTCAAAATTTCAAGGTCAAGGTCACAATGTCAAATTTTATGGTCTCAGATGAAAGGTCTTGGTGGGACCTGTCTATGTGTGAAATATCAAGACTGCATCTCATACAGTTCATAAGATAAAGACCGATAGGTTTTTGTCTAAGTAACCTACGTCGCCGTCGACGCCAACAATGGAACTAACAACACTAGCGACGTAACAGTACCTCTGCGGGAATAGATTACGCGCCCACAAAAGTGTTAAAGCCGTCGGTTTGTTTAAGAAAGGGTAACTTTTCTACACAGGAACTCTTTCAATACAAACGGTTTGAAAGTTATGCGTGAATTTCCAAATCTAATCAAATCAGACTTTATGAATTTTAGAATTAAGGGTGTCCTTATTAAAATTTCAATATTTCATAACAAACTGTAGCATTTACTATCAAATTTTATAGGCTTCTTATCGAATTGTTGTAGTCGACATGTGCAAATTTTGAACATATTCTGTAGATTCGTTAAAGAAATATTAACAAAGATCTGAGTAATGCGTTAGCAGTTTTGCCGAGTACTGCCCTTGAATGTAAAAAATAGCTGTTTTGTCTTTGTGTTCACTATAACATCTACAAATTTTGATACATCTGACAAAACCTTGTTAAAATGTTGGTCATGACAAGACCTTCCATGGATGTATTCTTTAACACTATCTGAATCTCACATTTAGAGTTATGTGCCCTTGAAATTGGCGAAAACTACCGTTTTTTGCTTTATGTTCGCCATAATAGCCACAAATGTTGACCAATTTTAGTAAAACCTTTTTACAAAATGTTGGTGACTGTAGGATTTTGCTTCAGATTTTTTTTTTTTTTTTTTTTTTTTTTTTTTTTTTTTTTTTTTAATTGAAATTTCATGTCTAGAGTTATGTGCCCTTGAATTCGACAAAATTGCCATTTTTGACTTTTTGACTATTTTCCCTCTTTCAGCCAGAAATATTGACCAATGGAAACAAAACTTAGACAAAACATTTTTGACTATGAGACCTTGCATGGGTGCAATATTTAGTTTTATAGGAGTCTTACATCCATAGTTATGGGCCCTGGAATTTTACAAAATTGCCTTTTGACCATCTCTATAATTACCACAAATATCGACAAATTATGACAAAACTTAAACGAAATGTTGTTGACTATAAGACTTTATATATGTGATTTTATTTGGTTTGATCGGACGCAAACAGTGGGAGTTATGTGCCCTTGAATTGAACGCAATTGCCGTTTTCGACTTTCTTTTGCATCTTAAAGCCAGAATTATAGATGAATTGAGCCAAAGCTTAGATAACATTTTGGTTACTATAAAATCTTGCTTCAGTGTAATTGTTAATTTAACCGAAATCTAATATCAAGGGTTATGTGCCCTTGAATTTGGCAAAACTATTAGGCATTGATTTTACTATAAATATGAATCAATTAAGACGCAACTTTGAAGAAATACTGGTGACTATTTTATATCAGTGATTTTTTAAGTCTAATCGTACTCAAACTTTCGGAGTTATGTGCCCTTGAATTTATCAAAATAACAGTTTCAACTTTCTGTTGCATCTTATATCCACAGTTATGGACGAAGTAAGCGTTATTGGACAAAAAATTGGGTACTATAAGATGTGTGTAATTTTTAGCTTGATCGAAACCCTTTGATTTTGACAAAATGCCCCTTTCGGGCATGTTGTTACGATACAGCCTAAACTATTGACAAATTAAGACGAAACTTGGCAGAAATATTGGTGACTGTGGAATCTTGCTTGATCTGAGCGATTTTTAGCTTAATTGGAATCAAGCATTCAGAGTCCCTTGATTTAGACAAAATTACATAATATGGCTTTAATTTTGTACAATTATAGCCACACATATTGGTCAATTACTAGTATATAAAAACTTACACAAAATGTAAGTTACTGTAAAATCTTTTAAATATCTGATTTTTTAGCTTAATTGGAACATCACAGCTAGAGTTATGCACCCTTGAATTTGACAAAATTGCCTTTCTGAGCCACAAATAATTACCAATTTAGACGAAACTTTTAAGAAATGTTTGTGACTGTTGAAGCTTGCATAAGGGCGATCTTGTTAGCTTGATCGGAATCAAACATTTACAATAATGTGCTCTTGAAATTTTACAAAATTGCATTTTCAGCATTTTTTCAGTTATAACAGCCACGAACATTGACTAATAAAAAGAAAACTTAAACATAATGTTGATGACTATAAGAGCTTTTATCGGTGCAATTTTCATCTGTTTAGCAATGTCACGTCTAGAATCATGTGCCATTGAATTTTTCAAAATTGCCGCTTTCCACAAAATTTAGACAAAATGTTGGGGACCATAATATTATGTGCAATTTTTTATTGATCGGAATCACACATCTTAAGTTTATATGTGCCATTGAATGTGACAAAATTGCCTTTTTTACTTTTCTTTCACTATATAACAGCTACAAATATAAACCAATCAAAACGAAACTTTGCTGAATTGTTTATGCTTGTATTATCTTTGACCAGTTTAATGTTTTGATTCATAAATTCAGTTTATCGAATAAATATAATGGCCAAACGTTACATAAACCAAATAAAACACAATTATTTACCCCCACCCACCACTTTTTCCTCTGTGATTTGGTCATGCGCTTCTTTAAATGTCATGATATTTAGTTTGTCATCAGGGTCTAACTTTTGTCTTACATGTTGTGGGACCTAGATTATTACTAATGCTATGTCTTGAGCTCTACGTGGATTTTTTTCGTCTAATAGAATAAAACACCACAATTTCCCCACCCACCAATCTTTTTCTCTCTATTGTAGTCTTAATACAATACACAATGACATGAGTTTTTGATTTTCTTTATTTTCCGGCCTTTGGCTAATATTCTGTGACAATTCAATTATTTCAAATGCAATATCTCGAGCTCTAACTCGAATTAGAGCTTTTTTAGCTTTGCTCATAGTACAACCTCTATATATGAAAAATACCGAAAAATAATTATGACAATCGATGTGTATTATTCCTGTAAATATACATGTCAAATTTTATAACGGTATGATGATAATTATAAAAGTTATGCCCCTTTGTAAAATTACGGGTTAGAAATTTTGTAAATCTAAGCCGCCATTTTTCGTATCATTTTTCATTTTACAGCTGTCCATCAAAGTTAAATGATTAGAGCAATGTCTTCAAATCATGAAAACGTATGATGGAAACCTCTTTCACTTACATCAAGCAGAACCTAAAAAATGGACATAACGCACCGTACTAAAAGGTGATTAACAGCCTTTCACACGACAGGCCCGTATGAAGCTATTTCATATTGAGATGTCTGAAGCCTCTGTGTCTGAATATTGGGGGGGGGGGGGGGGGGGGGGTAACTAGACTTTCCTTAAATTTTCAATGTGAAAGGCATTTTTGGCCACCTTTGTGGGGGGGGCTTATTTGGTGGGGGGGCTATGCAACCCTAGCCCCCTGTTCCTACTGGCCTGCATGATATCACTTGTGGTATGGAATTCACAAGTTCCGTGCATATGTATAATATTTTGTTGTCTTAAACAGACGTTTCCATCTGAACATCTCAAGTTTTTACCGGAATAATTAAGTGGGAAGCAGGTTGTGTAGACTAAGATCAGACTTCACCTTTTTTAGGCTGATCTTAGTCTACACAGCCTGCCAAAGTTTTGGGTCACAAAAGAAACATGGCGTGAACAGCATGAGAAGGGTTAAAGCCACGGATATGATGTTTTTGAAAAAAAATGCATTGATATTGGCTTCGTACAAATTTTCCTTTACATCTTTTTCAATAACCATTTATAGCCTTTAGGCGGTAAAGAAAAGACTGGTTTTCTGAGAAATGAAGTATTATTGGCAGACAAATAAACGCTTTCACAAATTAGAGCTGCTTTCGAAAAATCCAACAGAACAAAAGACATAAAATTGCCCCAATCATCCTCAATCAATATCTGTTTTTGCAACCCTTATCAAGAAATCTTGGGGAAACATTGAGACAAAAGAAGATATTGCTGATAATCACCATTTTTTAAATAAACAAACTTATCTTTATCGACATTTATCAAGTCGTTTACAGCAGTTCGCAAATTTGTAATAAGGTCTAACTCAACATTTGACGTTGGTAACGATTTATATCAAACCGAAATCGAAAGTTTCAAAGCACGAAACGCCTTTTTACAATGTCAAAGAATGTAACAAAAAAGGACTGCTACATGTAACAGCTACTAATTTAAAAATTGTTTGAATCAGAGAAGGGGGATTATTCAATTCTTTAAACAAAAACAAATTATTGACGAACACGTTCAATTTTGGGCGTCAATTACTTTTTTAATCTGCTGCCGTTTAAAAGATCCTTCGCAATCAGCAAATCTCTGGCGTTCTCCCACCTTCTCTGTTTTTTACAAATCTGTCATTACATCAACAGAGTTATTGACGGCAAATGTCGGAAGCGATGTGTCACGTGATTGCCCGCTATGTATATTAAGTCAATTAACAATTGCCATCCATTACCTTTATGGACTTTGCCAAGCCGGATATTCACGCAGCGATCATCACTGTATGGAAACTACTGTATGTATAGTTAGCTGGGTTTTCCGAAGTCAAAATAAAAATGGCGGACTGGATTTCTGTACAAGGTAGGTGTCATGTATGATCTGAACGATCTAAACATGCTTAGTTTTTATATGCTTCTATTTGCGGACGATATTGCCGTTTTTTCCACAAATAAAGAAAGTCTGCAATGCATGTTGAATGACATAGCAGCATATTCATACAAATGGGGTTTAAAAATTAATGTTGGTAAAAGTAAAATTTGTATTTTTGAAAAACGCAAGAGCATGAATCAGTTCACATGGTTAATAGATGGGGAAGAACTTGAAATTGTAGACAGCTTTTGTTATTTAGGTGTTAATTTCTTTAGAACAGGAAACTTATCTTTTGCAGTAAAAACGCTTCACGATCAAGCTTTGAAATCGATGTATGGTCTATTATCAATTTTTAAAAGAATCCCTATGGATATTAAAACTAAACTTTCGCTTTTTGATAAATTAGTAGCACCTATCTGTCTCTATGGATCTGAGATCTGGGGAATATATGACTATAAACAGGCAGACTCATTGCATATTAAATTCTGTAAAATTATACTTGGGGTAAGCAAAAGGGCATCTAATGATGCAGTGTTAGGTGAGTTGGGTAGATTCCCACTTTCTGTAATTGCCCTTCAAAGATCATTAAAATATTGGTTAAAAATCCGCAATTCACAAGTGTACATACTTAAACAAACGTATTCTGATATAGAACAAAGTTTAATCAATGTTAGAACAAGTTGGATCTCAAACATTAAATCCGTATTATGTAATCTAGGATTAAACTATATTTGGAACGATAAAGATACAAATTACTTCCCTTTAATTCAGCAACGTATTAAAGACCAATTTATTCAAGAATGGTTTTCGAAAATTTCTACATCCTCGAGATTGAATTATTATCAACACTTTAAGAATAGTTTTGAATTAGAGTCGTATTTAATAAATATTAAAAACGATAGACTCAGAACTCTTCTTTCTAAATTTAGAATATCTGATCATAGACTGGCTATAGAAACTGGCAGATACTATAACATTCAGAGAGAAGATAGAATTTGCAAGATTTGTAACAATAATTTTATTGAATCAGAGTATCATTTTATTTTAGTATGTTCTAAACTCCGAGACTGTCGGAAAAAATTTATCAATTGTTCTTTTCCTACAATAAATTTGTTCTACAGTTTGATGGCATCCAAAAACAAGAAAATGCAATTAAAAATTGCTAAATACTTATCAGAAGCAACGATTATCAGAAATAACAGTCTTCAAGAATGAAATACGTGTATATTATATGATGTTAATGCCCATATAATGTACGCGTATGTAAAGATTTGATTAACTTAATGACATTATGGCGCTGTTTGTTCATATTGTGTTTTTGTTTGTTTGTATGTTTATATGTTGTTTAAATGTATTATTTGAATTAGTAATAACATGCTATTTTCCATGTATGTGTTGATATTATTATGTAAATGTTTTTGGCCAAGGGCACAGCAAGTGCCGACATGCCTAATAAAGAATGTTGAGTTGAGTTGAGTTGTATTTTTGGTCACATACTATTGAATATGTTATTTCATGCAACTTGACGGATATCAGCGTGAAGGCAATTGGCTGGAGAACCAATAAATATAGCCCCCTTTTTACAAATTTGCCTCGTTTGACTGTAATGTTTGAATTAACACAGTGTCGTGTTGACCTTGAAATCCGAAGCGATATATTTTGAAAAATCGGTCTGAATTTCCGAATTCCTAATGTTCCTGTCAACAACACATTCTTACCTGAAATGTTTCGACAGATCGTCTGTGTAGTCTACATTTGTTGTAATTACACTTTGAAAATTCGCATGCTGTACAGCTGTGTGCAAACCGAAACTAACCCGGTGTACAGCTGGGTGAAACTGTTTTTCTGTATGTGTGGGTGCAATATCTAACCCGAAAACACTGTATGTTTGGGTTTTTCTGGATAAAATCAGATACATGATTCCGAAACTCTTTTGTGTTGAACTATCGAAATATATATTCCAAACTATCCAAACGATTTTCATTAAAGAGACATTTCACATATAATTTCTCATAAATTTCACCTTTCCTTTTATCTGAATGAACTGAATTTCTTATGAAAATTCTGAAAAGTTCAAACCAAAGTTTTGCGCCGTAAGAGACATATATTTAATCTTGAAATTAAACTCATTGATGGATGCCGCAGTTAAAATGTAAATGAAATTTGTCCTTTTCGTCTCAACTTTAAAGGCGTTTCCTTTACTTATCAGCAACATTTTCAAACAACTGATAACATTTTTTAAAAACGCATTAGAATAATCGACCTTGGCATCAAGACATACCTTTCAAAGTGAACTAGCAATGTTATGTCTTTTTAGTGTGCTTCAGAAAACGTATGAAATCGATAATCTTACTTCAGTCTTTCTGTATATTTTTTTTCCATTATCGTTTTCGTTCTGTAGCAAACCCAAAGTGAATATTCACACCATCTTTTTATAACTGGTATCGGACTATCCCACAAATGAAAATATACACAAAATTATATAATAACTAAATCAAGTATATCATGTTTTTTTCAAAGGGTTATTACAACCAAAGTAAAATTACACAGACGAAATATTGAAACATATCCCTAAACCTTAACTACGGTATCAATTTCTGCACCCATCTAGTCGTGTGCTGTTTTCAGGAAAATTAGGCATTCAGAAATACAATCCGTTTTTTTAGCCTAACATTTTTTTATTTTTTCAAAAGCATAAAATTATTGAAATGATATGTGGTACGTGTAATACTATTGTTATTTTTTTATCATATTCTCCACGTAATTAGGGGGAAGCTAACGTTGTTCAAGGTCATACAACTTTTAATATTATGTAGTTGAGTCATATTTCGTTACATCCGGCGTAATTGCCCCTTCCCCAACGAGATTTAATTTGCGAACCAACCTTCTAAAATAGATATCATTCAATGAATAGATTAATGTAAAGTGCTATTTTTTTTCTTGTTTTGTTTTTGTTCACAATAGGTTTTGAATGTATCTATGTCAAGTTTACTTCCATGAGATAGTTTCCTTTTTTTGTCAACATTATGAATATATATATTTTACTCGAGGTACCATTAAACAACAGTTTTGATGCAACGAATGTGCCAAATTAGTAGTGAATGAGTATTTGTTCCATCCGTAATCTACTTCAAATTGTAAAGGATGATAAGGTCGAACAAAGTTTGACCATAAATATATGCCTTGACAGATTATATACAAAGTAAGTGTATGTATGTACCAGTAACTTCCCCACGCCCTTATTCGTATATATTTGAACCCCCATCATCAAAATCCTGGATCCGCCACTGGCATATTATGTTCAACAGCATTAATTCTATATTTCAATTTTGAATAAAAAATATTTACCGTTTTATGGCCACACATCGAAAGATCGTAGTAGCCTGGAACCCCTTTGTATCGGTCTACTTATATTTAACAAATGACAGCCATGAAAATAAATAATTTCCCTTATTCATATCATGTCTTCTTGTAAAATAACATTTAACGTCTGTTATATCAAAAAATCACTGTCAAAATCCCAGTTCTATAGTACAAATATGTCAACAATCGACAGCCATATCAAATTTGGTTAATAATGGCGTCACCCCATTATATCAGTACATTGTGATTGAATGTTGAAAAGGTTAAAATAATGACTGACAAACAGCATCAAAAAGTATTTTAATTGAATCCGCAGTTTCCTTTTGACAATAGGTGTACACATTTTTGGAAAATAACAAAGCTTCAATGTTTTCTATCACTTTTAACAATGGCTACCTGTTCAATTTAACCAAGTTTTAAAATGTTTGAATAATTATTACCTGATGAACAGATATTTAATAAAATCGGTACTGGAAAGATGCAGTGACCTAGTTGTTAATGTAAATAGTCTGAAGGTGGCACTACGATCTTTGTATCACGAAATTTGCAAAAAGACCGATACAGTGGATAGACCGATACAATGGAGTGGTAGTTACTGCGTATGTCAGTCGGAAAAAATATAGGCCTACATAATTTCTGTCTGCGGACATTGACATAGTTAATTGTGTCTTATGAATCAAGCCAATATCACTCCTTTTCAATTTCTAGTAAATGTTATGTAAAAGTCTCTGACTAAAATGGTCAAGTCGGACCCTTTGAAAAAAAAGCATGATATACTTGATTTAGTTATTATATAATTTTGTGTATATTTTCATTTGTGGGATAATCCGATTCCAGTTATAAAAAGATGGTGTGAATATTCACTTTGGGTGTGCCATAGAACGAAAACGATAATGGAAAAAAATATACAGAAAGACTGAAGTAAGATTATCGATTTCATACGTTTTCTGAAGCACACTAAAAAGACATAACATTGCTAGTTCACTTTGAAAGGTATGTCTTGATGCCAAGGTCGATTATTCTAATGCGTTTTTAAAAAATGTTATCAGTTGTTTGAAAATGTTGCTGATAAGTAAAGGAAACGCCTTTAAAGTTGAGACGAAAAGGACAAATTTCATTTACATTTTAACTGCGGCATCCATCAATGAGTTTAATTTCAAGATTAAATATATGTCTCTTACGGCGCAAAACTTTGGTTTGAACTTTTCAGAATTTTCATAAGAAATTCAGTTCATTCAGATAAAAGAAAAGGTGAAATTTATGAGAAATTATATGTGAAATGTCTCTTTAATGAAAATCGTTTGGATAGTTTGGAATATATATTTCGATAGTTCAACACAAAAGAGTTTCGGAATCATGTATCTGATTTTATCCAGAAAAACCCAAACATACAGTGTTTTCGGGTTAGATATTGCACCCACACATACAGAAAAACAGTTTCACCCAGCTGTACACCGGGTTAGTTTCGGTTTGCACACAGCTGTACAGCATGCGAATTTTCAAAGTGTAATTATAACAAATGTAGACTACACAGACGATCTGTCGAAACATTTCAGGTAAGAATATCAATTTCTCCACCCATCTAGCCCTGTGTTGTTGACAGGAACATTAGGAATTCGGAAATACAGACCGATTTTTCAAAATATATCGCTTCGGATTTCAAGGTCAACACGACACTGTGTTCATTCAAACATTACAGTCAAACGAGGCAAATTCGTAAAAAGGGGGCTATATTTATTGGTTCTCCAACCAATTGCCTTCACGCTGATATCCGTCAAGTTGCATGAAAGAACATATTCAATAGTATGTGACCAAAAATACATGACACCTACCTTGTACAGAAATCCCGTCCGCCATTTTTATTTTGACTTCGGAAAACCCAGCTAACTATACATACAGTAGTTTCCATACAGTAACCATTAGGACTTACAATTCAAGAATGAAATGGTCCCATTTAGTTCATTTAGTTAACCCATTACCAGATGGAAAGCAAACGAAAATTTCATTAATATATTTTTTATATATATTGCTGTGCCACGTGGTTCCCTGTCGTTTATAAATTAACCCTTTCCCAAATAAGACCTGGTTTTGACGTCCCTGGTAGAAAAGGCTCATGAAAACATTTAGGCAAAGAAGAAACTGCTGATAACCAGCAGTTTCTCCTTTTGTCTCAATATATTCTATGCTATATCTTACACAAATCCAATCTTTTTCAATCTCTATTTTTTCGTCTGCAGCAGCTTTCAAATTGGAGTGCCCTAGATTTTTGTCGTTTGGGAAAGGGTTTAAGTCAATTAACAATGGGAATCTATTTCCTATATCTCTATGAACGTTGACTATGTATAGCAAGCCGGATTCTCACGCGGTGATCATACGGGCGCATAATTCAAGAATGAAATGGTTCCATTTAGTTCCATTAACCCCTTAAATGTACAGTACAAGACGGTATTTTTACTCGTCAAAATTCAAAGATGTTGCTAACGAAAATATCAAGTAGGGTAAGGAGGGGCAAAACGCCCAGGTGGGGTCAAACGCCCACCCCTATTATTTCGTCACTCATTATGTCAATTGATATTTGTCTTGATTTTGCACTTGAAGTATTCTTTTAGAAAGATGCCCATGCAATTTTTACATCTAAACGTCATTCAATTATCAGTATGCGAATAATTGTTTATTTTGCATATGTTTGATCTAATATTTGGGTAATGGGTTTTCTTGTGTATCTTACTTCAGTCCGAGTATTCAATCAACCAAAGCGCATTTTATATTTATATGTCCAATTGGTCGCCTACACAAGAAGATAAAAAGAAAAAAATATCAACACATTTTTTTCTCTGGCAAAATTAAATCACCCACCCCCTTTGGGGCAAAACGCCTATGCTGCTTTGGGGCAAAACGCCCACACTGGGCGTTTTGTCCCTTCCAAGGGCTAAATAGTGGGCGTTTTGCCCCTTGTATGGATAAGTAGGTATTCAGAAGTACTAATTTTTTCCTTTAAACTCAAAGAATGACTAAGGTTGGTACATATGACGAATCCATTTACATTTCGTTGTCTACAAAAGAAAAACTGGCAAAAAAGACCGACTTTTCGCGAATATATCAAACTTTTATGTCACCTGATGGATCCAGGTGGGGCAAAACGCCCATGAAACGTCGATTTTGTGTTTAAATGAGACAATAAGACCATTTAATCTACTTTAAAGGGGCCTTATAAAGAACATAACATCAGTATGTTTTAATTTGACTGATATGAAGATGCTGCAGACAAAGGACAGTAACACGTAAGCACTTTTATAGACAAGTGAATTATGCCTAAATCTAGCCTTTACGCTTGATAAAAAATGTTGAAAATATGATAAAACCCATCCAAAATATATTTTTCCTCTTAAATTAATTACAAACTAATTATATTCCTATTTTCCCCCAAATATTTTCAAAATATTTTTTTCGTTTTTCATATGGGGCATAAAGCCCAGTGGTGGGCTTCATGCCCCACCCCCAAAGGCGTTTTGCCCCGAGGGTGGGGCAAGAAGGCCAAATTTCGAGAAAAATTGTTTTAACGACAGTCATTTTTTATATCAAATGACAAAGCTGTTTTGTGTATAGACATTTGGGACAAAGGGCAAAGTTTAATTTCACGTTGAAACATTTACATTATACTTTGTTTGTTTTGTGCTACAGCCCTCTTTCCTTAAGGGGGGCGTTTTGCCCCTCCTTACCCTAATAATTTTTGCATTTTTGTTTGCTTTTTCTGTCTGGCAAACATTGTAGAAAATGAAGAAATTGCTTGTCACCAAGCAATTTCTTCATTTTTTGCAATGATTTCCAAAGCCTTTATCTGTTGATCCGTCAATGAAAGAATGAGTGAGTTCGTTCTCCATTATCTACTGATAGAGGCCGCTAAGGTATATTACCATCTATCTGATTTGGGCATTCTGGGTTAACTACTTTCAAGATGTCAGCGCCCTAAACATGCATACACGTGGTGCATACTGTCACACGGCACATTTGCTTCACATGCTTGCTAAAGTAAAATAGATAACCTGATTTAAATTAATTCTTTTATTCGATAAAATTTAGACGAAAAGTAAACTTTATAAAGTAGTACATGTAGTTTTTATTGCATTTTTCTGCTTGTTATTTTTTGGCGACGGGATTTCGGAGTTATTATATGTGCAATGCGTAGTGATTAAGCCAAAACAGGATAAAGTGATGCGTCAAATCAGTCAGTCCATTTTTAAATAAGACTGGATACCAAAAATATGCTGGCGAGGATTCGTTCCCCAACAAACACCTATGTTGACGTCCCCACATTAGCAGAGTTGGCTGTGCAAACATTGAAGTAAAAGAGAGAAATGCTGATATCTATTATTCCCTCTCTCTTATTGCCAATATTCTATTGTTAGAAAATAACTTGTTGTTGTTGTTGTTGTTGTTGTTGTTGTTGTTTACATTGACATTGACATTGACGTATGGCTGTCTCTTCCATTCAACCTACTTTCAAAGTTTGTCCTTGAGAAAGGATAAAGAGAAAATGTGACCGCATTTCAATCGGCGTAGAATGTTTTGTTCTAATTTCTTTTTTAGAAGAGTACAAAAAACGTCTTTTGAACTCAAGGTTTCCTGTTTGTTAATGGATATTTAAAAGCTCTTATTCTGCAAAACACGGAAAGTTCACTTTACCATGAAACGAGCTTGTTTCCAAACAAGAACTGGTTTTGTCCCTTATTGAAAAGGTTTTGGAAAACCTTTCAGGCAAAAGAAGAAAATGTTGATGATCAGCATTTCCTCCTTTTGCCTCGTTATTTTATGCACTATATCGTGCTTAGATTCTTTCTATATCAACATCAATTTATCATCTGCAGCAGCTTCCAAATTGGACCATACTTAAATAATCCGTTTGAGAAAGAATTGAAAGCCTTTATTCTTCAAGACCCGGAAAGTCCATTACTTAAGCATGAAACGAGCTATATAGGCCTAGCCACTTACATTTTTGCCTTTCCCAAATCGCAAAATTTTAGACCGCGCGTGTAGCAAATCGCGAACCTATCAAATGGAATTCTGATGGAAGAGATGGAAAGAAGATGTGAAATCTGCTATGCATTCAGCAAGTCAGACATATGACGGGAATTCCACTGAGGTAGGAACAATTCCACATCCTTTACCTTAATCAAAAGACTGACGATGCTGCTGAGGTTAATGCTGCTACCGTTTCTGCTATTGCTGCTGCTGATTATCATGATATATTTCCCTTTAGTGTTGAAAACAAACATGCATTTTAAACAAAATTGCATTCAAATACCTTATTCCCAATATTGAAAGGCATACCAAAGTACCTGTCTTACTCTCCGATTAATTTTTATACCAAGAAATGCTCTCGTCTTTCACAAGAAATTGAGATAGCTCTTTGTTATCAAAATAAATAAGGCGGGTTCTTTGGTCATAAGGGACATTCCCATTTTATTTTTCAAAGTATTAATTGATGCCACTACTGGTTATTGTAATTCGTATACATGTAATAATAAATTATGTGGTTCCACTTTTTAAAGTTGTTGCTGATAGGCGAAAAACATTCCTTTAAAGTTTAGACAGAAAAGACAAATTCCATATACATCTGAACTACTGTCCACATCAATTTGTTATATTTTAACACAAAAACATAAATTTCTCGTAAACGGCACGACACTTTAGTTTCAAATTTTCAGAATTTTCGTAAGAAGATATGCTCTCTCAGATAAAGATACATGTTAATTTTACGAAAAAAATATTTGTGAAATGTCACTTTAAACCCATTCTGTATCGAGAGATCATAAATATTTTTTTTCTGATTTATAGGACTTTGTCTAAAACACGGGTTACTTGTTCCCACACACAAGTACAAAGTTTCAAAGTAAAACATCTTAGTATACAATCATGTCAAGTTAAAAAAAATCTTGCAACAAATTATTACTCAAACGCCATCGCAGAAAATTTCTCATATTTTGTGAATATTTGAGCCAAAAATTTCTTGAGCATTCGTTCAAATAGGTCTGCTTATATTTCTTCTCTTTTCATCAAAAACCTTGTAACTGCGGCTTGTTTCAAGCTGCAGTTACGAGTTTTTCGATGAAAAGTAGCGATTTCTTCCGGGGGACAAATAACCATTATCGCGTGATGTTCACTAAATTGGTCACGTTTTCATGACTATTCATCTTAATTCAGAGAGAAAATATCGTCCCCAAGCGACATTTTATCAAATCATCTTCATAAATTGGACAAAAACATTGTGCTCTGTAAAAAGTGGGCTTATTATCGTGGACATTCGATGGCTTTATGCAAGATAATTGCAAGTGCATAATGATATTATTTATTTGCGCTTAAGGTTTACAGACCCTCAAAAAATCACCACTTTCTAGCCATACAAAATGCATCAAATTACACACGCCTGTAAATACACTTCAAATATGTTGATTCACCGTGCCAGATTTCAAGATTATGCTTCAAGAAGAAAATAATTTACAAATATTATTTTACCCTTTATTCATATACAAGGGAGGTAATTTTAAACATTTTGTCAAATAATTCCATAAGTATACATCAATTCGAAATTCTAAACCGTTCAAAATACTTATTGTTGTTTTTGGAATGGAAATGTATCACATGTTTTAGAATGTTGAAATAATGCATTCTTATGGAAATATTTGACAAAAATGTTCAAAATTACCTCCCTTGCATTTGAATATAGAATAAAATATTATTTGTAAATTATTTTCTTCTTGGAGCAAAGTCTTGAAATCCGGCACGGTGAATCAACTTATGTGAAGTGTATTTACATGTGTGTGTAATTTGATGCATTTCGTATGGCTAGAAAGTTGTGTTTTCATTCTCAGTTCGTAAACCTTAAGGATTACGACCAATCTTAGATACCAAACACTTTGCCCATCTTCGGGCGTCATCCGCGACAAGGAGAATTATCGAGAAATACCCTCCACAGTTTCTGTGCGTCATTAGTGGCAACAGAAATTAACGAGGGATATCCTCGGCAATTTCTGTTGCTACGGATGACTCCCGAATTTGCACGAGGTGTTTTGTATCTAATAATGGATGGAATACCTAAAAGTAAAACAAATGGGATGTCAAAACAAAAGAAGACATAAACGATCGTGTAACCAGTCGACGATAAAATCTGCGGCGGAAATCGGTCCTATGATTATGTTAATTAGATAGAGGTTGTATAGTAGATTCTACGCGAAATAAACGCTCAAAGGCGCAGCTGCTATACAGACTCTATCTGACTTCGTGTTCGAAACCAATCAAAACATATAGTTAAACAATCCTTTTTCAAACCACGCTCCAACTGGAGTTATGTGTAATAATAATAATAATAATAATAATAATAATAATAATAATAATAATAATAATAATAATAATAATAATAATAATAATAATAATAATAATAATAATAATAATAATAATAATAATAATAATAATAATAATAATAATAATAATAATAATAATAATAATAATAATAATAATGATAATAATAATAATAATAATAATAATAATAATAATAATAATAATAATAATAATAATAATAATAATAATAATAATAATAATAATAATAATAATAATAATAATAATAATAACTTTAATTAGAGATGGTAGCATATTAAGACATAATATTATATAATTCAATTGAATTTATCTTATGTATTTTCGTAAGAAAATTCTGAAAATTTCAAGCCAGAGTATTGCGCCGTTTAAGAGGAATATATTAAACTAATTTGTGTTTACCACAATCCAATTTTAAATTGAATTTGTCATGTCTGTTTCAACTTTAAAAGCGTTTTCGGCTTATCAGCAACAATTAAAAAAAACGATATTCATTCCCATTTCAATTTTTCAAAATATGTCTTGATGTCAAGATTGGTTATTCTAACGTGTATAAATGCTATCAGTTTTTTGAAGTTGTTCATGATTAGCGATTAAACAAGCCTTTAAAGTCAAGACAGAAACGACAAATTGTATATGCATCTGAACTGTTGTGGACAACATTTTTTTTTTAATTTTAACACAAATATATATATTTCTCGTAAACGGCGCAATATTTTGGCTTGAAGGTTTCAGAAATTTCATAAGAAAATATGCTCTTTTAGATAAAAATCAAAGTGAAATTTATGAGAAAAATCTGAAATGTAACTTTAAACGCATTAGAATAAGAAATCTTTGCATCAAGACATACTTTAAAACAATAGAATGGGAATGACATTGGACCTTTAAGGAGGGATTTGCAGTACAGACAATTTACGAACCACGATGCTGCTTTAGATCCGGTCTACGTCTGTATTTCGAGTGCAATATAGGAAATCTTGTTTGCATCAAAATCTTTATAATTGATATTTACAATGCAATTTCCGTCGAAAAGTCATGCTTTATTTCTGTTTACTTCGTCTGCATGCAGACGACTTTCCAGGGTTCCTGTAAATGAAGTTGTCTGGAATCGAAGTAAACTTTAATATCGCTGCTTTTCAACGAAAACCTCGTAACTGCAGCTTGAAACAAGCTGCAGTTACGGGATTTTCGTTAAAAAGTGACGCTTTAGGTGCTTGGTCCCTGTTTTGCACTAAAATGCAAAAGCTACAGATAAGAGGGGGGAAGGGTTTTTTTTTAAATTCAATGTTTCTTTATTTTCTTACTAATCTCCGTGGCACGTGTAGCCTATGTACTCAAATGTTGGAATCGTCTCATGGGTACCCAAAATTTGAAGAAGAGTTTGGATTCGAAATAATCTTAGAATGGTTTCCTCTGAAAATGTGCCCTTTTTAAAAGTACATCTACACAAAACAATTAATAAAAGTATTGTTCAAAATGTCATTGATCCGTCGCCAATATGTATACACATTATGGTTATATACAGAGTGTCCCCAAAGTAGGGTTACATTTATAAAAGGTCTGCTAATTCTTTGACGATTTTTTTCCTAAAAGGTATTGCTATATATTATGTATGCACAATTTATTGAAATTATGTTTGCCACACTCACCAAAATATGCATGTGCAGAAATGGAGTATGATCATATTGTCCAGCAAGGTTAACCCGGGACAACTTAATTTTCGTGCGCAAAGTCCGTTAGTTGAGCGACTTAACAAAACATTGCCGAGGTGGGGTCATTACATATGCAGATGTCCCGGGTTAATCTTGCTGGACAATAAATAAAAATTGTAAATTGTATATATTTTAGGCCTATAGTGGTACCATCAACATTGAGACTCAAATGTACTTTTAACTATTGACTGTCCTGCGTGAGAGGGGTGTTGTGATTACATCTAACGGTAAACGCCTTCTTAAAACCACGACGTTTACATACCTGGTTTACCTGTTCAGTTCGACTCGTCTGTCCAGAGGTCGTGGTTTATTTATAATATATTTTAATGAAAGTTTTGTTATCTTTATACACACATAACACCCTTTCGCCGCGTTTCAACGAAAACCTCGTTTCTGCAGCTTGTTTTAAGCTGCAGATCTATACGGGATTTTCAATGAAAGGCGCCGTTTTTTCTGTTAGTTTTTTTTCTGAAAATTGTGACCCGTCGCGTTAAACGATACCGTATTTGGGGTGTGAAAAGTATTGCTCCTGGTCATTATGTGCAGTCCGCTCAGACTGACGAGGGTCAATAATTCTCACTTTAATAATAATTTTCTGAATCTGAAATAGTTTGGCGAAACGTTGGAGCGGGCCCTACAAAATGAAATATTTCACTTGCAATACATGTGTTGAAGTAAATCGTCAATAATTTTTAATTGTCTTAAGTCTGAATCGTCAAATATTTTCATTTTTTACAAGTCTGAATTGATTTGTGTAGTTTAAGGGTTAGATGATCAGTTGTCTTCTATTAAAAATCCATGATCGCGAATCAACCGACTCGTCGGAGTTTTCCGATTCGTCATCTCCGTCATTTCTCCGACACTCGAACAACTCTCCGGCAAAACACCGTTCTCCGGCTACGTTAACGTAAATGTTGAGTATAACGGGGTCGCAGCCGGGCTCCAGTACACGGAATCTCTTGAACAAGTGTGGTCTTGCTAGGGCCACTATGGGACACTCTATTACTGAAATATCAGAAATAGGTATTAATTTTGAGCTAAAAATAGACTAAATAGAATCTACTATAAAGCCTCTATCTAATACATGGTGTCTTTCGAGAAACCAAACTAGTCAGTGTGATTCCCTGCTGAGAAAAAAAGATGCGATCAGTCTTGAAAATTGACGTGTGTAGGCTAAGAATAGGCTTTGAAAAAATACGCCTGTGTGCGTAAATTTACGCGTGTACACGTAAAACGTAGTGAACGCGAGTTAAATTTATGCGTGAAAATTTACACTCTTAATGCTTAAGGCTAAGTATTACTAATTTTGCATGTCATACAGCAAAGGCTGTAATATGAACTTGACAAGACGTGGAAACAAAACGACTGAAACGACCTTGAACGTGGTAAAACATAACTGGTACAAAATTCCCATACAATAACAGCTCAAACTTACAACTATCGACGCAGATCGGACAGATAGGACATTCCGTGCCGTCTGCAAGCACGTGGTATGCGGTGGCCAGGTGTGGCTTGAACCCGGAACATGGAAACCGGACGTCAGGGCACGGTGGTAAACTTGACGTCTCTGGACAGTCCATTGCGTTGACACAGGAACCTGTGAGCACAAAATCGCTGCTTTTCAACAAAAACGTGGTAACTGCAGCTTAAAACAAGCTGCAGTTACGTGATTTTATTGTTGAAAAGCGACGATATACAGAACAAGTATAGCACATTCGAACAGAGAAAATAGTAAAAAACGGCTTTGAGGAGGCATTAAACCTTTCCAAAAGATACATTTTAGATTGGTCCAATTTCAAAGCTGTTGTAGGCATCAGATTTGGTGTTTATAAAGATTTAATTTAAATTCAAATTTTAATTACATTACAGTATGGAAAATATCGAGGCAATAGGGTTACACGCAGTTTTTTCTTTGGAGCCAATGTTTTTCCCGAGCATTTTGTATAAGGCATGTTAAAATCAGGTCTTGTTTCGAAAAGGATTAATCGTTTTCAAAGGGTTTAATTTCTTCTTTTCCTTCGATTTTTCTCAAAACTTTTAGTGAATTAGTGAAGTCAAAACCATGGTTCGTTTAGAAAATTTAGAAAGAGCTAATTGCTATTAGAACACCTTCTGGAGACCAATTGAAAATACAAGATAGATCTAGTCAATAGGATTTTACGCGACGTCGGAGTTGTCCGGGCGACGCCGTGAGAATTCGGCGGTGGAGAGTGTCCGTAAAAATCATTTTCACAAACCAATGGTGAAATCGACGACGTAACGTCGTTTCTGTATTCTGAATACAAACGTAGGTTGGTTCAACCTTGGCTGTCGAAGACGGTATAGATCTAGGTCGGATTTATTACAAATGTTTACGTCGTCGCCCAAAAATAATCTGACGTCGCGTGAATCTCATTAGGGGTGGACTGCCTTACAAGAATTTCTTTCTATGCTTGTACTGAACAAAATAGAAGAGACGAACAGAATAGAATGAAAGAAATAGTATTACAAAAACATAACTCACATGATACAAATATTGATAAAAGGAGCAACCAATGCATGTATTCGTTTACCAAACTTCTCATAATATAGCGATGTTTTCCAGGCAATATTGTAAAATAAACAAATACACTGTTACATTCAAAAGATATCGAAATCTAAATGAAATTGACCCTCCTTTCACACCGAAATAACACTCAAATAATGTTAACCCTTTCCCGAACAAAAACATTTTAGACGTGTTAATAATCAGAGGCGTTGGATATAACAACAAAATTACTTTAACGAAAAACAGATGAACTGTATTTGAAAACAAAACAAAGAACATAGTGAAAAGCATCGACCGAGGAGGAAACATTGCAGGCCATCAACATTCTCCCTTTCTTTCGGTGATTTTAAAAAGCGAGTTCCCTTCCATGACGCCAAATCAATGTGTTGTTTGTGAAAATGTTCAAGTGACAGTTATAGATTTCATCAAAACAATTCGAAATTTATTCATAAACAAAGGCCTGGGGTATGGGCCAATAGATCAGCATGATACTGTAAACGATCAGGGGTCAATGACATGCCAAATGTCAGAAAGTGCGAGAAAATAGTAGCTATACTGCACGGTGGAGAATCACTTGACACCTCAATTCATAAAATTTTCAATCATTTTATGAATACGTTACCGATTTTAGCAGAAAAGGTGAAACAGTACCAAGAATTAGCTTGATGTAGTAGGTCTTTAAAATTTAAATAGTAAAAAAATTATTGACAATTGGTCGTCCACATATTTTATCGCTTGAACCTTGACTTCACATTCAGCAAGCTCCTTTCCTTTTCCTGCCTTCTCTGTTCCAAACCTTTTTTCCCCAATCGTATGAGGGACGGTTGGAAAGTAGTTGGACCTTTTGTGCTGCTGTCTCTCCATTAATTTTGCAACTGTATAAACACAATATAACTATATTGGTGGAATCTACATCCACTTGCCAATAATGTGGTCGGTTCATTTTCAAAGATAATTGTATATATGTCGGAAGCAATCTTGAAACTATGCAGTCTTAAGACTGCACAGATGTTACGGAACTCATTTTGAACAGTTTCGAAACTGCGTAATATAGCGATTATATCCTTAGTTTGATGTATAACGGCGTTCTCTCGATGCAGAACTCATCTTAAACATATTCCTTTTGAGAAGGAAACTTAACAGAACACAAACAAATCATATTTGGCTGTTTTTATTTGAAAACATGTTCGGTACCGAATAGCCGAAGTTCTGCACCGAACCGAAAAACAGCTTCCGGTTAAATACCGAAAATAATTTGTAGGGGCCTACCCTAGAAATTATTGCGTACCTTAATTTTACCAGTTCGTCTACATGTACAAAACAATGCATATCGTCCAATTTATAGACAATATTGTCATAATGGTGATATGGTTTTTCGATTCTAATTAGCTTGTCACAAGCAATTTCGTCATTTTCAATGATGTTTTCCAAAGCCATAATCTTGTGGGGAGTCAAAAAAGAGTCATTGTGTGGGAATTAAACCCTTATCGTCTCTAATCGAGCATTGTCCATTCTTACAGAGGTGCCCAAAAAACGGGGGATATTAATTTCCCAAAAGACACATTTTGGGGCAGTCCATTTAAAAAAAATCTGCAAACGGCAGAAATATAGTAGGCGTGTTTTGAAATATAAAGCACAGAAACTTTTGAGGCAACATGAGAAATGCGGGTTTTCTCAAACGGCAAATTTCTATAACTGTTCAAAATTGAAGTCTTTCTGTGGACAACAAAAGAATTTGCAGAAAATCATTTTTTTTTTCAGAAAAACATTACACAATGCTTTTAAAAGAATCTATCGGTCAATAGTCCTAGTCTTATTCTATTTTGTTTTTATTTTATTTTTTTTCCCTCTCTCATTTTCCTTTATTTAAGGCTTGTTTTTCTTGTAGTTTTCTCCCAAACTTTTACACCTTTTGATGAGCTAAATAGATGGCTTGGGAAAAATATTTGGTAAAAAGAAGAAAATGGTGATACAATGTAGGCCTATCCCCCATGCCCAAATTCAATATTTTCTCCTTTTGCTACATTCATTGTATACTAGAACAAAAAAAGATACGCAATCCCAATTTTTCGTAATATTTTCGACAAAATATGTTTTTAATGGATATTGAGTACATTTTTAATATACCTGCATCCATACGCATAGATATTGTGTCATTTTTTCAGATGTCGTAAATTCATCACGTGATTCATAGTTAATTGTTAAAAACTGATTTTCCCCCTGTCGTGGTTTCTAAATGACTACTATCATAACAAATTTTCTTCAAACACAAGCTAAAACATAGACCAAGAAGATGCCAAAGCGTTCATAGACTTCTCACTACCCTACGCATAGCACGGCTGTGCCAAAATCAGCGCCAGTCTGCAGTACGGATTTTGTTTGTTTGAAAAAGTCAAAATGTTGTTGCAAAGCATTGATGGGGCAACAAATCGACACATTTTCGAATGTTTACGCTGTTGGCTCTCAATGGGACCACAACTGAACGAGCACGGAGCGGGCGTGCAAGAGATATGACGTCTGCACGGTGTATAATCACGTGACTTAGAATTTCCGGTAATCTTCGATAATTTTGTCAATACTTGACCAATTTGAATTCGGTTTGAAGCAGAGAAGGCGGAAAAATATCAGGAATAACCTGGAAGCGTGGATTTTTGAAAAATCAACTGATGAAAAAGTTATTGAAGATAAACACAAAATTTGGTTTATCTTCAATAACTTTTTATAAGTTTAACGGTTTTCACGCTCATCTAATGCGTGACGGCTGTCCACCTTCTCTGCTTCAAACCGAATTCAAATCGGTCAATTTTTAACAAAGTTGTTAAAGATTTTCTGAAATTGTTGCATCACGTGATTATCCACCGTGGTCTAGGTAGAACCGTATCATCAGGTTAACGCCAGCTACGGGTTAGGTTTAAGAATGCAATGGAGACCGCTAATAAATCGCATGGACTTCACAACATTCCAAAATCGGTCCAAACTGAACGAAAGAGAATGTGTTTTTCGACCTACATACACTTTTTTTGTCAAATTGTGTTGACGCCCGGTGTAAACTGGGTGTTTTCTTATTAATGGAATTTACTACAAACAAGATTTTGTGGAATTTATAAGGTGAAATGTTAATGCTTTAGATGTATTACATTTTGTTCAAATCTGATTTGTTGTCTTTGCGTAAGAAGGAATTGAAAAGGAAGTTGCGTTTCTTTTTTTGCCTAGTATATATTGTGTATAATTCCTAATATCTTAATCAACATCCATTTCTTCATTTACAGCATCTTTTAAATCCAAACAGTCCAAGTTTTTTTGTTGTTTGGGAAATCGGGAATGGGTTTCAAAGCCAATCTTGTTTTGCAGATTAATTCATAATTGTCAACGTTTCATCGTTTCTAGCGTTGTCCAAAATGATCCGCAAAATATCGATACCAGTCGACAAGGGAGATAATCGCTGCAAAACTTCTGGGCAATTGGATCACCAAGGACAACTCTATCGAATCATACCTTGGATGCATCTCGTAGAACTACTTTCAGACTATGAATAGAATAGAACAACAATTTAAAACGTTCGTCTGTGACTAATGTCAACAATAACGCGACAATGATACTGAAATACATTGTTTGCAGTTCCAGTGTCCTCTCTTTTTAGAATGATTACAACCTGCAAGTCCCGCAAGTTGCCATGGTTGTGCATTTGGTAGACTGGTTCCCTGTCCCTAGATCTATCGATCATATTGGGACAGGAACGGTATAATAAAAATATACGGTTTTCTGTATATTTTTTTGGAGGATCTGATTGGTTGATTTTTTTTGGCGTGAGTGACGTATTTTGATCATGGTTAGGCGGACGCTAAAATGAATTCGTAAAGCGTTTCGGAGACGCTGTTCAAGAAAGCTTGCAGTCGACGAAAACTGGATTAAGTAGTTTAATGAGTTAACTCTTTCCCAAACAAGTTCTGGTATTGACTTCCCTATCTAGATCTCTGCAGCAGCTTTGAAATTAGATCAGTCTACCATTTTCTCTGGTTTGGAGGAGGAAAAGCATATCGTCGGTGTTAATGCAAAACCTCGTATCTCGTTTTTGCAAACTTTTAAGGGGGAAGAAAGAACTTTAATAACTTTTCCGGAACTGAAAGGTTTTACTTGAAATACATACACATGTTCACATAAAATATGTCATTAATACTGATTAATCAAAATATTCTAAAACCTGAAAGAATTTTCTAAATCGGACATATAAAATTTTACTTTTAAAATCGCAAAAATGGACATACAAGGTTTTGCATTTACATCGACGATATTGTGGTCGCAACTAAAAGTAAAAAAAAAAAAATCTTATTAATGGCAGTTTGTTATTACAATTTCCTTGTTGACAGGAGAGAGGAAATGAGACGATTTTTTTAATTCATATACATGTCTTAACCTCACAACTAAGAATAAGACTTGATCAAATTGTCGTTTTCAAATTACATTAAAAGTGCTTCGTCTTTTCTAAAACATATATTTTTTGTGTATCAAAACCCATTATTTAACCATTCTAAAAAAAGTTTGTTTTTTTTTTTTTCATTTTTAATCATAATTTCATAAAAATGTTTGGATTCAATTTAGAAAAGAATCACTTCACGAGATTCTGAGTCGGGAATAATAGGTAGTTTGTATCAAAATTATTTCGCAGTGGTATTAAGGACGAGATATATTTTCACACTACAGTGTTAAGGGATAAACATATGGTAAACTACTTTTTAAATTTAATTGTTTATCTAATAATTGGACACACTCTGTTACAGTACATCAAAGACAGATAGTATGACAAAGGATCAGATCGATTTTATTGCCCTTAACCCATTCCCACACTTTGGCTCTTTCTAACTCAACACTGGAGTTGTAGACGAAAAATTACATTGCTATCAAAAGCGTATTTTTCTATGGTTCTTTTTCTATAGCGTAAATTGTCTTTCTGGGTAGAAAACATTTTCGGAAATGAAGAAAATTAATTAATTCCAAAATGTTTTACGCGGTCTTTATCTTTTGGTGCACCGAAATGCGTTGTTGTGTGATAATGGATTAAAACTCTTTTCCAAACAGTAAAATTCTAGATCTAATAAAGATCCCGGGAAAAGGGTCGTGATTTCTTTTCATTTTTCTTTAGGCATACAAAGATTAAAAACATGAGCTGTGATGTAGTCTATATAGATCTAGATTTATAAAATATGAATTAAAAAAAGAAACATTGGCAATTAGTCGATTTGTGTAAGGCCCAATGTCGTCCTACATTCATTCAAAACGCAGTCTTTGTGGCATACGTGACATTATTTTACACTTGACTCAACAAGATTGAAATTTGCAGCAGACGACAAAAAATTTGTTGACTTATTGAAATGGGATTTTTTCCGGTGTTGTAAGATTTTACTTATCGTGAAAAATACACTGATAATTTAATCATCCAATCAGATCAAAGGAAAATTTGTAAACGACCCGTCTTCATACATAGAGAAGACGGGGTACCAGTCTATGCATTTGGTTGACCTCGAAAACTACTTTATGAAGCGTAGCCACTTCCGGCTAAGAAATATCCAATTTTTTTCAAGATTTCTTCATACACACACTTCCGAGTCGATGATTCGATCTTTGATCGACATTATCCGAGGATATCCGAACGAACTTCTGGGTTGGAAAAGGTAAACAAATCGATTGAGGGTTAAATCCTTAAAATGCACTGTTATTTTTATCGCAATTATTGTTCTATTCCTTCGTTTATTAAAGCGCATTCATTCTCAACGTTAATACATTGGTTAAAACAAGATGTGCCTTTCTGTGCTTTACGATAATTTTGTCTTGGGTTTTCGTGCATTTCTGCCAAAATTGGGTTTTCACAAAAATCATAAATGATTACATCTGTTTCCTAAGGCTAAATCAATCAGTGTACCAACCTTTACAATGTTCTCCAACTATGTATGCGACAAGCTTTTATTTGTGAATTGCATTATAAATGTATACAATTGATTTTATTAAATTTTTAAAACATTGTTTTCAGAGTAAAATGGGACGGACCAAAGGTTCGGGCACCAACAGTAAAACGGGTGCTCATTCAGAGGGCCCAAGTCCCGCCCCCTCCGATGTCAGCTCAACCAGCACCATAGCCTCAGCTGAGGCCAGAATTAAAGACAATCTGAAGGAATTGTTTACCCTGATTCATCAAGTTCAGGTAAGTTTTAATGATCACTGTGCAGCAGATAAAAAGGCAAAAAGCAAATTCTAATTCAGGGATTTCCGCAGATTGCGCAGAATAATTTGAAGCTGTAGTGGTAAAGTGGTGATGCAAATAATCGTGAATAAAAACATGGGAAAAGAAGAAATTGCTCATATTGAGCAATTTCTTCTTTTCCCATAATGTTCTTACAACTAATTATTAAATCAACAATCATAAAAATGCAATAATTAACAGTTTTTGACATAAAATGCTACTATTTAGACACAAGTTTGAGGAAATTAAGCTGTGGGGTACTTGTGAAGCTGTAGGGGCATTACATTGATTTACATAAAGCTGTAGTGGGGCCGATACAGCTTATTGTGCTGGGGAGAACACTGTAATTTGCTCTCCCATTCCCACATTTTGACACCTTTTAATTTCCCCACAAGAAAATAGCTTTTAAACAGATTGTTGAAAATGAAGAAACTGCTTGATTGATTATCAATTGTTAATAAATTTATTAAGTCTGGGTGATTTGTCATATTGGGTATTTTACATTCACTTTCATTGAATGTTAGTACATGTAAAAACTTTCACAAAACAGCTCAGGAAACTAAAATGGTATAAGTGGTCATTACACTGTCTAACTTTGTGATGTGTTTTTAAAAGCTTGATCATATATTTCTGTGTTACAGGAAGAGAGAACAAGAGGTGAACAAAACCTAACAAACATAACCAAAACACATGAACGAATGCAACAAGAACAAAAAAGTAAGGTTTTTAACCCTTTTCAAAATGGTTTAATGTTACTTATGTTAGGGTTGTATAATTTGAAAGCTGCTGCAGAGAACGAAATGGATATTAATAATTAAATTCTGACAAATATAGTTTAATTCTAGAGTGAGGTCAAAAACAATAGTTTCAAGAAATGATTCATTTTGGTCTAATGCAAATATCATATAACTTTTTCACATTGAGAGAAATCAAGAGTTTTTGGGCTTAAGTTTTGCTAGTACGACCTCTGGTTCTAGCTCTGGTCATATGGATGTATCCATGTGCAAAGCATAGCAAAGTCCCAAACTAGAACTTGTGATATCATAGAAAGGAAATAGTTGTTAAATTCTTCACATTAAAAATGATGTCTGCCATATCTTTGATTCTGCACAAGACTAAAATTTTGTGGTATGGTAATGGGTTAATTTTGTCTTAATATGCATGACTTAAGGTATAAGACCCATCATTAAAAACACCACTTTCTAGTCATGTGGCATGCATTAAATTACACACACTTGTAAATACACTTCAAATAAGCTTATTCACCGTGCCAGATTTCAAGATTATGTCTCAAGAAGAAAATAATTTACAAATATTTTTTTACTCTTTATTCATATGCAAGGGAGGTAATTTTGAACATTTTTGTCAAATATTTCCATTAGTATGCATGAATTCAAAATTCTAAACCGTTCAAAATGCTTGTGTTTGTATTTGGAATGAAAATGTAAAACAGTTTAGGAATTACCGGCAATTTTCAAATTTCGCCTCCGACTCTTCAGTGCTAATGATGGGTTGTATATGTTAAAGAAATGTTGAAAATTATAGAAACTGATGCAGACAATTCCTTCTGTTATTTATAAACCCTGCTTGTGACTCTCCGTAAAGCATTGTAATAAGTCCAATTGTCTTGATATGACTAAAACACTGTTACACTTGTTTAATTACAGTAACACCATACTATAAGACAAAGTTACGAGGACTCTACAACACAGCTATGCAAGATGCAGAGGGAGAAGCAGAGTAAGTGCAGTGTTCTCCGCATAATAATTGGAAGCTGTGGGGGCAAATTAGAATTGTTCCCATGCAAATAATTGTGAATAAATTCAATAAAAAAAATGATAGGAAAAGAAGAAATTGCTCAATTGGAGCAATTTCTTCTTTTCCCATTATGGTTTTTATACAGAATTGTCACATTTTGATGTATAAGAGTCCATTATTTATCATTTTTTGACACGAAATAACTCTAAACGTCTCTATTTGGTGACCATTGTGGAGAAACTAAGCTGTAGGGGTAATTTTGAAACTGTAGCGGCAACATAGCGATTTACATGAAGCTGTAGTGGGGTCTATACAGCTTATTCTAAGGCTGGTGAGAACACTGAAGTATTTTCATTCCGACTTTAATCCTTGCTCTAAAATGTAATTTCTTTTTCAGATAAAATTTGTTTGGATTAAGGTGGAATACCTGTAATGTGGCCATTTTGAGATACATAAAACATCAGATTTCTTCGAGCATCATCGTTACGCATCCAAAGCTTTTCGGGCGCTGTCGTAAACATTTGGCGGTGGAAAGTTCCATCGCGGATTACTTCGCTGGATTAGTTCCGACGTCGCCCGAGACTACCTTTAGTTTAATAAGCTGCACCCATGTTTAATTTTTCAGAATTGATGGATTGAAACTGCATCAAAATTGTCCTTACATTAGAATATATGATACTTTCCCAATCAAATTATATTGATATGTTAACTTGTTGATTTTCTTTTTAAGAAAAAAAGAAAGACTGGTTCATTTCTCCAATATTTGCCAATTCTTTATCTTAAGAGTTTTGAAATTTGTCAATTTTAGGATTTAAATAAGGCATTATTTCTTGTCCTAATCTACATGTTTTCTATTTTGCTTTTTCAGACTGTTACGAAAGGCATTAGACAAAATTTCTGAGATTAAAAATATAAGGGAAAATAGGAGATTAGGTAAGAAAGCTCTGATTCTTATATGAAAAGTTTCATTTCTAAAAATTCCTAAATCACAAAAGGTGAAAATTTGGACCAGCCCCAAATCAAAGAAGTTTCAGACAATAAAATCAAGGTAACAAAATTAGGATGATATTTGAAGATCATAGTTTGAAAAGCATTAATGAAAAGGGATAAAATGCTGCCTCGTCATCAACATTTTCTCTATAGTTCCCTCAAATCTTTCAAAGATTTCTCTATTGGATATGTCAAAAGCAGGCCCTGGTTTCTCGAAAAAACTCAAGTATGTTCTCAGACTCAAATCTGAGCACTGTATTCAAATAACACGAAATCCAGGTGAACTTCAATGGAATACCCTTCAATGTTGGAGAGTATTCCATTGAAGTTGAGCATGTACTCATGAGTATGTACGTAAGTTTTTTAGCTCACCTGAGCACAAAGTGCTCAAGGTGAGCTATTGTGATCGGTCTGTTGTCCGGCGTCCGTCTGTCTGTCTGTCCGTCCGTCCACAATTATAAAAAAATCTTCTCCTCCTAAAGCACTGAGCAGAATTGGATGAAATTTCACAGATGTGATCCTTGGGTCATCCTTTTTCAAAATACTTCAAAGAATTGGGATCGGGATCAGAATGGGGTCAAAATGTAGGTCACTACGTCAAATCTTATTTTTGCTCTAGGAGTCACATTATTGTCTCAATCATTGTGAAAATTGACCAGAATCTTTGTCTTGATGATATCTAGGTCATATAAAAAAGTGGGTCATGCCAGGTCAAAATGTAGGTCACTAGGTCAAATGATATAAAATCCTTCTTTTTTGCTCTAGAAGTGTTAACTTTGGCTCAAATATTGTGAAAATTGCTGAGAATGTTTTTCCGGTGGATATCTAGGTTCGGTTAAAAATTGGGTCATGTGAGGTCAAAAACGAGGTCACAAGGTCAAATATCAAGAACTCCATTTATTAGTCAAGAAGTGTCAATTTTGGCAAAAATCTTGTTAAAATGGCTCAGAATGTTTTTCTTTTGGACATTTAGGTCTGTTAAAAAGTTTGTTGTGTGAGGCCAAAAACTAGGTCACAAGGTCAAATGTAATGAATCCCTTCCTTTTGCTCTGGAAGTTCCAATTTGGGCTCAATTATTTTGAAAATTGCTCAGGTTTATTTTGATGATGTCTGTTGGTCATTGAAAACTTTGGTCATGCGAGGTCAAAAACTGGGTCACTGGGTCAAATCTTGATTTTTCTGTAAGAATTACAATATTTGCTCAATCATTGTGAAATTTGTTGGGAATGTTTAACTTGATGATATCTTGTTTCAAAATATTTGGCATTGTCTCAATACCCTCTACCAAAATACTTCAAACTATTGTAATACAAGAAGAAGTGGTCCTATGTTGTAAGGTTTCATGAGGTTTCGCACAGAGACAGTTTTCTCAAAGACTGTTTGGCCTAGAGTCGTGAAATTTTGCATGAGTTTACATCTCATGGACCTCTAAAAGGATACTTCAAACCATCTCTTTACAAGCAAAGAAGCCCTATGTTGTGGGTTTTGGAATTTTCAAGTAAGGAATTCAGACAAATTTATTATGCTCCCTGAAAAAATTTGGCGGGAGCATATAGTCGCCATGCTGTCCGTCCGTCCATCTGTCCGTCCGTCCGTCTGTCCACAGCAAGATCTCAGCAACCCTTGGGCCAAATTCAATGAAACTTCACATGTGAACTCCCTTAGATAATCCCTAGGGACCTTTTTCTCCGTTTCTTGATTTGAGGCTGCGTCATGGAAAAAGGGGCCTTAATGTAAAAATTAGTTTTTCTCTTCAGCTGATGGGCAGAATTTAATGAAATTTTTCACTTATGTGATAAATGAGATGTCCTAGGCTATATTCTATAAATAATGTGTGTACAAAAAATCTGTCATGGGAAAAGGGGGCTTAATGTATGATAGTTTTTATTATTTTGTGACAAACACTTATTCGGGGAGCATAATCCGTCATTGACGGCTCTTGTTTTGACCAGGTATCAGCTTATCAGCAATCACTGCTTAAGTAAATAGTTAGACTGTCTTAAGTCAATAATAAAGGGCTGCCTTATCTGATAATGGAGCTCTTATCTGATAAAGGATGGAGCTACAGATAATCTTTATGCATAAACCCTTTCCTATGATGTCCCTATTAAAAATGGCTTGGGGAATTATTGAGTCAAATGAAGTAAAGGATGATAATCATCATTTTCTCCTCTTGCTGTGCTATGTTGTTCATGAATCCTTTCTTACCCACATAATTTTGTCTTCTGCAACTCCTTTCAAATTTGAACAGTCTATTTCTTTTCTGTGGTAAGATTAAACCCTTTCCCAGCCAAGGTTTAAGCCCTTTCCAAATTGTTTCAGAACAGAAAGTCCTTAGTTTTATGCCTTTGAATTTTGCAAAATTGCCATTGTTATTCTTGTATTCTTCTAATGTTAAAAGATTGATTTCATGGTCTCGCCAGTATCTCAACTATGAATTCAGGTGAGCGATCTAGGGCCATCTTGGCCCTCTTGTTTGAAAAACTGAGGCCAGGTTTGTTTTACCCTAAATATTGATAGTAAGTCATTTATGGATGAGGAAAGTACCATGTTAACGACATTTTTGGTATTTATGTATAAATAACGATTTGACTAATTTATAAAATTTAAGATTACCTGTCCTACCTTGACATGCTAGAGATACTGGCCATATACATGCATGTATATTTTGACATCTGTAGCAGCTTTCAGATTGGACCATCTTGATTTTTGGGAAAGGATTAACCCATTCCGACACAGTTATGCTTTTTGGTGTCCCAGAAGATAAAGGCCAAAGAGACCAAAACATTGTAAAATTTCTTTCACTTGGAATTGTTGTCTGCAACACCTTTCAAAATTAGAACAGTCCAAATTTTACCGACTAGTATTCAATAATAGGTAAAACCTTCATTCAAACAATGTTTTTTGTGTGTTTCTAGATGACAGACCGAAGCCTATCATGAGAAGAGGGGTGTTAATGTCCATGTTACAACAAAATGCTGTCACTTTACCATTGTGGGTCAGCAAACCAGGGGAAAGGTGTGTCTTTAGAAACTGTATTTTGATTTATATCAATATTTCAAACCAATAAGTAAAAAATATTATGTATCAAAGATCTGTGATGGCAGTAACTCACATAGAAATTATTGGTTTTAATGTAGCCCACCCCTAATGAGATTCATGGGACACTGAAATTTCAATGTTGCATGGATCTCATTTGGGGTGGACTGCTTTAACTTGCCTGAGCAAGTGTTCTTATTACAGCCTTTGAGTTTTCTACAATTTTAGACCCCCTCCTTTATGTGGTGCTGTGCCCGCTGACAACAATTATATTGCAAAACCCGGTGATAAAGTGGCGGCTAGAGTGAAATCATCGGACGGGGAGGAGAACTGGATTTTAGCCGAGGTTGTGATGTTTAATACGAGTACAAATAAATATGAAGTTGATGATATTGACGCTGAAGAGGGAAAAGAGTGAGTTTGTTTATAGTTATTAGCATTTTTTAACCCCCATTTTGAAAGATCAGTTGCATATTTGTTTTACTCGTGTCTGTCTGTCCGAAAACTTAAATTAGCCTTTTCGGGGAGCAATCGTGTTTCACAAACACACCTAGTTTTCTTTTCCCACTATATCAATATTGTTTAGAGAAAAGTTCACACTTGAGTAAACAA
The DNA here is from genome assembly GCA_963680895.1 of Fragum sueziense. Taxonomy (NCBI): domain Eukaryota; kingdom Metazoa; phylum Mollusca; class Bivalvia; order Cardiida; family Cardiidae; genus Fragum; species Fragum sueziense. The sequence goes on along the minus strand of OY804603.1, from coordinate 15,625,814 downwards.
TCCTAATTATAAAGGTTATTTTTTCAGAGAACATGCAGCAAATGTTTTGAAATTGATACAGAACAGGCAAAAAAAAGAAAGGGCACAAACAGAAAGGGTGCAAAATTTCTTACCTGAAGCAGGCTAATTTGCAGTACATGATATCCATGCCACAATGCATTATCCTCTGAATGATCTGTTATGTATCCGTAAACTTTTTCTGTTTTATTTGATTTCAGGCGACATGTTTTAAGTAAAAGAAAAATTGTGCCATTACCTATATGGAAGGCTTCCCCAGAAACAGACCCTGAGGCTTTGTATCCGAGAGAAACTGTAAGTTTGTGTATTATATCTGGATTGATTGTGTTGATTAAAAAAGTTGTTTTAAAGGGACCCATGCTAGGTTGTTGAACACACAAACAGTTAAAAAATATATTCATGAAATTTCATTTGAAAAAATGGCCAATCTGTATGAATAGAACATTTGTATCCAGTGAAAATTCACTTCAAGTGCATCAAACCGTTCTTAGTCAACAGTGTTCTCCCCAGCCCAATAAGATTTGCCACTACAGCTTCAAATTATTTTGCAGAGAAACCTGGTCAATATGGTGTCTTATTTTCCTACTCACTGTTTTCATTTCTTGTAATAATTACTGGAATCTGGTCCTCGATATAAATGGTATTAATATTGGTACCAGTGCTAAAATTTCTTTCTTTTTGGTCCTGGATAATACAATGCAACACATAATATGCAAAATCGGACTTAATTTTCTTTCCTTCATTTCCGCATATACTAAGCATGGAAACATATTTGGAGAGAAGCAGAAAATACTGACTGTCAGCAATTTCTTCTTTTTCTCTCAATGCTTTTCAAAGATAATATGAGATATGATCATATGAAAGCCTTGGCTTTGAGAAAGGGATTTAATCATTTTCATATCTTTTAAGATTTTCCTGTAACTTTATTTCCAGTTGACATTAGCCCTATATCCACAGACTACATGTTTCTACAGAGCACTTGTACATGAACCTCCAAAAAAGGTAAGCCAAGAAAACTTGTTAGTTTTATTATCATATTATTGTTCCTAAGCAATGGATAAGAGGCATTTTAAATATGTTACTTTAACACTTTCCCAAACAAGATCCGGTTTTGACGTTGCTAATAGAAAAAGCTTGGGAAAACATTGAGACAAAAGAAGAAACTGCTGTTGACCAGCAGTTTCTCCTTTTGTCTCAACATTTTCTCTGCTATAATTTTGTACACAGATCATATCTTTATTCACATATAATTTGTCCTCTGCAACTGCTTTCAAATCGGACCACCCTAAAATTTTGTCGTTTGGGAAAGGATTAAATGATTTATGGTTGTTTCAGAACAATAGATAAGATGGATAAAGGCACTATTTATTTGTTGTTTGTGTAAACATTATTAGATTGATTAGATAGATTTTATTATGAAATAATAACAAGTTTAGAGGTCTTTATTTGTCAAATAAAAACCGATGTGCGACAGACTACATGTGTAGGTAAAAACAGATGCACACAGCGCACGGGTATTTGCCTTAACATGTAGTTCAGAGCACAGAGGTTTTTATTTGGCAAATAAAGAGCTCTAAACTTGTTATTATCGCCATGATAACACTCTTAATGACAAAACGCACTTTCTAAATGTGTTATTTTGTGGAAATTCTGTCAAGATCTAGTTTTCGGCGTAGGAAACGCATTGGCGGTTTAGTGACGTCATTAGACGTTACCCAGACACCATGTGACGTTTTGGCACATACACAAAGCATAATTACTTACATATAGTCTTTATTGGTCAAATAAAACCTTACCCGGCTGTGGCAAATACCCTTACTGACAAAAATGTCACCCATCAATGGTTTGATATTCTGAACCTATGTGGGGGAGCAGCTGGAGGCTTGGTAAGGGTGTTCTGGTAGTACTGGTATGAGAAACGACATGAATCCATGGTGAGGTGCTCCAGCCGCCGCGATATGACCTTAGTAGTTGAAAACGGCGTAAAACCCCAATAAATCAATCAATCTTTCGCTATATATGGATTTTACGGCAGAGTGTTATAAGGGAAGGTAAATGCCGTATAGAGGAACCATAACTCTTATTTACGTTTTCTCTATTGACCTTCATTGTTTTGGAGTAATAAATGTTGTCTCAGAAAGACCAAAAAGTGTGAAAAATTATCTTTTGGAAATTGTCATCTGCAACATGATTAAATTTCGTTTTGTATTAATTTTTGTCAAGTCTTTAATTTTGTCGTTTTGTAATGGATTTGATTGTTCTCTTGTTTTCTGTTTTCAGCCGCAAGACGATTATACTGTTTTATTTGAAGACACTTCCTACCCATGTGGTAAGGTTATACAAGATAAAGGTTTTGGAAAAAATCGTGGAAAATGAAGAAATTGCTTGTGACAAGCAATTTCTTCATTTTCCACAATGTTTTCTACATCAAAAGACAAAAAAGTAAAAATTCATCTACTGGAAATTTTCGTCTGCAACATGATTAAATTTCGTCAAGTCTAAAATTTTGTCTTCTGATAATGGATTAGATTGTTCTTTTGGTATCTGTTTTCAGCCGCAAGATGATTATTCTGTTTTATTTGAAGACACTTCCTATCCCGATGGTTATTCTCCCCCACTCATGGTCGCACAGAGATATGTAATATTGTGTAAAGAGGATAAGAAAAAATGATACATACGGTGGTTTGTGTTGTGGCATAAACAATTATTTTAACCCTTTCCCATTCAAGACTCGATTTTTATGTCCCTAAATGAAAAGGTTCGTGAAAACATTGAGGCAAAAGAAGAAAATGCTGGTTTCCAGCATTTTCTCCTTTTGCCTCAATATTTTCTGAGCTATATACATCACAAATATCATTTGCATAACCTTCCCCTTTGTCTTCTGCCGCAGTTTTTGTTTTGAACAACTTTTAAATTTTATTGTTTGGGAAAGGGTTAAGGGCAATATATTGTGACTGATACTCAAATAAAGGAATGTGCCAGGATATGAAAAATAGCTTTTACCCATGACTTGATGCAAAATTTTTAGACTAGTCCACATTCAAAGATGTTGCAGATGACAATTTCAATTGAATGGAATTTGACATTTTTTAGTCTTTTGGGGTAGAAAATATTTTGGGAAATGAAGAAATTGCTTGTCACAAGCAATTTCTTCATTGTCCACAATTATTTTCCGAAGCCTTTTTCTTTTGGGGCGTCAATATGTTGTCATGGGTTAATGATATTTGAGGTCAACATTGATCATGATCAGCCTGTTTATACATTCAACCTGATCAAGATCTATTTTGATCTCAAAAAGTTTCCTCATAACATGTAGAGACTTTAATAAAACATTGTGGAGTCTTATCAGACTTTCACAAAAGAAGAAACTTGGTCCTTTACCCTTTCCCAAACGGCAAATTTTGAACTGGTCCAAATTAAAAGATGTTGCAGACGACAATTTCAAGTTAAGGAAATATAAAATATTTTGGTCTTTTTTGGTAGAAAACATTGTAAAAATGAAGAAATTGCTTGTCACAAGCAATTTCTTCATTTCCTACAATGTTTTCCCAATGCATTTACTTTAAGGGAGTCAAAAAGAGTCACTGTATGGTAATGGGCTAAAGCTTCTTGCACATCTATTTGAAATGGCTTCTAGAATTTTTTTCATTTCTCCAATTTTTCATTTGATAATTTTATTTCATTTTCATATTAAATTCTTTCATTTGAATAAATGGGTTGTTTGTCTTTTGTTATCAAATTTGAAATATTATTAGCTCACCTGAGCACAAAGTGCTCAAGGTGAGCTATTGTGATCGCTTTTTGTCCGTCGTCCGTCTGTCCATCCGTCTGTCCGTCTGTCCGTCCACAATTTGGTGTTTACGCTCTAGCCTCTAGCATCCACAAATAGTAATCAATCTTGATCAAACTTAGTCAAAACAAGTATGGTTATAAGTTCTCGGATGAGTTCGATTATGGGCCAGATCGGACCAGAATGTGCTGAGTTATCTGCCCTTGAATGTCCAAAAAAGCCGTTTTTGACTTTGTTTACATTCTAGCATCTACAATTATTGATCAATCAAAACAAAACTTGGAGACAATTTTGGAGACCATAAGATCTCGGATGAGTTTGGTTTTCAGTATGATCTGATCAGAAAGTCCAGAGTTATGTGCCCTTGAATTTGACAAAATTGCCATATTCGGCTGGTTTTGACCTTGTTAACACTATAGAATCTACAATTATTGATCAATCAAGACAAAACTAAGACATAATGTTTGGGACCATAAGATCTTGGATGAATTCGATTTTCAGTCTGATCTGACCAGAAAGTCCAGAGTTACGTGCCCTTGAATTTGACAAAATTGTCATTTTCGGCTGTTTTCGACCTTGTTTACACTCTAGAATCTACAATTATATATCAATCAATACAAAACTTGGACACAATGTTGGGGACCATAACATCTCGGATGAGTTCGATTTTCTATTTGATCTGATGAGAAAGTCAAGAGTTACGTGCCCTTGAAAATTGCCATTTTCGGCTGTTTTCGACCTTGTTTACACTCTAGAATCTACAATTATCAATCAATGAAAACAAAACTTGGACACAATGTTGGGGACCATAAGATCTCGGATGAGCTTGATTTTCAGTTTGATCTGATCAGAAAGTCCAGAGTTATGTGCCCCTGAATTTGACGATATTGCCATTTTCGGCTGTTTTCGACCTTGTTTACACTCTAGAATCTACAATTATCAATCAATCAAGACAAAGCTTGGACACAATGTTTGGGACCATAAGATCTCTGTTCAGGATGATTTCCAGTCTGATCTGATCAGAAAATCGAGAGTTGCGTGCCCTTGAATTTGACAAAATTGCTGTTTTTGGCTGTTTTCGACCTTGTTTACACTCTAGAATCTACAATTATTGACCAATCAAGACAAATCTTGGACACATTCTTGGGGACCATAAGATCTTGGATGAGTTGGATTTTCAAATGGATCTGATCAGAAAGTCGAGAGTTATGTGCCCTTGAATTTGATAAAATGCTGTTTTCGGCGGTTATCGACCTTGTTTATACTCTAGAATCTACAATTATTTATCATTCAAAGCAAAACTTTGACACAATGTTGGGCACCGTTACATCTCGGATGAGTTTGATTTTCACAATGTTATTGATCATAAGTTCGTTTTTAGTCTTAAAGTCATAAATATCAATTGAATTGAACAAAAATGTTGCTCATATCATTTTGGTTCAGGTGAGCGATATAGGACCATCATGGTCCTCTTGTCAACATTTTTAATTCTTTAACCATTTTCCAATGGAGACATTATTTTAAAATATTTTAAGGTTCCTATTAGCAAAGGCTGCTGAAGACGACAAAATGGATGTTGGTATGTTAAAGACCTGTGAAAAATATTGAGGCACAAGTATAAAGTGCTGTTGATCAGCATTTCCCCTTCTGTGTCAATGCTTTTTCCAAGATTTTTATATTGTTCTTAGTCAAAACCAGTTTTATTTAGGAAATAATTAGAAATTTGAGGATGATGAAAACATATCGTTGATGTTTATGAAAAACTTCGTATCTCATTTTTGGAAGGTTTTAAAGGGAAAGAAAAAAACTTTTACACGAAAATGGGACGTATTGTTCATTAAACCATTACCAGACGACAAAATTTTAAACCGATCCGATTTGAAAGCTGCTGCAGAAGAAGACAACATGAATGTTAATTAAGGTTGGATTAGTGTACAATTTAGCTCAGAAAATATTGAGGCAAAAGGAGAAAGTGCTGATTATCAGCACTTTCTTCTTTTGTCTCAATGTTTTCTCAAGCCTATTCTCTTAGGGACGTCAAAACCAGGTCTTGTTTGGGGAAGGGTTAAACATGTGTCTTTAATGCTGATAAGTAACTGTAAAATATCTTTAATCCCTCAAGAATATTCTAAACTGGACATACAAGGTTTTACATGTCGTCGGTGTAAATGCAAAACCTGTACGTCGATTCGTGCGATTTTAAAAGTACAAATTTCTGTGCGCAGTTTAGACAATTCTCGCAGGTTTTGAGATTTTTTTACTGATCAGTATAAATGACACATTATTTGTGAACAATGTCAAAATTTCAAGTAAAACATTTCAGTTTGGGAAAAGTTATTACACTTTTTCCCTCCCCTTTAAAATTTTCCAAATACGAAATATGAGGTTTTGCATTTACAACGACGATGTACTTTGAAATTCGTAAAAAATGACTTACGAGGATTAGCATTCACTCTGTCGATATTCTCTTCTCCCACCTGACCCACGTAATAATTGGTTTTGAAGAATCTTAAGATTTACGAAAAAGCAGAAAGTGCTTGTAGTCAACATCTCCTTTTCTGTCAATGTTTTACTGTCTTTCCATAAAACCATGATGTTCATGGACTGGGACTGTAGATTAAAATACTGCCTTGATTAATATCGATTCTCGCCAATAGTTTAACCGTTTCTCAAACAGAATTTTGGACCATTCTAATTTGCAATCAGTTTCAGACATCAAATACAATTGGTGTCCAAAATAGAAAATGCCCATGTTTTTCCGCAGAAAATATTGAGGGAAAAGAAGAAATTGCTGGTCATCAGCAATTTCTTCTTTACTCTCAATATTTTCCTCAATCTATTTCTAACCGGGACGTGAAAACCAGGTTTTGCGTTGGAATGGATTCATTGTATACGTGTAATTCATAGCTTTTGGCTTGGAATAGATGCTGCGTTTGCATATTTTCGAAGTGCCGGAAATTTCAATAACAAATGGTTAAAAACAACAGTCTCCGAAATATGACTAAATATTGTTGCAATCGATGATTAACCGAATTCAACGAATCAGAAACAAAGACAAAATTGTGTCGAAACATTTATTAATTTGTGTAACTATTCAAAGGTATATACATACATGTACATAAAAATTGCGTCACGTTAAATATGGCTTATTGTTACGGAATGGATAATTGATTATTAAGGTAGTTCATCCGTAACGAGATTCGGGCAACGTTGTAAACATTCAGCAGTCGAACCTTCCATCGCCGAATGTTTAACGACGTCGCCCGAATAGGTTCAGATACATACAGTTGTAAGGCATGTTTTAAAACAACGTGTCACGGAAAATTCCGTCGTCGCGTAAATTCCATTAGGAGTGGACTACCTTAACCGTGCATGCAATTAACAAAATTTGAATATATCGGCACGTATATCTGACTGAGTGACTCTTTTCGAACTTACAACAAATAAGCCTTTTTTATCGTGACACAAAACAAAATGTCAGAAGTTGAAAGTCCATGTTCAAGTTAACGAGTCCCATAGAGTAATGTCCCTATCCAGAGTACAAAACTAAAATGTTTTTTTTTACTTATATCCATGTAGAAGTTTCGAGTCCCATAAAGCGATGTACCACCTTTTTACATACAAGTTTATACAGAAGGTAATTCACCCATCGTTAGATACCAAACACTTCGTGCAACTCCGGGCGTCATCCATTTCACGGATAACGCCCGAATTCGGTACGAAGTGTTTGGTATCTATTTTGGGTGGATTACCTTAACCCATTACCTGAATAGTGACAAATGTCAACTGTAAACAATTCATATACATGTATGTCTGAAATATACATGTGCAGTGAATTTATGTACATGTAGGCTATTAACATTTTACAAAGTTTGTTTATTACAAATTTAGAAACAATTTGTTCTATAAAAGCAATTTTCTTAAATCGATCCTTTACCAAACAAGACCTGGTTTTGACGTCCCTGGTAGTATTGGGTTTCGAAAACATTAAGACAAAAGAAGAAAATGCTGATGATCAGCATTTTCTACTTTTGTCTCAATGTTTTCTGATCTATACCACGCACAAAATTTACCTCAAGTAACATTTAATTTGTCGTCTGCAGCAGCTTTCATATTGGATCACCATGAAATTTTGTCGTTTGGGATAGAGTTAAGTGTCAGTGTGTTATAAAGGTGCAGGGGACGTCTTTCCTGGAACATCAGACTTGAAACTGTCTATCATAAGCAGCCACCATCACAAATATGTCGGAACTTCTGAAAAATAAATAGATCTGCGTTTTAAAATGATAATAATTGTTATATAGATACATGATAAGACAACAACATATTGTCGATTTTGCTTTTTTCAGTAAAACCGTCTTTCTTACATGATTATACTACTTCACTGATAAATAGTCTGATCTGAATAGAAGAAATTGATAAAGGCACGAAACAAGATTATGTACATGTATGACCGGAATAAAAACACATTGTAGATGACGGAATGAAATTTTGCTTCAATATTTCGATCGACGCTCAAAGGAAATTAAGATTTCCGCCCCTTATGAGATTGAAGCGACGTTGAAATTATTCGGGAGACGTCGTTAACACTAGGCCCTACGACATGTTTACGACGTCGCCCGAAAAGATTCGGATACGTAACGAATGTTAACGATGTGGCACGAAAATTTCGACATCTCGTGAATCTCATTCAGGGTGGACTACCTTTAACGAAAGTGTTAGACTAATGATATATTTAGTGGAATCATAGGTAAACGACTTACTATATTTGTTTGCTCTCCATTTCATCCCCGATTGTCGAATTATCATCGTCATCCGCAGTCTGGTACCCCTTCTCGTCTATAGACCGCGTTTCTCCATCATTTGTATCCGTACTATTATCCCCCGGAAGTTTAAACTTGATACCACGTGATGTACTGTTGTCGCGTGCCGGAAGTTCCGGTACGACGTCATAGGAAACAGTCTTTAGGTTGATGGTTTGTATCTGAACTTTGTGCGGCTCGTCATCGTCATCTGAATAGGTCACGACCTTTTTGTCCCGGAAGTGGGAGAGTTCCTTCGCGCTATGACGTATATTTGACGTATACACGACGTCATTGAATCCCCCAAAGTCGATTTCCCATCTTCCGTTTCCGGAGTCGAATTCTTCGATCCTATCGAATCTGTGGCCCCAGAGAAATTCTCTCGGCGTGTATGAGGTTCGGACCTGGCAGAATTCACCCGTGGTTTCGATGGTTCCCTCCATGAAGACGATGAGTTCGTATTTTTCGTTGGTCAGATCGGCCGGTTTGATGTCCCAGAATGGACTGTCCTCCGTGATCTTGTGCGTCAACACCATAGGCCACATGAGAACCAGCGTATCACCCATGTCATCTGCCTCGAACTTCACCTTATTGAGATAGAGCGGGTATAAAACGCCTTCTTCTGACACGTGACGTCGCACGAGACATCCATGCACCTGCGCTGCGAGAAGATGGCTCTTTCTGATATCACCAACTCGAATCTGTACAGATAGTTCACCGTCATGCTGCGTTATACAGGCGTTCTTACTAAATATAATGGTATTCTGACGTCGCTTGGGTTGAGCAAATTTTACAAATATGAAACCAAGCAGAAGATTGTCCAATAATATACCGATCGTAATCTGTAAATACACCATCAGGAGAACGCCATCACAGTCCGTGTTAGGGTAGGCAACTCCGTAGCCGATCGTCGTCTGTGTCTCGATGGAGAAAAGCAGACATTTTGGGAAACTATAGACGGTACTGACGCACGGCCTCCAGTCCGGGTTGTTGACGTTCTCGAAGTCGCCGTGGTTGTAGGCTATGATCCACCACACGATGCCGAACAGCAGGAACACGATCAGATAGACGTTGAAGAAAACGGCGAAGGCGTAACGCCATTTTAGGTCGATCAGACTGATGTACAAATCGTGCAGGTATTTACGTCTGTATCCCGACAAACCGCTGTATCTGGAAATATATTATGTCAGAATAAAGTATAGCAATCGAGTGCAAAAAGCAGACGAATAGATATAACGAACAATCATTTTAAGGTAGAATATCCGTAAATTGACAATTTTGTGATTCATAAAACATCGGATTTTCTTTTTTTTTTTTTTTTTTTGTCCGAATAGCGTCGTTACGTATCCGAACCTATTTCCACCGAATGTTTTTGCTCACTAGAATAATTTCAACGTCGCGTGAATTTCATTAAGGATGGACTACCTTAATATTGTTATTTGTCACTTTGCTGTGGATACTCAATTGAATTATCCCTTCTTGTGTAATAATCCATATATAAATTAACGTTTAAAACATTTATCTTAAAACATCTCTAATCTGATTCTCTGAATATATCGGACTTGCTTTTAAAATTTTGTTAAGTTTTCATACAATGAAATAATGAATGAACTATGTATTAGATGGAGTCTGTATAGTAGATTCTACGCGATATAAACGTCCAAAAGGCGCAGCCTTTGGACGTTTATGTTGCGTAGAATCTACTATACATACTCTATCTGACTTAGTGTTCGTCAACCAATGAAAACATACGCTTCTACTGTCATTCTTCAAACCACGCCTCCGAACGGAGCTACTATCGAGCGGATCTTACTGGAATTACATCATTTTCCCAAAAAATACATCATTTTCCCAAAAATTACATCATTTTTCATAACTGCACAGGAAACGGGGGCGTGGCTATGTATGTCCGTGACATATACTGACCGGCAGTGCGTTTATGTGAAATATAGCGCCGAAAATTTCAAATATACTGCAAGTTAATTGGTCCAAAAACTAGGACGAACACTAAACATGGGTGAATTGAAGTTTCTACAAAATATCAATATTTATATTTTATTTGTAACAATTATGTTAAATGGTTATAACATACCAGAAACACATAAATAGACCAAATGTTAAACTAAGAATAATCAATCTTAATAAACAAAAAAAAAAATTAGATTTGCAGAAAAAATTGCAGAATTATTTAAGTAGATCTAAACACTTTTTTTCAAAGTTATTAAGGTAGGCTACCCTTAGTGAGATTTATGCAATGTCGGCATTTTTCGTGCAATATTGTTAACATTCGTTACGTATCTGGACATATTCAAGCGATATCGTAACCATTCAGCGGTGGAACGTTCCACCGCCGAATGGTTACGACGTCACCCGAATAATTCTGTCTTAGTGTGAATCTCGTTATAATAGATTCACAATTAAACGAGAATAGATACGGTTGTCTTGCTTTAATTTTACGTATGTAAAGGTAGTAGTTCTACCTAAAAATAAACCAAAATAACCGTAAACTATTCTCGTTTAACTTGAACGTATAATAGTGGCGGGCTACCTTAATATTCATTTAGTTTAAATAAATATCCTTACCTGACTCTATATCGCCCATCCTTTCGTAATATTGCTTGTCTTTTCACTTCGATTTCTTCCGAGTCCAAGTTCAGCTTTTTTCTGAAAGTGAATGGAAAATATCGTCTGTCACGCTCAAAAATGACGTAACTACAGCTTATTGAAGCTGTAGTTACGACATTTTCGAATGTGATCGACGATATTATGATTTTAGCGTTACAAGTGCAAGTTAGACTGTTCTGTCATTTCATTCAAACCTTTCCCAAACGACAACATGTTAGGGTGTTCCAATTTTGAAACCAGGTGCAGACGACATGACGGTGGCTATTTGAGGTAAGATTTGTGTACAATATTGCACTGAAAATATTGAGACAAAAGGAGAAAATACTGACTACCAGCAGTTTCTTCTTTTCTCTCAATGTTTCCGTAGTCATTTTCCTTAGCGACGTTGCAGACAAAAACGTTAATGAGAATCTGAAACTTATAACATAGAAAACATTTAGACAAAAGCAGAAAATACATTTTCCGCATTTTCTTCGCTAGCCTTAATGTTTTCCAAGCTTTTCTTTTTATTTTTGGATGTTTAACTGATCTTGCTGCTTGGAAAATGGTGAAATTTACAGTTGTGGCAAACAACAACAACAAAGATGTGTTTGTGAAACACGGATGCCCCCGAAATGGCAAATGATAAGTTTTCGGACAGACAGACACGCGGACAGAAAGACGGACGGACACGAGTAAAAAAATATGCCCCCGATCTTTCGATACAAGAGCATGAAAACACATCTTGTATCACAGACGATACCAAAACAGTTCAAAGGGTTGCACATAAAACACAGAGAAATTATACTCAAATTCTTTAACGTTTCCGTTTTATACAAGAAAGGTTAACCTTTCTCAAATTCTGGCGGGTTTAGACGTTCTGTGTGTTAAAGCTTTGGAAAACATCGATACAAAAGAGATCGGTAATTCTCCTTTTGCCTCGATATGTTCTTGGCTATAATGTACACAAATACTTTTCAATCAATATGCAATCATCTGCAGTGGCTTTCAAATTGGGACAATTTAGATTTCGGAAGTTCGGAAAGGGTTAAGTTAAGAAAAATGTCATTATTTTTTTCTTTCTGAAACTATCCTGTTCAAGGCTTGGTTTTGGCGCCCGTAATAGAACATTTTTGGAAAAATGTCGAGACAAAAGTAGAAGGTTCTGATAATCAGCATTTCTCCTTTTGTCTCAATATTTTTCATGTTATACCATACATGAATCCTGCTTTAAAATTGGGAAATTTTTAACCCCATTCCCATTACTCTTTTTGACTCGGGACTAAAAAGATAAAGGCTTTGTAAAACATTGTGGAAAATGAAGAAATTGCTTGTAACAAGCAATTTCTTCATTTCCTACAAAGTTTTCTACCAAGGAAGACAAAAGATGTAAATTTTCATTCACTTTGCGTCATCATATAATTTAGATCACCCTAAAATTTTATCTTTGGACAATTGGTTAAATTTAGAAATAACTACATGTATAAGTATACTAGAGGAAAGAAGAAACGCAACAACTATTTTTTGCTATTTCTCTTAATTCTTAAATGTTATTGAGTCAAAGTTGTCACTGATTATTACTTGGAACTTTATCTTGATATTGATCTTTGTGTTTACGTTAGATCATGTCTTACGTGTGAGATAACGTCAAAATAGACGTTTACGCGTTTCTTACATGCAAACCTTTAAATATCCAAACTTTACATAAAACTCTTTTGATTTGTGCAGATGCACGTCGACTCGACAAAAGGCAAAAAAATTCGTTTGGATTTTATCCCTCATTTTATTATGTGATTCATTTAATGACGTCGTCCGGTAGCAAATTGTGATGTTTACGAATGGAACATCTCAACCCGCGATTGCTGCTGACTTTGGTGTACATCGGTTGACAAAATATTGCTTGAGATAACGTCTTAGAACAAACGGAACAACTGCCAGTCGTCGAAAAAGCGGTCGTCAATGGCTAACGTCATGACGTCAGGACCATAACGTTAGCTCATTTTAACAACGGAAACGAATTCTCTTATCGAGAAATCTGTTGATGCTATTCATTGACAGTACAGCAATAAAATTTCAGCCAGGAATCGCGAACCTCAATTTGGATTGCGTGCAAGAACGCATTTAACGTTGACGCCGAACAGCTCTAATTTAAACGCATATTGATGAAACGTAGAACCTGTGACCTTGATGAAATTTTGACACAAGGAAGGTCAAATAGTGAAGTTTTACTATGTATTGAAAAAAGTACTCGAATGGGGTTGATTTTGAGAAAAACAAAAACAAAACTTATATTCAAATAAATTTTTTGTTGCGTTTCTTTTTTCCTTTAGTATAATATTAAATAAATCGGCTTACCTGAAATAACTGACAAATGGAAGTCTGTCCCATCTAGATTTGGTTGTTTCCATATCTTCATACAAGTAGATATTCCCCACCTCCGGAATATCCCTGGTGCTAGGCATTGTCGTCTGCTCCAGATGTTACTCTACACTAGATGGCTTTGGAAAACATTGTGGACAATGAAGAAATTGCTTGTTACAAGCAGTTTCTTCATTTTCCACAATGTTTTCTAGCAAGGAAGACACAAAATGTAAAATTTCATTCCCTTGAAATCGTTGTCTGCACCATCTTTGAATTTGAATCAACCTAAAGTTTTATCGTTGGGTAATGGGTTAAATTTAACCCATTACCAGACGGCAAAAATTTAGACATGTCCAAATCAAAGATGTTGCAGACGACAAAGTCAAACGAGTTGAATTTTACGTTATTATGTCTTTTGGGGCAGAAAACTTTGTGGTAAATGTAGAAATTGCTTGTCATAAGCAATTTCTTCATTTTCCACAACGTTTTCCAAAGCTCTTGTTGGGCGTCAAAAAGCGTTAAATTATATGGTAATGGGTTAAATATAATATAACAAGATTTAAAACATAAATAATAGGCTTACCTGAAATAACTGACAAATGGAAGCCTGTCCCATCTCGATTTGGTTGTTTCCATGTCTTCATACAAGTAGATATTACCCACCTCCGGTATATCCCTGGTGCTAGGCATTGTCGTCTGCTCAATAAGTTACTCTACACTAGATGGCTTTGGAAAACATTGTGGACAATGAAGAAATTGCTTGTTACAAGCAGTTTCTTCATTTTCCCACAATGTTTTTACAAAGAAAGGCAGAAATGTAAAAAAAAATCATTCACTTGAAAAAGTTGTCGGAATCATCTTTGAATTTGAATCAACCTAAAGTTTTGTCGTTTGTTAATGGGTTAAATTTAATAAATATAAATAAATTTAAAATATAAAATAATAGTCTTACCTGAAATAACTGACAAATGGAAGTCTGTCCCATCTAGATTTGGTTGTTTCCATGTCTTCATACAAGTAGATATTCCCAACCTCCGGTATATCCCTGGTGCTAGGCATTGTCGTCTGCTTTAGCTGTTACTCTACACTAGATGGCGCACTAAACAAAAACAATCTATCAAAATGTCGTCTGATGTTAAAGGTTTTTTTTTTAATTGCGGTGAAATCGAGCCAAATTTCACTTCATTTTGATTTTCACAAAACGTAAGCGTTGTTTTACAGTCTGAAATCAAAATCACAAGAATGTTTTACTAACTAATGTAAATTTTTGTCTTAATATCTCGAAAATAATTTACTTAAATTTTAAGACGTGTTCACTTTAACAATTGAACAATTGAAATGAATTTAAATGACCGAGAACGGGGTATTATGCACCTTACGTTAACCCTTAGGCTGGGACGTACAAATTTGTCACGTAATTCGTTTATTTCAAATTTCGAAAATTTTGACACTTACAAAATCATTAATTTGAAGAAAAAAGTAATGTATTCATTTTGACAGGCAGTTATAATTGACAATGATTTGCCGTTGAAAGTCATGATATGCCAATACACGTTTTTAACCTTTTTGACAACGTAAGGTGTCAAGTACCGTAACGACAACGTCAACGTAAGAATTTGAGACGGTTTACGCCGAAGGCGTTGAAAAGATCACTTTTGAAACATTGTGGTAGAAGACACAAAAAATAAGATGTATTGTAATTTCGTGTCAAATGTCGCACATTGACGAATTGTCATTAGAGATCAATGCCCATTATCCCTTGTCCTGTTGACTTTTTATTTTGTTTCAACCAAATTGCCAATTTAACCCTTTATCAAACAACAAAATTTCAGGGTGATCCACTTCAAAAACTGTCCCAAATGACAAAACGGATGTTATTATAGAAATAATTTGTGTAACATATTGCACAGAAAATATTGAGGCAAAAGGAGAAACTGCTGATTATCAGCCGTTTCTTCTTTTGCCTCAATATTTTCCCAACCTATTTCTACCAGGAACGTCAAAACCAGGTCTCGTTCAGGAAAGGGTTAATAGACTTTTCAATAATTCTATCTAGGATTGTTTGCAACGATTCTAAATAAATATGTAGAAGGCAGGCAGTGTAGGCTAAGATCAGACAGGCTGTGCAGGCTGGTCTTAGTCTATACTGTCTGCGAAAGAAATTGCCGTGAACAGCACAAGATTTTTTCATTTTTTTTTTTTTTTTTTTTTCAAAATTTGAATTGTTCCAGTGATAAAACTGCTGTAGATAAGAAATACTCTGTAAGATATTAGTACAATATAGCAAAGAGAATATTCAGGAAAAGGGAGAAATTGTTTGAACTTACATAATTTTCCTCTTCCACATGAATGGCTTTCCTATACAAGCCTACTTGGGAAAGGGTTTAATTAGAAAAAAAAAATAAATGACTTCCGATGATCATTTCAAAGTAACGAAAATTTGTGTGTTTTGTAATTGATATCCTTTGTTTTATATAATAAGTCTCAAGGCCCCTTCTTAAAACGGTCCTCAGTTTGGATGTCCTTTTTAAAGATAGCTTTCACGAAATTGAATTTGAGTATACGCTATATCAGTCACATCGAGGCGACTGAAGCACCTAATCATGCATTCCAGGTATTTCTCTGACAAGTACTGCCATATCATCATTTCTGAGCCTCCAGCTGCTAAGTACACTTAGATTTACACTTTTTTCACCCATTGGTGAAACATGTTCCCACAGAAGTAGGCTATTTAAAACTTTTATCTCTCGATGTATTTCTTTTTTTTTTCTTCTTCTTCTTCTTCTTCTTCTTCTTCTTCTTCTTCTTCTTCTTCTTCTTCTTTTTTCATAATAAGGGACGACCAAAACCATGATTTGTTCCGGACAGGGGTTCTAATTAGCCTTTCGTGCATATTTTGTCGTCAGTTTTTTACGGTGGGGAATCGCATGACAGATCACCACCAACAACAATAATTGCAAAATATCGTCTCGTATATTATCTTTGAATCCATGTTTAAAACGGGTTAAAGCAGAGTGACGGAAAGCAGCACCTGATAAAAAATATTGGCGGACAAGCAAAATTGTGTTTGCACGTTGATAGTTCTTTTATCCGGTGTTATTCAAAACATCCGACAAATCTCTGCCATTTTACTGAAACTTTGAAAAAAATCCGCGATTCTTGTTGTTGCTTTCATGATACCCTGCCATGGTTTTTGAGAGACAATGCACATTTTTTTCAATGACCAAACAAAAATTGATGTAACCGAAATTTTACCGAATATTAGGCAACCGATAAGATTTCGGGAACCCCTTTTGACTATGCCAGAACTAATATTAAAGTACTTTTATTCTTGCCATTTGTTATTAAGGTTAACGTTCTCTGTTATATTTGTATGTGAGATAGTTTTTGTACCTTTTGTACTTCTATGCGCGTTGATCTGTACTTTTTGAAAACAGTCGCGACTTTTACAAAAAATATCTTAAACGCTAAATTGTTGAGGACAAAAAAAATGAACTGAGAGTTAAACTATTCCAACATAGTGCCGCCTCTTGACCCCACCCCACAAAGTAAAGGTTTTGGAAAACATTGTGGAAACTGAGGAAATTACTTGTGACAAGCAACTTCTTCATTTTCAACATTGTTTGTTTACTTTTCAGAAATACATACGTCTGAATACCCTTTGAATTAGAATGTAGTGTCATTAGGATGTATTTCATTTCATTTTCCACATTGCTTCTCACTCAAACAGTTATATCATGTGAAACGAATAATTCATATGAAATCTGAAATTGTCGCCGGAAACATCCCTCGATGAGACGATACATACGAGTTCCCGCAACAACGGGTTTGATGCACAATTAAAAATATAGCATTTTGAAACCCTCTACCATTTTTAGCTCTGTACGTAAAGCAAAATGTACTTATGTTTTTGAGGACAAACGGATAATAGGGAATGAATTTATTCAGTTAAACGTGACTTAATTTCGTACAAACAAATAGTAGTTTGTTGGTGTTGTTATACAGTCTCGTAACTACGGCTTGAGTCAAGCCGTAGTTACGAGATTGTATAACAACACCGACGGTTTATCAAAACATAACATATTACATGTCTATTTTTAGCACAAAAATCTTTGCCATTGTCTACCACCTGTCAGACACCTTTCATACTAAACAAAACACGGGTTTTATAGTGTTTCTGTCCAAAAATAAGAGTTATGAGGGGATCTTAGACGGCAAGTGATCGATCGTTATTACCGATAATGTCATGATCGATCTTGATTGGTTTATTACACCGCGGACGAGGCACGTGTAAACGTGCCCAGAAAAAAATATATTCGGACTTTAATTTAAGTTTGAATTTAAGTTTGAATATAAGCCCTCTTTTTACACAAAATCAAGCGCGGATCCAGACATTTTTCCAAGAGTGTTTTCCAGAGGAGGTGGCGTCTGCATTGATGCATAAAATTCAAAAAGAATTTTTTTTTTTTTTTGATAAGCCTTCTTTGTCGTTTGGTAGCATTATCTCATCTGCTAAATATTCGCCTAACAGCTGCATTTCACCAACGAAGTATCCATTAGAAAACAACGCAGTCCTTAACTGGACATTTTAAAGGATTTCCAAGATGGCCGCCACAAAATGACCACTTGACTAAATATCGAAATATCGCTGCTCTATAATTTGTCATCTTGTTCTGTATGCAATGAGATCATTTTTGAGGAAAATTGAGTTTACTGAATCCAAAAGAATGTTGCTATGCTTATAGTAGGCCTTTATGCCATTTTTCACCTTTCTTCAAAATGGCCGCGAAAATCTCAAACTTGTATACAAAAATAATGTAAATATTTTCCATTTCTGCAAATCTTATGTGTTTAGTATTGTATTTTCAAATGTATTGCAATTTCTAACTAAAACTACATGATTTGACAAGTAAATAAATGAAATAACCTTGAACATAATTATTTCCAGAACGGTCCTAATTACCGTATAAATGGTAATAAATCCCCATGCGCATAAATTATGTACTGAAAAAAATCCCAATTGATTATTTTTCTGGATAAAATAAGCATTTCTTCGCTGTTTAACAGAAACTATTTCAATGCTTCCTTGATAACGAGTCCACATTAGAGTACATGTGTACGCATTTACTAAGTTTTAAAGGATGCAGGGACAGAACATACTGCTGGTGACTTGCGTCTAATCTAACATCTGTTTAAATGGCGAGCCCAATACTCATATTGAAAGCAGACCTCTGGAAGTATAATGCACCCTAATTGTCCACACCCATTACATTTAAATGAAATAGAAAGCATTTTAACATTATACTTTGTAATAAACGATGTTCAAATGTGGATTATCGCGTATACCGGTATGTAAGAACAGAATCAAACTGGCAACTTGAATATATCAAGAATCAAAGTACTGACAGTACTGTTTGGAAGCAAATTTTTCAAAAATGTAGTTCTGTCCAGGCCCCGGTTTCTCGAAAAAACTTAAGTATATTCTCATGAGAACATGCTCAACTTCAAAGGGATACTCTCCAACGTTGAAGAGTATTCCATTGAAGTTTACATGGATTTCATGCGATTTGAGCACAGTGCTCAGATTTGAGCATGAGAATGAACTTAAGTTTTTTTCGAGAAACCAGGGCCAGAAATAGAGTACTTTGATTAGGGACTTTGATTAAATTGATTATCCATTTGAATACCTTGAATACTTTGATTCGTACTGTACTTTAAGTACTTTGATTATCCAGAATGCCTTGAATACTTTGATTCCATGCTGGAGTTGTATCTATTTTTAGCACAACTTCATGCATATTAATCGTTTGTGTAAGCTGAATATATTTCATAGTTCAGTAAACTCAACTGACCCATTTACAAGGAAGGCCATTGGACTGATCTTTGAACCATAATAAAGCATATTACTACGTCGATCTTTTTTTTCTCTTAGAGACATGATTAATTGAATGTTTCATTTTCAGTCACTCAATTCAATATCTCCACTTAAGTTCAAACTTACATATTGAATATTCGAATGACTGTTACCTCATTAATCTTTGCTTTTGATAGAACTATTTATAGTGAGGAGGACCGGAAGATGTTGTGCGGTATGCAGAGAATGCTAAAGTGCAGAGACGCATGGCTGCTAAGAGAAGCAAATTTTGCAAAATTTGCTTCCAAAAACAGTGGCATCTTTTTAATGAAGGTTTTGCATGAACAAGGGATGCTTTGGATAATGGGTGTAATAAAGGGCATAAAGACTGGTAAGGCTTATATTGGTCATTAAATGATTAAGATCTTTTTTGTGGGGTGGATATGTTGAACACAAAACGCCAAGAAATTCACATCCCACGTTTTAATGTTTCCACCGCACATATTTCTTATCATTTTGTAGTCTTTAATTACTTGAATAATTGAAATAGAGTAGGCTTAGGAAAAATGACCCGTTACAAGCAATTTCTCTCATTTTCCTACTTAATTTGATTGGATAGTCTATATTCATTTCTATATAATTTTATAAAGCATTTTATTTTCTATTGATGAGGACGGGACTAAATTGTCACTTCGACTACTAGATCGACCCTTCTGATGGCGACGTAACGAATTATATGTGTAAGTTTTGCGATTTATCGAAACGTAGATCTATATCTATAATTTAAAATTCAGAAATTTAATATCATGGAACATGACAGTTTCTGTCGATGATCTTATTGAAAATAATTATAGAGTCAAAAGGAGAATTGAGCATCTTACAATTTTCAGCCGGTATTTGGCAGGATAGTTCTTAAACCCTTTCTTAAATAGACATTCCATATATATTTTTTATGAACTTTACTTTTATTTTTATCTGAAAGAGCATAATTTTGTTCTCATGAAAATTCTGGAAATTTCAAACCAAAGTATTGTGCCATTTACGAGTAATATATTTTTTTCTTGGATAAATCGTGGTAAACTAGGGACATTGGGGCCAACAGTTCACATGTAAATGGAATTTGTCATTTTCGTCTCAACTTTAAAAGATTAAACGACAAAAGTTTAGACTATACTAATCTGGAAGTTGTTGCTGACGACAAAATAGTTATGCATGAACATATACTAGTCAAAGCTTCTAACCGGTCACTTAAAAAAAACAAGGATAATTTTTTCTGTAGTGATTGGAGTTTTATGAAATTTGCTATGTGAATTTTTAAGCAATTTTCCAGATGATTTCGGCGAAAAGTTATCGTTGTTTCACTGAAATAAAAGCGCAACGTGAGAAAAGCTCAAAAAGCTCTAGATTAACACCGAGCTCACAATATTGTCAATGTTGTGTTTTTGGTCTCATGGATCGTTAGCTACAACATAGACTAAGAAAAATGAAAATGTTTGACACCTGTTTGCAGCATATGGCCGTAAAAGAAAATGAAAGAGGTCATGTATGCAGAAAAACGGTTCTTAAAGACAACATCTAAAACACGTTTTTCTTCGAAAATGCGTCAAATATAGACTGATGATTCACGGAGAGCTACAAAATGTAGGATAAGTATAAAAATCAGTTTGTTGCATTGTTTTTCTACACCAGACCATATTTGAGCATATTCGCTTGATAAAATGTTTTGCCGGTTGAATGTAAAACACCATTTTACGATGCCTCCAATTCTTTCTGCTTCTTCTGCAGTCAAAACTCACACAAAATTGGCAATGTTTACCAATGTTTTTCTTGGTCTGGGTTGCAGGTAACGATTTGTGTACTTTGAATTGTTGTAAGTGTTTTATCTCGATCTCTATTACGATTTAGAGCTTTTTTAGCATTTCCCTTAGTACACATTAAAATTTGACAATTATTGGTAAATCATCATGGAAATCCATGGGCATTATGCTTAAAAAATTACACATCAAAATTCATTAAAATGTAATAACTTTTAAAAAAAGTTATATTTTATTTTTAAAGTGGCCGGTTAGGACTTTTGGTCAGTATATAATTCGTGCTCAATATAGCACAGAACATACTGAAGCAAAAGAAGAACATCCTTATTAAGATATGCAACCCATCATTAGCACTAAAAGAGCCAGATGCGAAATTTGAAAAGTGCCAGTAAATACTAAATTGTGTCACATTTCCATTCCAAATACAAACATTAGCATTTTGAACGGTTTAGAATTTTGAATTGATGCATGCTTATGGAAATATTTGACAAAATGTTCAAAATTATCTCCCCCGCATATGAATATAGAGTAAAATAATAATTGTAAATTATTTTCTTCTTGAAGCATAATCTTGAAATCCGGCACGGTGAATCTACTTATGTGAAGTGTATAAATTTATATAAGTGTGTGTAATTTGGTGCATTCCGTATGGCTAGAAAGTGGTGCTTTTAATGATGGGCTGGTATGCCTTAAGGCATTTATCTTTGTCCCAATGTTTTCCCAAACGTTGCATCATGTGCGTAAAAGCATCAACTTTTAGGAAACGGTTGAAAGTCCAATCTGACAAAAGGACCTAAAGCTTCTATAACAACCGGTCTTACGTGCTCCTGCGTGCGGTCTGCGTCTAAAACGTAGGCATAGTCGTGTTATGCACGCGCGTGCAAAGTACGATTTTAGTGGACGCAACCACGACGCAGACTGCACGCATCAAAGAATTGACCGGACAATTCTTTGAACCTCTCTTACAACCCGTCGTGCGTCCTTATGAATATTACGTTTTGAAAATCTCGAAGACGTACGATTTATAAAGACGCACGACGGGTTTTAAGAGAGGCTTTAAAAGATTTGTCCAGTTTATCAGCTGCTGCAGATGATAATATTTTTTCTAAAAAATATTGGGCCAAAGGACAAACATTTATCTTGTATGGTTTCAATATTTTTCCTATCATACGTTAATTGACGTAAAATGTAGGCCTATTTACATTTTTTGTATTTTAAAATTCCATTTGTAGTTTCTTGACGTCACGTGCATTCGGGCCTATAGCCAGTCCACGATATTGTGGCTTGCGTTTACAAAATTTACCTTTGAAAACAAAACACCATCGAATCTAACGCTACTGTAATTTTGCAGTTATGGTTGGAATCGTACAGGTGTCGCACACCTGCAAGGTTCGAACCAACGCACGCAGAATTGTATTAAGGTAAGACGGGCCTAATTAAAAACACCACTTTCTAGCCATACGAAATGCACCAAATTACACACACTAACTCTTGTAAATACACTTCGCATAAGTTGATTCACCGTGCCGGATTTTAAGATTATGCTTCAAGAAGAAAATAATTTACAAATATCATTTCACTCTATATTCATATGCAAGGGAGGTAATTTTGAACACTGTTGTCAAATATTTTCATAAATATGCATTAATTCAAAATTCTAAACCGTAGAAAATGCTTACAAAATGTTTATAAATGTATTTGGAATGGAAATGTAACACAGTTTAGGAATTACTGGCACTTTTCAAATTTCGCCTGTAGCACTTTGGTGTCATACATGTAGGCTCTTTGGTGCTAATTTTAGGCCCTTCTTACCTTAAGAACGCTTAAAATTCTCCATGATTACATCTACACGGGCGAAAAGGCCGCAAAGCGGCCTTCAGTCCGTCTATAGGTCACACGTACGCAGTTCCTGTCTGAAAATCTCAATGTTATGTAATTCAACCGGAAGTTAAAAATGTCCGAAATGTTGCGGAAATGGTATATGCCTTTTACGGTATTTTACATTAGCATTAGAAGCAATCCGAAATTGTTGCCGGCGGGGGGGATAAGTTAAGATAGGTTTATGGTAATGTGACGTCATGTATGCGGTAATGACGTCAACGTTATTTTTCCGCGCATTATCGTTCAGATAACGCTAATGCGATTTCATTAAACTAGCGGTTATGACATTAACGTTGGTTTTTCTACGTTCCCTAGAGTTTTGTGTTCACGCGCATTATCAGACGTCGTTTAAGCTTTTTTCAAATAACATTACCTCAGGCTTGGACCAAAGCAGTTACCCTCGGACCATGTTTATAAAATACATATCATACTTTGCATGCAACTTCATTATGACAATACACTTACCTTTGTCATATAGTAACGTCGATTGGCGATGATATAAAATACTCTTGCAGAGGGAAATGTGTTTCATGAATTGATCTTCATTAACTCAGCTTTTTTTTATATTTTACCAGTTTTTAATTCATTTTTTAAGTGTCAGAAAGGACAACAAGCTAGGTCTAGTCCGATTGTTGTTCTCCATAGTTAAATGTATTAAGCGGACATTTTTTCGTCCGTATTTAGGATTTGCCTACTTTCATATTAAACATGTGTCATAATATGATGGCTATACTATGCATGCTTTAGTTGCTCACATTGGAACACTAAAATAGCAATAGGCCTACGTATTTGTTGAAGTACTTGCATAATTCTCGGTTATTCTAGATATTGATGCAAGAACAAAATTAGTAACGAAAGAAAATCATACTAAAAAATCGATGGGATAAAATAAAAACTTTATTACATCGTTCAAACAGGGTAGGTGGGGTATTATGTGTGTGGGTTAGGGTTACATGTTACATTGCAAGTGAGAGTGAGAGAGCAAGAATGTGAATGGATGTATAGGAGAGATGGGATCGGGAGAACACGGTGTGAGAGGAATGAGAGAGGATGTGTGAGTGAAAGGGAGTGTGTGAGAGAGGGTGTGTGAGTGAAAGGGTGTGTGTGAGAGAGGGTGTGTGAGTGAAAGGGTGTGTATGAGAGAGGGCGTGTGAGTGAAAGGGTGTGTATGAGAGAGGGTGTGTGAGTGAAAGGGAGTGTGTGAGAGAGGATGTGTGAGTGAAAGGGAGTGTGTGAGAGAGGATGTGTGAGTGAAAGGGAGTGTGTGAGAGAGGATGTGTGAGTGAAAGGGAGTGTGTGAGAGAGAGGGTGTGTGAGTGAAAGGGTGTGTGTGAGAGAGGGTGTGTGAGTGAAAGGGTGTGTATGAGAGAGGGTGAGTGAGTGAAAGGGTGTGTATGAGAGAGGGTGTGTGAGTGAAAGGGAGTGTGTGAAAGGGTGTGTGAGTGAAAGGGTGTGTATGAGAGAGGGTGTGTGAGTGAAAGGAAGTGTGTGAAAGGGTGTGTGAGTGAAAGGGTGTGTATGAGAGAGGGCGTGTGAGTGAAAGGGTGTGTATGAGAGAGGGTGTGTGAGTGAAAGGGAGTGTGTGAGAGAGGATGTGTGAGTGAAAGGGAGTGTGTGAGAGAGGATGTGTGAGTGAAAGGGTGTGTATGAGAGAGGGCGTGTGAGTGAAAGGGTGTGTATGAGAGAGGGTGTGTGAGTGAAAGGGTGTGTATGAGAGAGGGTGTGTGAGTGAAAGGGAGTGTGTGAGAGAGGATGTGTGAGTGAAAGGGAGTGTGTGAGAGAGGATGTGTGAGTGAAAGGGAGTGTGTGAGAGAGGGTGTGTGAGTGAAAGGGTGTGTATGAGAGAGGGTGTGTGAGTGAAAGGGTGTGTATGAGAGAGGGTGTGTGAGTGAAAGGGTGTGTATGAGAGAGGGTGTGTGAGTGAAAGGGTGTGTATGAGAGAGGGTGTGTGAGTGAAAGGGTGTGTATGAGAGAGGGCGTGTGAGTGAAAGGGTGTGTATGAGAGAGGGCGTGTGAGTGAAAGGGTGTGTATGAGAGAGGGTGTGTGAGTGAAAGGGAGTGTGTGAGAGAGGATGTGTGAGTGAAAGGGTGTGGGTAAGAGAGATGGTGTGTGAGTGAAAGGGAGTGTGTGAGAGAGGGTGTGTAAGTGAAAGGGTGTGTATGAGAGAGGGCGTGTGAGTGAAAGGGTGTGTATGAGAGAGGGTGTGTGAGTGAAAGGGAGTGTGTGAGAGAGGGTGTGTGAGTGAAAGGGAGTGTGTGAGAGAGGGTGTGTGAGTGAAAGGGAGTGTGTGAGAGAGGGTGTGTGAGTGAAAGGGAGTGTGTGAGAGAGGATGTGTGAGTGAAAGGGAGTGTGTGAGAGAGGATGTGTGAGTGAAAGGGAGTGTATGAGAGAGGGTGTGTGAGTGAAAGGAAGTGTGTGAAAGGGTGTGTGAGTGAAAGGGAGTGTGTGAGAGAGGGTGTGTGAGTGAAAGGGAGTGTGTGAGAGAGGATGTGTGAGTGAAAGGGAGTGTATGAGAGAGGGTGTGTGAGTGAAAGGAAGTGTGTGAAAGGGTGTGTGAGTGAAAGGGAGTGTGTGAGAGAGGGTGTGTGAGTGAAAGGGAGTGTGTGAGAGAGGATGTGTGAGTGAAAGGGAGTGTGTGAGAGAGGATGTGTGAGTGAAAGGGAGTGTGTGAGAGAGGGTGTGTGAGTGAAAGGGAGTGTGTGTGAGAGGGTGTGTGAGTGAAAGGGAGTGTATGAGAGAGGATGTGTGAGTGAAAGGGAGTGTGTGAGAGAGGGTGTGTGAGTGAAAGGGAGTGTGTGAGAGAGGATGTGTGAGTGAAAGGGAGTGTGTGAGAGAGGATGTGTGAGTGAAAGGAAGTGTGTGAGAGAGGGTGTGTGAGTGAAAGGGAGTGTGTGAGAGAGGGTGTGTGAGTGAAAGGGAGTTTCGAGAGAGGATGTGTGAGTGAAAGGGAGTGTGTGAGAGAGGGTGTGTGAGTGAAAGGAAGTGTGTGAGAGAGGGTGTGTGAGTGAAAGGGAGTGTGTGAGAGAGGGTGTGTGAGTGAAAGGGAGTGTGTGAGAGAGGGTGTGTGAGTGAAAGGGAGTGTGTGAGAGAGGGTGTGTGAGTGAAAGGGAGTGTGTGAGAGAGGATGTGTGAGTGAAAGGGAGTGTGTGAGAGAGGGTGTGTGAGTGAAAGGGAGTGTGTGAGAGAGGGTGTGTGAGTGAAAGGGAGTGTGTGAGAGAGGGTGTGTGAGTGAAAGGGAGTGTGTGAGAGAGGATGTGTGAGTGAAAGGGAGTGTGTGAGAGAGGGTGTGTGAGTGAAAGGAAGTGTGTGAGAGAGGGTGTGTGAGTGAAAGGGAGTGTGTGAGAGAGGGTGTGTGAGTGAAAGGGAGTGTGTGAGAGAGGGTGTGTGAGTGAAAGGAAGTGTGTGAGAGAGGGTGTGTGAGTGAAAGGAAGTGTGTGAAAGAGGGACTGCGAGTGAAAGAGAGTGTGTGAGAAAGGGTGTGTGAGTGAACAGGAGTGTGTGAGAGAGGGTGTGTGAGTGAAAGGGTGTGTGTGAGAGAGGGTGTGTGAGTGAAAGGGTGTGTATGAGAGAGGGCGTGTGAGTGAAAGGGTATGTATGAGAGAGGATGTGTGAGTGAAAGAGTGTGTATGAGAGAGGATGTGTGAGTGAAAGGGAGTGTGTGAGAGACTCAGAGGGTGTGTGAGTGAAAGGGAGTGTGTGAGGGAGGATGTGTGAGTGAAAGGAATTGTATGAGAGAGGGTGAGTGAGTGAAAGGAAGTGTATGAGAAAGGGTGTGTAAGTGAAAGGGAGTGTGTGAGAGAGGGCGTGTGAGTGAAAGGGTGTGTGTGAGAGAGGGTGTGTGAGTGAAAGGGAGTGAGTGAGATAGGGTGTGTGAGTGAAAGGAAGTGTGTGAGGGAGGATGTGTGAGTGAAAGGAATTGTATGGGAGAGGGTGTGTGAGTGAAAGGAAGTGTATGAGAGAGGGTGTGTGAGTGAAAGGGTGTGTATGAGAGAGGGTGTGTGAGTGAAAGGGTGTGTATGAGAGAGGATGTGTGAGTGAAAGGGAGTATGTGAGAGAGGGTGTGTGAGTGAAAGGGAGTGTATGAGAGAGGGTGTGTGAGTGAAAGGGTGTGTATGAGAGAGGGTGTGGGATTGAAAGGAAGTGTGTGAGAGAGGGTGTGTGAGTGAAAGGAAATGTGTGAGAGAGTGTGTGTGAGTGAAAGGGAGTGTATGAGAGAGGGTGTGTGAGTGAAAGGGTGTGTATGAGAGAGGGTGTGTGAGTGAAAGGGTGTGTATGAGAGAGGGTGTGTGAGTGAAAGGGAGTGTGTGAGAGAGGATGTGTGAGTGAAAGGGAGTGTGTGAGAGAGGGAGTGTGAGTGAAATGGTGTGGGTAAGAGAGATGGTGTGTGAGTGAAAAGGATTGTATGAGAGAGGGTATGTGAGTTAAAGGGGGTGTATGAGAGAGGATGTGTGAGTGAAATGCTGTGGGTAAGAGAGATGGTGTGTGAATGAAAAGGATTGTGTGAGAGAAGATGTGTGAGTTAAAGGGAGCTGTATGAGAGAGGGTGTGTGAGTGAAATGGTGTGGGTAAGAGAGATAGTATGGGTTAGAGAGAGACAGTAACAGTGAGTGATAGGACAGTTGATAATCACGTGATACAACAATTTAAGAAATTTTTCAGATATTTTTTTAATATGGAACCGACTTAAATACGGTTTGAAGCAGCAAAGGTGGACAAACGTCAAGCATTGGACGGACATGGAATGTTTTTTTGAAAATACGGGTAATAAAAAGTTATTGAAAATCAACCGAAATTTTCGTTGATCTTCAATAACTCTTTAATCGGTTGATTTTTTGTTTTTAAAAGCATCCACTATATACAGCTTATTCCTGGCATTCTCACACATTCTCTGCTTCAAACCGAATTCATATTAGCCAAGTTCTAACAAGAATATTTATAATTTTCTGAAATTGTTGTAAGGACAGACGAACGAAAAGTGATGAGCGATAACATTTTATCATCATTTTAGTCACCGACCTTAATTGGGTATAACCCATTACCAGACTGCAAAATTTTAGACTGGTCCAAATTCAAAGTTGGTGCATATGCCAATGTCAACTGAATGAAATTTAAATTCTTTGACCTTTTAAGTTAAAAAAACACTGTGAGAAAAGAAAAAAATGCTTGTCACAAGCAATTTCTTTATTTCCCACATTGTTTTCTATTTTTTTATTTCTTTTGGCGAGTCAAAAAGTGTTAATGTTTGGGAATGGGTTAAAGCCCCTTTCGCTAGAATGACTAAGTACTAGACAGCATATGAGTAGCCTACTTCATCGTTCATATAGAGATAAGCGTAAGAAAGGAACATCCAATAGTATTAAGGTATTCCGTCCATCATAAAATACCAAATTGTTCGTGCAACTTCGGTCGCCATCCGTGGCTACGGAAACTGGCTATGGTGTAAATTCGTCAATTTCCGGATGTCATCCGTGGTTACGGGAAATGACGAGGGATACCATGTTCCATTGCCACGGATGACACTGGAAGTTTAACGAAGTGTTGGTGTCTAGTGATAGATGGAATTCGTTAACCCTTTCCAAAACAAGTTATTGCTGAGTCAAGTCCAATAAAAAATCACTGAGAATAAAGATTAATTAACAGGATTCTCTCCCTTTAATGCTTTCCACGCCATGACATACACATTTTAAACATTTGGTAACATTTTTGTAGCATTTTAAACTTGTTCCTATCTATCGCTGTTCGATAATTATGGTTAACAATTTTTTTTAAAAACATAATTTTAAGATGGCCTAAACTCGAAGACATAGTGTGCCGTGAATCCCTAGGAGAAGTCTATAGAAGCGAAATGAATTCTTGTTAGATGCAAGAATTTATTCAGAAATAATGACATAGCACTCAATGTTGACATGCAAACAAAAAAAATAGCATTATACGCTTCTTTTTCTAAATATCACCAGAATGATTAAAATTAATAAACACGGTGGGGATTGTGCATGCTGGGATGGATAACGAACACGGACAAAAATAATCTCGAATCTTGTCAAATATTTTGCAATAACTCCTTAATTTCTTTGTCGATTTTCAAAAGGTCTGTTGCATGTACCCCGCCTTGAAAATCTCTTTTCTCGGGTACATGGATTATTTGTGGTACCCTTTTAATTTTTCAAAAAAAAATGATCCCAAATGACCAGAAAACGGAATGATAATGACTATGGCAAAATAAGCCACGCTTCAGGTAGGAAATTGTGCAATAATTTTCTTATTTCTGTGTCAATTTTCAAGCGGTTTGTTGCATGTACCCCGCCTTACTGAGCGCTTTCCTTAGGTGTATTACTTATTTGACAACTCCCCATATTTTCCCCCAAAATTGATCCCAACTGACCTGAAAAACGACCAGATTTTTTGTCGTTTTTCTGGTCGGTTGGGATCACTTTTCGCAAAAAGTACAAAAGGGTTTCGTGTAAAGCATACATCGGAGGAAAGAGCTCAGTAAGTCGGGGTACATGCAACAAACCGTTTTTAATTGACGCTGAAATAAGGAAGTTATTGCAAAATGTCTTACCTGAAGCGAGGCAAATTTGTCCGTAGATTTACCCATCCCAGCATGCACAATCCCCACCGTGATAAAGTAATACGATATAACCTATGTTAGTTCATTTGAGACATTTCCAAAGCAATGACTGTTTTAGTTAACTAACATGATATAAATACAGAAACTCTGAAAGGAAAGAGCAAAATGCTAGTGCAGTACCACTCACCCACCCCCAACCCGAATTTCTATGCTATGAACGATAGATAACAATTTCTAACAAAACAATGTTTTCGACACATCCTCGATTAGAATTACGCCGAGCCCGGATAGCTCAGTCGGTTACGTCGGAGTCCGTCAATCTATGGGTCTCGAGTTCGAACCCCGGCTCGGCCAGTATCCATTCTGACATTTGACGAAATCCATTTGTCTCTCACCAATGGGTGTGAATCATCTATGTGAGAGAGCAGCTGGAGGCTCGGTTGTGGTTATAATGGTGCGAGAAATACCAAAAACCCACGGTTAGGTGCTCCAGCCGCCGCGATATGACCATAGAAGTTGAAAACGACGTAAAATCCCAATAAAATCAAATCCATTAGAATTAGACAATGCTAGAGTAGAAAAACAAAATTTTATTCTCACCGTTTCTTTTCCAAAAGACTGTGGATTTTATCAGATCTCAATCGAAAGGTGCCCCCGGTTTTCTAATTCCCGTTAACAGTGTTTCATCCTTCTCAACCAATCTTCGGTATCTTTCGAGCTGTAGTTACAACATTTTTGCGTTTAATCCTTTCCCTTTCGGAAATAATTTGGACTGGTCCAATTTGAAATGAGTGTAAAAAAATCTACAAACTGGATATAGGTAACGACACGATTTGTGTACGAAATAGCCCAGAAAATATTGAGACAAAAAGAGAAAATGCTGGTTATCAGCATTTGCTCCTTTTGTCTTATTATTTTCCAGCCCTTTTTTCTGAAGGTACATCAGAACAGGTCTTGTTTGGGAAGTGATTAAAGTTACCGCCTGATACTATAGACTAAGTCATCTTACAAAGCCATGATCTGGGAAAACGTCTTTTATTGCATTTAAGAACAACCTGGATCCAGATCAGCCTGTGCATACGCACATTCTGATCAGCTTCCATGCTACCCTAAAATAGTTTCTTCGTGATCTGTAGTAGTATCATATATATCTGACTGCCGTTCTACAGGTACATGCTGATCTGGAAACCTGGTAGTCTCAAATGCTTTAAGGGACCTTTTTCCAGATCCTGGCTCATGAACAACAGTCGTTAAGTTACTCATTTGATAATTTCTTAATCCTTTAACTGATGAAAATCACAAACAAAGGATAGAAAGTGTGTAGGTTAGAGAAAGCAACGTGGAAAAAAACGGTAAGTAAGTAATATTTTATCTTTTTTCTCTTTTCCGGGAAAGCAAACAATTTTGAGTAATCGCACTTTATCAAATCGTTGTCATTACATATACCGTTGCTTTTCAACAAAAAACATCGTAACTAGAGCTTAAAACAAGCTGTAGTTACGAGGGTTTCGTTGAAAAGCAACGATAAATTGTGCCTAATCTTGGAATTGACCAGTTACGCGTAATTTACCGAAAAAATTCGTACATAATGCATTTGCGAGTTTACGTACATAATTTCAAAGCGAATTGGGTGGGGTTGTTAAACATTAATGAGATTTCCGAAGTTTGACATTCCTTTCCCAAACAAGACCTAACGTTGTTGTCTCTTGAAAGGATGGATGATAAAAACATTGAGAGAAAAGAAGAGCCTGCTGACAAACATAGTTTTCTTTTATTTCGCCTCAATGGTTTCTGTGCTACAACATACACAAATTCCATATTTATTTACAGATCAAAAAATCGTTGTCTGCATCTGCTTTCAACTTTTATTTGTTCCAAACTGTAATTTTCCCTCAACTGATTTCTTCCAAATGATTATTTCTTTTATTCTTTATTTATTTATTAGTATTATTTTTTTCATTTATAAGAAAGGACAATACGGCTGATATTTGATGTGACGAAGTCGTACGTGATGATCACACTGGTGGTGAACTCGGCCAAAGCGAGGGATGTTTTTCGCTACAACAAGGTACAGATATTTTGCGTTTAAATGTGAGTTTAAAGATCTGATTTGATAGTGTTTTTTCTAATAACAATGAATTTGTACTAAAAATAGATCGGGTTTACCGACATGTATTGACAAACCGTCTGTGTTGTTATAAAATCTCGTAACTACGGCTTTATCGAAGTAACGATATTTTATTGCACGGCCATCAGGCCGGGCATAATAAGATGATTTTGTGGATGTCAGTGGTGTCGGATATAAGCTAATATAATCCTTTCAGTTCTCAGTGAATTGTTATCTCCATAATCAATGGCCATATTTATTTGAGAGGCAAAAATGTTTCTATAAGTAAGAGAAAAGAAAGGATGTTTATCACAAAAGTTCGTTAAAGGATCTTTCTGTTGAGTTTATTCTGTGTTTCGAAAATGAAAATTCCCTTCTATTTCTAGCCTATCACATAAATATTCTGTTTTATCTTTTGACCTGTCACATTAACAGCTTTGAGGGGTGTTCAGAATGTATCCCGTTTGTGCTGTAATGGAAAGTACGCAATTATTTGTTGATTAACCTTTGCCCTACTGATTTTATTGTTTTCATCACATAATCAAGTGGAAAGCAGCCAATATGTAGACTAGGATCAGATTGCATTGCTGACTAGACTGATCTTAGTCTATATTGTCTACCGTAGCTTTGGTCACACCAGGAATGTCATGTGAAGGGTTAAAGCTTTAATTATTTTGTCGTCTGCAACAATTTTGGGCAGTAGACAAAAGTTCGCCTTTTGGAAAAGAATTACACGTAAGTGCTAGTGGTGAGCTATGTAGGACAATCAGGTGACCTAGCATGAACGGGTCAATGCAGAGCTCCAGAGATAATTTTAGTTGAACTCTTTCTCAAACATAACAGTGTCTATGTCCCTGTTAATCCTTCGACAAACAATGAAACCTCAGTTTGAAATGTGCTGCAGATGACAGAAGGATATTAAAAAAGAAAGGATTGGTGTATAATGTAGTACAGAAAATTTTGAAGCAAAGAGGGAAATAATAATATTGTGCATTTACTTATTTTGCCGCAATGTTTGGTCAACTAATCCGTTTCTATTAGGAACATCAACACCAGGTATTGTTCGTGATATGATTTTTTTTAGATAAGATTGAGAGAGAAGATTTAGTCATTTCGATAGTCACGTCAACTAGGCCTACCAGTCTAAAATATTCGTAAATCCCACAAATTTTCATTAACACTATACGGAAAGTAACAAACAACAAAGGGGCATACCCCTGCAAAAAAGTTCAAGAACTGTTCTAGAATGTTCTAAACCATCAGCTTTAGAACGTTCTAGAACGTTAAATGACACTTCTAGAACTTCGGTTCTAGAACCAGTTCTAGAACCATAGAACCAGTTATTGAATCCAAGTTCTTGAACTGAAGTTCTAGAACTGTCACTTAATGTTCTACAACTTAGTTTTGAACTAGTTCAACCAGATCGTGAACGTTGAATGGCATTTCTAAAACTCAAAAGTTCTAGAACTGATTCAATAATTAGTTCAAGAACCAGTTCTTGAACTTTAAATGCAGTTTTAGAACTCAATGTTCTAGTACTGCTTCTAGAACCAGTTTATTTCACAATAATTGTGTGGGTGGGAAATGGTAAAAATAAACATTTAAAGGGGGAGGGGGGGGGGGGTCCTGGGACCTAAGTTTTCCAATAATATTCTTAGTTTAAATAGATACATAAAGGGGACACGTTTTGTCGAAAAGTCTGAATTAAGGGAGAATGCTCCAGTTTCCTAAATTTTAGATAGAATTTATTTATATTTTGTATGTTGAAATTACATGTTACTACCAATTGAAAAATAAAATAAAAATGGATGGTCAGCGATCTTGTTTGAATTTTATAGGCATTCGTATCACATACCCCTACAGCGAAAAAATGCCCAATTTCTTGCACCTGTCCAAGGTCACTAAATGATAATAAAATGCTGTATAGGCCTACTCATCGTTTAGTCCCGAAAATGAATTTAAAGTAACGTCTTACATTTAATAAGAACAGAAAACCCAAAACATGTGCTATTATAAACGCATAAATGTGTAAAACAGCATGCTCACGTGTCCAGTTAGATCAACGAAGCTGGAGCGTTTTATGTCAAAATTTGCATATTTTTGGAAATATTTCAAGTTCTACATAATAGAATTTGATAAAACTCCCTAATTGTTTTAAGCAACATGTCCTGGTAAAAATTCAAAAAGAAAATGTATAGGTCAGCGCACTTATAAGTGAATTACAGCAATTTTTATCAGCTGCACATGAATAAAATGACGCAAAACAGTAGTAACTGCATACACACTTACGACTGTCTTGCTCTAAATAATCGATTTCCATCTTGAGGAAATCAGTTTCGCATAATAAATACACTTTTACCGTCGAAAATAGTAAATTGTAATGATGTGTTATATTATTGAAAATATGGTAGCGAATTATATTGGTGCGAAACATTTAATTTACTACAGTAATGAACGAGTGTTCCGAAAAACTGGAGCATTCCCCCTTAAATGGACATCTGGTTTGGTGTATATTGTACATGTATATTGAAAGTGGGTGGGGTAATTCTATTCCGGCGCTACCCAAGGTTCTTATTCATTAATTTTCTATCTATATGTAAATAATTGGCGATTTTTCTTAAAACAAAATGCTTTGTATATAAGCCCATGTTAACACGACACGAGGTCCATTTGCTTTCTAATGATCAATATCAAAATAATTGGCATTTTATTTCAATCTTTCAATATTTTGTATATTTTGGTGAACTTTGGTGAAAACATCAACACGTTTCTATAAAGCGACATATTGGAATAATATTTTAGGCCAGTACTGAAATAATTTGTCAGCGCAAAGTTATCAGGAATTTTGATAGCTAGTCGGGAAAACGAGTCACGGGCCCTTGAATACACGACAAGAGGACCATAATGGTCCTAAATCGCTCACCTGAACCAAGATTATATGAGTCACAGTTATGTTTGAATCAATTAATATTTGTGATCTTAAGACTTAAAACAAACTTATGGTCATCAACATTATGTCTGTATTTCATCCTCATAGGTCAATATATCTAGTTGTGAAGAGTGAATACAAAGTCAAAAAACGAGAATTTTGTCAAATTCAAGGGCAGATAACTCAGCAACCGTTTGTCTAATTGTGCTGAAGTTCAAACTTATCCATGATCTTATGGTAATCAACCATTATATCCAAGATCCAAGTTTTGTCTTGATTGGTCACCATTTGTGATTGCTAGAGTAAAAAGAAATTCGAAAACAGCAATTTTGTCAAATTCAAATATCAGTATAACTCACTATGTTTTCATCCAATCAGACTGAAATTCAAAGTCATCTAGGATCTTATGGTCACCAACATTATTTGAAAGTCTTGGTTGGTCAATGATTGTAAAGGCCAGAGAGTAAACAAAGTCGAAAAACAGTCGATAACAACACCTTTGTCAAATTCAAGGGCATATACACATGTAACTCACGACTTTCTCATCCAATCACACAGAAATTCAAGGTCATCCAGGATCTAATGGTCATCAACATTATGTACAAGTTTTGTCTTAATACGTCACTAATTGTAGATGCTACAGTGTAAACAAAGTCAAAAACAGTCGAAACGGCAATTTTGTCAAATTCAATGGCATATAAATCATGATTTTTTAACCGATTAAGCTGAAAATCAAACTCATCTGACATCTTATGGTCCTTAACATTGTGGCAAAGTTTTGTCTTGATTGGTCAATAATTGTAGATGCTAGAGAAAAAACAAGGTAAAAAACAGCAACTTTGTCAAATTCGAGGGCAGATAACTCCAGACTTTCTAGTCCGATCAAACCAAAAATAGACCTCATCCACGATCTAATGGTCACTAAAATTTCGTCCAAGTTTTGTCTTGATTGGTCAATAATTGTAGATGCTAGACTGTAAAAATGTCAAAAGTAGCTATTTTTACATTCAAGTGCAGATAACTACAGACTTTCTGGTCCGATCTGACTCAAAATTGAACTCATATGAGAGCGAATGGTCATACATATTTTGACCAAGTTTAATCAAGATTGCCTTATATTTGTAGATGCAAGAGTGTAAACACCAAATTGTTGACAGACTGACGGACAAACAGACATACGGACGGACGGACGGACGACAGACAAAAAGTGATCACAATAGCTCACCTTGAGCACTTTGTGCATAGTTGAGCTAAAAACCCATGACAAGTTGTGGAATAAATCACACACAAAAAAATTCTGGATTTTCTTCGTACAGAAAGGCATAAATGTTTACTTAGCTTAAAAATTAGCTGGCCTCAGCAGAAAGTACTACAAATAAGCTATTGCGGCCAGGTTTGTCTGTTTTCCGCCCGTCTGTCTGCTTGTCTATAATATCAGGTTTACACTCTAGAATCCACAAATATCATTCGATCTTCACCAAACTTTGTCAAAATGTGTATGGTCATAAGCCCTTGTGTATAATTGATTTTGTAGAAAGCTGTAGAAAGTGCTGCGGTATGTGCCATTGAATGTCAAAAAATGCTATTTTTGACAATTTTGGCACAATACATACAAATATTGCTCAATCAAATGTAAAGCCAAATAAAAATGTTTGCATTTACAACGTCTTGGGTGAGTGAGATTTTTATCCAGATTGAAATTGCAAATTCTGAGTTATCTGCCCTTGAATTTGGAAAAATTGCCTTTTTCGGCTTTAAGTGTTCAGTGGAACCTGCAATGGTCACCTATCGTAAAACGCTCTGTCCTTTCTCAATTTAAATAAGCACGTAATCCTTTTTAGCTCGATTTTTCGAAGAAAATGAGAGCTTATACTGTCACCCGGGCGTCGGCGTTGGCGTTGGCGTTGCAACCAAGGTTAAAGTTTTTTAAACATCAATAACTTCCATACTATCAAAGGGATTCAACCCAAACTTGGAATACTTATTCACCATCACACCCTCTACCTTACTATAAGGGCCCATGACCCTGGGACCACTCTATTTGGAGTTATGCCCCCTTTATACTAAGCAACTTAGAAAGTCGAGCGCGCTGTCTTCGGACAGCTCTTGTTAGGAATGGGGAAGACACATGACGCTGGTTGAAGGGAGATAAAGTAAAGTAGTAATGTTGATAGTCTTAAATTCTCTTAACATCAGTGTTGCATCCAGGATGAGCCCAGAGAGGGGGAGATCCCCCCATCAAATTTTCAAAAAGGGGGGAGTAAAAATTTTGAGCGCACAGCAAATCGACTTGTACTTTCTGATCAAATCATGTGTAAACACCGTATGGTAGAGCTACACGCTGATGAGGGGGTCGTACATGGGGTTCTCTTACTCGATTTTTAATTTAGCTTACATAACATACCCTTTCAGCACATTAATATTGTCTTTTTCCACGATTCCTTAATCTGTGATGTTTTATTTTATTTGTTCGTGACCGGGCGCATATTCCTGTACCGGTTCATCCCTGACTAACAAATCGTCAATTGCGGGTCAGTACCTGACTTGGAAAAGTTCGTAATCTGTTTAGGTGGCATCTATCTAACCCAATAAATATGGTTTCAATTTATTCTACTATTTCAAACGAACTCCGCATTCGTAATTTGTTTACACGCTTGAAATCCAATGAATGACGTCATTTGACAGTCACAGCAGTTCTCGGCTATTTCCGTTCTCCATAGATCGGCCGAAGGATGGTCGTCTTCAATCGGAACTTCTCTCAGCCAATCTACGATTAGGTTGCAGTTTACGGAAATAGCCGAGTGTCTTATTACCAACAGGTTTACTTCCCCTAATTCAACTGCGTCATTAGGGAATTTCCCAGGTAGAGAGAAAACCCTTTTCGGATCATAATTTTTTAGCGAATTTCACCGATCTTTTTAAAAACATATTTTTTTATTTGCTTGTGAAATGCAATTTTGCTGCGCACTGACTTTTGAAGAGCGGGCGATTATTTCCTATTCTGCAGGAGTTGCAACCCATGAAATTTTGAAATCGCGGGAGTGAAATTAAAATCAGCGGGAATCGCGCGATTGCGCGCCCTGGATGCAACACTGTAACATGTTGATAGTCTTAAATTCTCTTAACATTACTGTAGAGTAGAGAACCAGCAGGGTCAGTTTGTAAAATTATACATGTATGTACTTCAAAGTAAAAATTTGCTTCTCATGTCAATTCACCATACCAACTTTGTTAGCCATTATCTCCAAACACAAGCCCTCACTATTTTTACACCTATATGATTGTAACCCTACCAATTCACAGAATCTAAAGAAAAAGCACTGTTTGATCCCTTGGAATTCAACCATAATGTGGAAAAGTTCGGGGCACAAATTTGTTTAGGCCGTGCTTCATCTTATGCTGCATCATGCAGCAATTTTGTACTTGTAACAACACCGACGGAATACTATGATCGCGAAAAAACGTCCCACGCTTTGGCCGAGTTCACCACCAGTGAATACAACAGTTACTGATATTCGTTGTGGCGAAGTCATACGGGATGATCAAACACCTTGACATATCCGTATTTGGACACTTCAAATTTTCATATCTATTGAACAAGCGAACGAAGCAAGTCTTCAGTGTTATTGCAAGCCCATCTTCGCAAGCCAAGGGTGACATCTACGACGTAACGTCGTTTCTGTATTCAAACGTAGGTGGGTTCAACCTTGGCTAGCGAAGATGTTGCAAACCTAGTATGCCCAGCATTAAATAGCTGGAGATACGACGTTTTGCAATAACAGCGACGAAATGCAATATGTGTATGGTTGAAATATAGCATAACCAGGTGCTGATTGTTAAAAGGTTAATGGAAGTTGGTCCATATTTTTTCTTCGATACAATCTAGTCTAGTTAACACGGTGGGTAACCCACGTGACTTTTGGGAAGCGTTGACACCGAAAAATCGTCCGCTTCAAGGTATGTTTTGTTTAATTTCTCAGCTTATACTCTATTAATTTTGACAAGATAAAGTGCACGTGGGTTATCCACCGTGGTTGACCGATGTCGAGCATTGCCTTCGTCAGTCAACATTAGGCAAATTGTGTTCTTTCAACGCGATGTATAATCACGTGGCTCAGAATTTCCGATAATCTTCAATATCTTTTTTAATACTTGACCAATTTGAATTCGGTTTGAAGCAGAACAGTAGCAAAACAATCATCAGACCAAGGGAAATATTGTCATATATGTCTGCTTGTCTGACGGCTTTCGCCATGTCTGCTTTACAAATTGGACCACCGTAATCACGATGGATAATCACGTGATACAATAGTTTCAGAAAATCTTTTATAATTTTGTAAATACTGGGCCGATTTGAATTCGGTTTGAAGCAGAGAATGTGGACAGACGTCACGCATTAGATGGACGTGGTTGATTTTTTTTAAAAATTAACTGATAAAAAAGTTATTGAAGATAAACCAAAATTTTGGTTTATATTCAATAACTTTTTATCAGTTGATTTTTCAAAAATCCATTACGTCCAGCTTATTTCTTGCATTTCCCCACCTTCTCTGCTTCAAACAGAATTCCAATTGGTCAAGTATTAAAAAAGATGTTGAAGATTATCGGAAATAGTGTATCACGTGATTATCCACCGTGATATTGTGTCGTTTGGAAAATGGATTGCCTGGATTTCTGTCTTTCTGGCTAATATGTTATAATATGTAATTAGTTTGTTACAAGTACGTACGATATGACAATTACTTTTCTGTCCAACAAAAATTCCCTTTAGGGATCAAACGTCTTGTCAACGTAACGCGTTAACGTGTCTCGGCGTTACGTTTGACGTGATTGATTTTTTACCAAAGCCCATTCACGACCGACATATTTTTAGATTTGTCTGACGGCGGTTTTGAGAGACAAACATTTTGAAATCAAAAATTAATGCTAATGTTTTTAAAGTGACATTTCACATTTATTTTTCACAAATCTTACTTTTATTTTTATCTGAAAGAGCAGATTTTCTTATGAAAATTCTGAAAATTCCAGGCTGAAATATTGAGCCGTTTACGAGAAATGTATACTTTTGTGCTAAAATAAAGCAAATTGAACATTGTGGACAACAGTTCAGATTTATATGGAATTTATCATTTCTGCCTCAACTATTAAGGCGTATATTTCGCTTATAAATAACAACTTCAAAAAACTGATAGCATTTCTACTCATTAGAATAACCAATCTTTGCATCAAGACATACTTTAAAAAATGAAATCGGAATGAAATGTCACTTTAATGTGTCCTTATAACCTTATATAACAAACATTCGTCTTTAAAACTGATAAAAAAACCGAGGTTTTGAAAGCGACAAAAATACTGTAATATGCTACCGAAGTAGGAAATGTAGCCTATATTTTGTAGGATGGAAAACATTGTGAGCGAAGAAAAATGCTAATTATCAATACTTTCATCGTTTCTCTTGATGTTTTCCTCGCCCTTCTCATTTTGAGCGTTTTTTCTTTCTTTTCCAATAAATTCATACACAGTTTTCTTAACCATAGATCTAATTAAACAAAAAGCTAGAAATTCATCACCTTTTGACATAGAATATTTCAGAATCACTTTATTTGGTTACATATTTGAAGACATCAAGCTGTCGGAAACTATTGAAGGCGTAAGGGCATTGTCCATACACAAGAGACAAAATTGCACGGTGGTATCATTTGCGAGCTGCCTAAGATATCAGAATATAAGTTGATTAAGATAGGATCCGTTTACAACATAGCATTTGAAATATTGAGACAAAAGGAGAAAATGCTGATCATCAGCATTTTTCTTCTTTTGCCTCAATGTATTCCCAAAAATTTTCCATTATGGACAACAAAACCATGTCTTGTTTGGGAAAGGATTTCAACTGATCTTTTAAAGCCGTAGAAGGGAACCTACATCTTAATGACCTGAGGAGAACACTGTTTCTAATTACTATTTCTTGGCACCTTTTAGACATGTACGTATGTGATCATCTAAAGCTTTTAACAAAGATCCCTGCTCAATTTCTGAAACGGTACCCCCTCCCCCCCCCCCTCTCCTGCTACTCCAACTTGATACCTTACAAACGCGGATCCAGGAATTTTTCCCAGGGGGGGGGGGGGGGGGGGTCATCCGATCTTTAACCCCCTTTTCGCCAAATTCCAGGAGGGGTCAGGACCCCCTGACTCCCCCTCTTGATATGTGCATGCAGATAGAGGTCATAACATGAAGGATTATATATAACAACGGTTTATCGTGGCACACAGGGACGAATGACGCAGCTTATTTGGGACATAAGCAGTATTTCTTTTTTTCTTTTTTTGATAACCCCTTTTTTGCCAAATTCCAGGGGGGTCATGACCCCCTGACCCCCCCCCCCTCTGGATCCGCGCAAGCCTTATATAAACAACAAAATTGTCGTTTGATGCTATGAGAACTATATTGTTCTTATTTTAACTTTTCAGGGGGGTGTATCAAAGAAAATACTACAAAGTTCACAATATTCTAATGTATCAATCAACCATTTCCCAAGCAAGACACTGCATTGTGGCCAATTATAGAAAAGGCCTTCAAATGAATTAAGTCAAAAGAAGAAAATTGTGATTTTCTGCATTAGCTTTATTTATGTTGTGTCTATCTTTTAAGGTATGTTACCCATCATTAGCACCAAAGAGCAAGAGTCGAAATTTGAAAAGTGCCAGTAATTCCTAAACTGTGATACATTTCCATTCCAATACAAACATAAGCGTATTGAACGGTTTAGAATTTTGAATTAATGGATACTTTTGGAAATCTTTGACAAAAATATTCAAAATTACTCCCTTGCATATGAATATAGAGTAAAATAACATTTGTATATTATTTTCTTCTTGAAGCATAATATTGAAATCCGGCACGGTGAATCAACTTATGTGAAAAGTATTTACAAGTGTGCGTAACTTGATGCATTTCGTATGGCTAGAAAGTGGTGGTTTTAATGAAGGACTGTATACCTTAATATTACCTATTTTGCAATTTGCAGCATCTGTCAACAATATTTATGTTATGAAAATCAGGATATTAAAATATCATTGACCGAAAAGAAGAAAATGCTGATCATCATCATTTCATCCTTTATCTTTATCGACCGTAAACGATTTCCACGGCTTACTGGAGACATGAAAAACGTGTCTTTTTGCGAAAGAGTTAATTCCAAGGAGCTTATATTCTAACAAACGTTAAGGAAATAGTCAAAGGTAATTGAAATTATAACTTGGGAGAATTGAAGATTTTGATATTTTGTTTACTGACAATTACGTTTGGCGGTCCTGCTAATATAGCCATTATTTGGGAGAAATCAAAGAAAAGAGAAACATTTTCTCATTTTCCTGAAAAATTTCCACAATATGTATCTGAAACTGATTCAACTGTGTCTTGCACTTGTTAAGATTTGGTCTTTTCATTCACATAATTTTCACATATTTGATGAAATTAAGGGAAAAGAAAAAAATGCTGATAGCCAGCATTTTCTCCTTTTCTCTCAATATTTCATTATCTGCATTGACCTAATTACCCGAAATTACATAAGATTTAAATTTTGACGTTTGAAACATTCTTGCATGTGTGTCTGCTTGTCAAATGTCGGTCATTGACAATACATCGTGACAGAAGAACAAATCGACAAATCGCTGCTTTTCAACAAAAACCTCGTAACTGCAGCTTGTTTTAAGCTGCAGTTACGGGGTTTTCGTTGAAAAGCGACGACATTGTGACAGAAGAACAAATCGATTTCCATCATGACGACTGTCAACCCATCACTATCTTTAACTAATGAGGCGTAGACAGCTAACTGTTTATTGGCCCCATCATCAATTTAAATCGTATAAATTCAAATTTCACACCCATTTTAAAATCGAAACACCAAGCGATAACATCTATTGCAATTTGTGAAAATTTTCTAAATTTCAATTTCGGCTCTGCAGTTTTGTTATTATTCGCAGTTAGAATTTTTTAATTCGAATTATATCATAGGTCACTTCGAAGCATAGAGACTCTCGATAACTCGAAGTTCGAATCTTATTCGCTCTTGATGCCTTTTTTCTCCAAAAAGAAGGCGGCAAACGATGCAGTCTTGACCGAGTCAGCCGATTTTCACAACAAAAATCTCCGCAGTTTGTACGCATCTTCCAGGACCTCGATCGACGAAATGAAGCCACAAGAAACGTTCCAGATGATTGAATTCCCGCCCGCCGCCCAGGGGAAATTCCACCGCGGTTACCAGATGGGGCGCCCGGCCCTGGTCAGAAAAGGCGGCCAGTATAGAATTTCCTATAAAGGTAAGATTTTTTTTTTCGATCTTATAATTATGCTGTATTTTAACCCATTACCAGACGGCAAAAAATTAGGGTAGTCCAAATTCAAAGATGTTGTGGACGACAATTTCAATTGGATAGAAATTTACTGAATTAGATCTTCCTGGGAAGAAAACTTGTTACAAGCAATTTCTTCATTTTACACAATGTTTTCTAAAGCCTTAATCTTTTGGGGAGTTCAAAAGAGTCAATGTGTGTTAATTGGTTAAGTTATAGGTGTGAAAATGTTGAAGGCAAAGAATAAAATGCTGATCATCAGCAGTTTCTTCTTTCATCTCAATATTTTTATCAAAGAAACTTTAACCCTTTCCAATACAAGGTATGTACCTGACGTCTGTTACGGAAAGGGCTTGGGAAAACATTGAGGCAGAAGAAGAAGAATGATGCTGATAATCGTCATGCACTGCCTTTGCCTAAATATTTTCTTTGCTTAATTTTACACAATCCATATTTTTTCAACATCTATTTTGTCGTAGGCAGCGTTTTCAAACTGAACTAGTCTAAAAGTGGCTTTCTCCGTTTGGGAAAGGGTTAAGTTATAGCTGTGGAAATATTGAGAGGAAAGAAGAAAATGCTGATCATCAGCATTTTCTTCATTTTATAATTCTAATTGTAATTGAATGTTTTGTAATGTTTTATATAGATTCTATTCATGGCATTAACCCGTTTCCTCATAATGACGCTTTTTGATGCACTGCAAGATAACGGTTTTGGAAAATATTGTCGAAAAATGAAGAAACTGCTTGTAATAATCAATTTCTTCATTTCCCACAATGCTTCTACCCAGTAAAAACCAAAATGCATATAATTTTATTTGCATCAATTTTGTCGTCTGTAACATCTTTGAATTTGGACAAAATTTTGTTTTGTAATGTGTTAAGTGATAACCAACATTTTCTTCTTTTCCCTCAAGAGCAATATATCGCTGCTTTTCAACAAAAACCTCGTAACTGCATCTTGTTTTAAGCTGCAGTTACGAGGTTTTTGTTGAACATCATCATATATAAGCATGGTAAAATAGTAAGGTAGATCTGAAGCTAAGAAAATATTGAGAGAAAAGAAGAAAATGCTGATCATCAGCATTTTCTTCTTTTCATTCAATAAGAAAATATTGAGGGAAAAGAAGAAAATGCTGATCATCAGGAGGTTATGCTGATTACACAAAATAATATATCACCATCTTTTTCTGTTCTCTCGATGTATCCCGTGCGTCCTTTACTTTAACTTTATACCACGTATTCATTGTTTGGGGGAGGAAAATTCTGTCATAATCTAAGGTAGTCCACCCTTAATGAATTTCGAGCGACGTCCGAAATATTCGGACGACGTCGAAAACATTCGGCGGTAGAAGTTTCCACCGCCGAATAATTACGACCGCCGAATGTTAACGACCGCGCCCGAACAGATTAGGATACGCAACGACGCTGCACGAAAGACATCCAATGTTTTAGGAACCTCAAAATTGCCACATAAGTGCATTCTACCTTAAGGTTTACATACCCTAAAAAATCACCACTTACTATTCATACGAAATGCATCAAATTACACACACTTGTATATACACCTAAAATAAGTTGATTCACCGTGTCAGATATTAAGATTATGCTTCAAGAAGAAAATAATTGACAAATGTTATTCT
The DNA here is from genome assembly GCA_963680895.1 of Fragum sueziense. Lineage (NCBI taxonomy): Eukaryota > Metazoa > Mollusca > Bivalvia > Cardiida > Cardiidae > Fragum > Fragum sueziense. Next base: position 15,581,086 of record OY804603.1, on the reverse strand, counting down.
ACTCTTCATTCATATGCAAGGGGTGTTATTTGGAATATTTTGTCAAATATTTCAATAAGTGTGCATAAATTCAAAATACTAAACCGTTCAAAATTCTTATGTTTGTATTTGGAATGGAAATGTAACACAGTTTTGGAATTATTGGCACGTTTCAAATTTTGCATCTGGGTCTTTGGTGCATTTGAGGGGTTGGATACCTTAAACAGGAAAATATCTGTTGAAATTCAATCGTGATAATCACATGACACAGCTGTAAGAGAAGAATATCGGTCCCGATCAGAGTCACGGTGTATAATCACGTGGCTTAGAATTTCCGATAATCTTCAATAATTTTGTCACTACTTGACCAATTTGAATTCGGTTTGAAGCAGAGAAGGTTGAAAAATGTCAGGAATAACATAGTCGTGGTAGATTTTTAAAAAAATCAACTGATAAAAAAGTTATTGAAGATCAACCAAAATTTTGGTTTATCTTCAATAACTTTTTTATCAGTTGATTTTTCAAAAATCAACCATGTATATCTAATGCGTGACGTCTGTCCACATTCTCTGCTTCAAACCGAATTCAAATCAGTCCCGTATTAACAAAGTTATTGAAGATATTTCGATGCCTTAGAAGAATAAGGTCGTACGTGGTACTTGCGACCTTTTATGATGCATACATTTTTGGAAAGGGCATTTCAAGCTCTACATATGGTGCAAATTTCATAAACATCTGAACTTGTCATGCTGACCAATTTGGCTATAGAAAAAAACTCGTTTGTACTTTTTTCCTTTTGAAATAAAGCTGTTTTTTTTTTCAGTTTTCTCAAAGCTATGTTTTTTTTTCAATTACGTCCTTCTTCTTCTAAGGCATCGAATTATTGCATCATGTGATTATCCACAGTGAGAGTGTGTGTAAACAGTATACGCGCAGACTGATCAGGACCCATGTTGGTCTCAAATACCATAACCCCTGCGAAAAAGCGACGATATATCCAAGATCTGGAAAAGAGTCCCTCCCCTGGGAAAATTTCATTTAAGTTCAAGAACTGTTTTAGAATGTTAAATGGCACGTCTAGAACAGTTCTAGAAGTATCATTTAACGTTCTAGAAAAGCTTTTGAATTTAAATGAAATTTTCCCAGGGGAGGGGCTCTTTTCCAGATCTTGGATATATCGTCGCTTTTCAACCAAAACATCGTAACTGCAGCTTTTGAAGTTACGAGTTTTTCGTTGAAAAGCGTCGATATATAACCCTTTCCCAAACAAATCATAGTTTTGTCGTCCCTCATAGATGATGATAGGGAAACGTTTAAGGCAAAAGAGAAAAAAAAATGACGATAACTATCATTTTCTCTTTTTGCATCAACATCAACTGTACTAAATTAAACGCATTTTTTTTTCAAAACAAAAAAAATCAAGTGTGTCGTCTGCGACAACTTTTAATTTGGAATAGTCTACATTTGCACTTTGGTAAAAAGCTAAATCTACTTATTTCAAGCACTCCTTATGTATTTGTAAATGACCATTTCATTATCTTTACTCATTTATTTAGACATCGTATGACAAAATATTAATTGTGGCTAATTTTTGCACTTTCCCAAACAAGACCTGGTTTTGACGTCCCTAATGGAATACATGCTTCATGGTATGATATATATCTGGCTGCGCCGATCCAGAGGGACCCCCTGACCCCCCCCCCCCCCCCTGGAATTTGGCAAAAAAAGGGGTTAAAGATTGGATGACCCCCCCCCCCCCCCCCTGGGAAAAATACCTGGATCCGCGCTTGGAATAGGCTCGGGAAAACATTGAGACAAAAGAAGAAACTGCTGATAACCAGCAGTTTCTCCTTTTGTCTCAATATTTTCTGTGCAATACTATACACAAATCCTGTGTTTATCCACAATTATTTTGTCGTTTGCAGTTGTTTTTAAATTGGATCACCCCAAAATTTTGTCGTTTGGGAAAGGGTTAAGGTATTCCATCCATCATTAAGCCATAACTGGACGGCAAAATTTTAGATGCACCCAAAATCATAGATGCTGCAGACAACAATTTCAATTGAATGCTTTTTTTTAAATATGGGGTAGAAAAACATTGTGGGAAATGAAGAAATTGCTTGAGACAAACAATTTCTTCATTTTCCACAATGTTTGCTAAGGCTTTATCTTTTAAGGCGTCAAACATTTATGTGTGGCAATTAAATATCCAATACTTCGTGCTACTTCGGCGTCATTCGTGGCAACGGAGATAAACAAAGGTATCTAAAAGTCCGGATACCCTCGTCAATTTTCGTTGTCACGGAAAAGGGCGAAAATAGCACGATGTGTTTGGCTTTTCAACAAAAACCTCGTAACTGCAGCTTAAATCAAGCCGCAGTTACGAGGTTTTTGTTGAAAAGCGACGATATATCCTTCGCCAAATGCATCTTCTCTTTTCCTCTCAATGTTTGAGTAATATCATCTTATAAATATTTTGTAGGAATGGGCGAGAGAGGAAAGCGGTTCATCCTAGATATGTATTAAACTTTGGTTGACCTCAAATGGCGCTGGGTGCTTCTGATCGTAGCCTCTGTTTCTGATTTCGCTTCTTTTCAACAAAAACCTCGTAACTGCAGCTTAAAACAAGCTGCAGTTACGAGGTTTTCGATGAAAAGCGACGCTATATTATCTGATCTTCGCCAATAGCATCTTCTCTTTTCCTCTCAATGTTTAAGTAATAAAAAATTATCATCTTATAAATATTTTGTAGGAATGGGTGAGAGAGGAAAGCGGTTCATCCCAGATATGTATCAGACCTTGGTTGATCTCAAATGGCGCTGGGTGCTTCTTATCGTAGCCTTTATGTTCTTGCTATCACCACTTTTCAACAAAAACCTCGTAACTGCAGCTTAAATCAAGCTGCAGTTACGAGGTTTTTTTATGAAAAGCGACGATATGTTATCTCATCTTCGCCAAATGCATCTTCACTTAACTCCTCAACGTTTTTTTTTTTTTTTTTTTTGTAATATCTATTGAATGATCTTCGCAAACAGCAAGTGGACTCCTTTTGTCTTCAATGTTTTAGGAATAGGCCTATCGTATTTTTTATTTTATTTTTACAGGAATGGGTGAGAGAGGAAAGCGGTTCATCCTAGATATGTATCAAACGTTGGTTAACCTCAAATGGCGCTGGGTGCTGCTGATCGTAGCCTTTATGTTCCTGCTATCACCGCTTTTCAACAAAAACCTCGTAACTGCAGCTTAAACCAAGCTGCAGTTACGAGGTTTTCGATGAAAAGCGACGCTCATGTATCTGATCTTCGCCTAATGCATCTTCTCTTTTCCTCTCAATGTTTTAGTAATATCATCTTTTTTATTTCATTTTCACAGGAATGGGCGAAAGAGGAAAGCGGTTCATCCTAGATATGTACCAAACGTTGGTTGACCTCAAATGGCGCTGGGTGCTTCTCATCGTAGCCTTTATGTTCCTGCTTTGCTACCTTATCTTCGCTATATTGTGGTATCTGGTCGGCTACACGCACGGCGACTTCGAGCATATCGGGGATCCAAACTGGAAGCCATGCGTCGTCAACATGAGAAACTTCGCGGACGCCTTGCTGTTCTCCATTGAAACCCAGACGACCATTGGTTACGGAACACTCTGGCCTGATACCATGTGTGTCGTTATCTTGCCGCTGGTTTACGTCCAAGTCACCGTAGGTTTTATGTTAGAGACTCTACTCCTTGGTTTTGTTTTGGTGAAAATCGCCAGACCGAAGAACAGACGAAAGACGTTGATGTACAGTAGCGTAGCAACGGTTGTCAAGGAAGGCGGTGAACTCGTGCTTCAAGTGAGACTCGGCGATCTCCGGCAGTCGCATCTCGTGGATACTCGGGCGTACGGAATCTTCATTAAGGATAAAGTCTCGGACGAGGGCGTTCATTATCCACTCTATCAACACCACATGGACTTCCAGGCTCACGGTATGGACGATAGAGTTTTCTTAATCTGGCCTTTAGTCCTGAACCACCGCATTACGGAAGATAGTCCATTATACAATATGAACCCCGAAGAAATCCTACACGCTAACAATTTCGAAATTGTCGTCGTTCTAGAAGGAACAATCGAGTCTACCGGTGAAATATGCCAAGCAAGAACCTCATACACTTCCAAAGATATGTTATGGGGTTACAGATTTGCCAATATCGTCGAGTTTGACCACGAACACGGAAAATGGCGGGCGAATTTCAAGCTCTTCGATGACGTGGTAGCAAGTCCGACGCCAAAATGCAGCGCGGCGCAGTTTTACGACTTACATAAAGGTACCGGGAAGCTAGAAAAAGAGAGCGAGAATGGGAAGCCAATGCTGAGAAAAGCGTTTTCGCATAAAGACAGTTTGAACAGAGACCATACGGACGTAGAGAATAGTAGTTTGGTGAAAGAGCTTAAACAGAGTCTAGCTGAGAATAGATACTAGATCTAGATAATCCAGTCATCATTAAGGTAGGTAAATTATTCACTAATCTTTGATTAATCCATTTCCACATGACGCCTTTAGACGCCGGCAAGATGGAAATTTTGGAAAACATTGTAGAAAATGAAGAAATTTCTTGTGACAAGCAATTTCGTCATTTTCCACCATGTTTTCTACAAAGATGGATAAAAAAGTAAAATTCCATTCACTTGAAATTGTCTTCTGTAACATCTTTGCAATGTGGACGTATCTAAAATTTTGCCATCTAGTAATTGTTTAAAAACAAAAATAACTTGAAATTAAGTTTGGATGACAAAATATGGAACGCGTTTAAGAAAAGCTAGAAAATGCTGATCATACATCAGCGTTTACTTCTTTTTTCACAATGCTTTCTACGATTCTTTATGCACATAGACATCCAAATCATAGTTAGTATAGGAAAATGACAAATTACCATTATAAAAAGTAATACGAGTCTGAGTAAAATTCATAAAAGAATTAGACATAAATCAAACTATACGCTAACCATATAGATCTTTGTATGCTTTAGAAGACGAATTTCATTTTTTATTTATTCGTTCTTTTTAAATATTTTGTTAAAAAATGTATTTTTGCTCTATAAGCCGAAAACTATTACGTTGATAGTGAACTGGTGATTAGAAAGGGGCAAGAAATACCTTCGACAAATTGACTCGTTCTTGCGGTGACAGGTTGCAATTAAAATAGTCAAAAACAAGACAAATACCATAAAAACACAAATAAAACTTTTGTCTCTAATAATGACGCAACCGCTTCGGTATGCAAAATTCACGCATAATTAGCCCCTTCAAAGGTTTCGGAGAAATAAAAACTTGTCAACGGCGTTGTCCGATCAGTTTCAGTCGTTGGGAGGCAAAAATGTCGTAACTACAGCTTTTTCAAGCTGTAGTTACGACATTTTTGCCTCCCTACGACAAATTTTCCATCATCGATCACAATTGGTTATGTAATAGCCATCCATATATATCGATACTTCGGTGATCGGTCATTTAGTTTTTTATATCGTTTTTGTCATCCTATCGTCTTCGTCGTTTATTTCTGATTATTTTTTGTTACTTTGCTTGGACTATTCACAGGATATTTGCCATTTTTGTAAGTGATATGCTATTTATTTCGTGTTTTGAATTATATTATAAACTCTTATAAGAGATGTTCAACTAATTGTTGAAATATCTCATTTATCACATAATTATGGCTTTTTGGCACTTCAGTATGCTAGGCCGCTACAAAAATAAAATAAATAAGAACAAAATGAAAAAAAAAAAAAAACAAAATGAAAAAAAAAAAAAAAAAAAAAAAAAAAAAAAAAAAAAAAACACATACACACACAAACTTTTGATGGCAAAGAAAGAAATAGCGATAATCAGATTTTTTTCTTTTCTGTCATTGGTTTCGAAGTTTTTATGCTATGAAGTCAACATATATATTTCTGCTTTCACTGTTTGGCGTCCGCGTCAGCTTTCAATGTGGAACGCCATAAAACTAAAAGATCGCTTTTAGGGAATGTGATATGTAACGTCAGTGTAATTCTAAAATATCGTAACTACAGCTTGATCAAAGCTGTAGTTACGAGAATTTATAATAACACGGACGATTTCTGAATATATACAGGCAAAATCAGTCTATTTTAGCAGAAAATGAATCGCCTATGGACAATTACAGTGGATATAGCACCTTTGGGCTTAGGATTTATCAGCAAACCAGTCACTTGAACACCCATGCAGACACACGGACAGACAATTGAGCAATTCTCGTATTGTGTCCGTTTCTGCAATTGTAGAGAAGACAGAATTGTAGAAAATGACACAATATAGGTTTTTGCTTATCTCAACACGGAAGAAAAGTACCAGATACAAGAAATTACGACCGATTTCTGCTCAGAAACAAGAAAGGAATTGGATTACATTCAGGTATTCAAAGTAAGGTATTCATAGAGGCATATAGAAAGACAGAAATGTCCCAGCAGATTAACCAGTTGACAAAGAACAGAAGATTGCGTCCACATTTCAAGATTTGCAAAGTTGGATTGATATGCACCCGAGATAAACGACGACGATATTATCTGCATGAAAGCAAACCTCGAGTTATTCTCAGACGGACAGGGAAAATGGATCATCCCCAATCACCATCTATCGCAGGAGTCATGCTCATTCAATAGTGAGGAAATTTAAAAGGAAAGAGGGCTATCCGTTTCTTGGGACCTTCATGTGCCAGTCCTTACACCCATTGGCCGTTGGACAAGAGGAAAAGCTGAGCGGACATCACATTGCACGAGAAGAAGGAATTACACTTGTTATTTTATCCTGACTTGCAAAACAGCTACGGTTATATACATGCGCCAACAAGCAACCTGTCAGAAAAGAAGATTTGTTCTTCGCCACTGGACCTGATCAAAGAATATAACACCGCGGGCATTCAGATGTAAAACCGCATTCTAAAAATGTACAGAAGACTGGTGCTTTCTAGCACAACAACAGCGAAGACAAGTTCAAAGAATTTTCAGACGATACATTACAACTGAACAGAAATGTTAAATTGGTTCACTCAAGTGGAAAATATTGAAAGAAAAGAAGAAAATGCTGATCATCAGCATTTTCTTTTCTTTCAATGTCTTCCAGAAACGTTCTATTTCAGAAGCACAAAAACAACGTCCCGCTTTGGAAAGGATTAAAGAACCAACATACGGACTCGCTTATATTACCACGACTTCGTTTCATCTCAATTAAATTCTTTGTTTTGCCTTACAGTTTCATAGGTATATTTTTTCAGGCATGGCTCGAATACAGTAGTGGGTGAAGAGGGGGTTTCGGTGGCTTAACCCATTACCATACAGTGACTCCTTTTGACTCCCCACAATATTATGGCTTTGGAAAACATTGTGGAAAATAAAGAAATTGCTTGTGACAAGCAAATTCTTCATTTCCCACAATGTTTTCTACGCAAAAAGACAGAAAAAAGGTAAAATTTCATTCACTTGAAATTGTCGTCTGCAACATCTTTGAATTTGGTCTAGTCTAATATTTTGACGTTTGGTAATGGGTTAAACGAACTCCTCTTTAGCCGAAACATTTCATTTTCATGCAGAAATTTAGACAAAATTGTGTATTATTAGAAAAACAGACCCACTTCTTGTATATTCCTATCCACCTTTACAGAAATCCTGGATCCGCCACAGCATATCTATACTATCTATTTCTCCAAGGCTCCAATGCATGCTGAAAGACACACATGTATAGTTTTACATTGGGTAATAAAATAAATTAAAAATGGACATCTTTTACTTTTTTTCAGAAAAAGGAGGCGTGGTACGATATTTTGGACACAAGAAATAATTTTGGAGCTCTACGAAAGACAGACGGACACACAAGAATCAACACACAAGAATGTACAGCATAAAACCCATTACCACACAATGACTCTTTTTGACTCCCCATTTAAGGGTTAGCAAGTGGTTTTGGATATATTCGTGGTAAAGGAAGAAATTGCTTGTGACAAGCAATTTCTTCATTTCCCACGTTTTCTACACAAAAAGACTAAATACCCACAAGCTAATGCCACTGGCAAACATCCCACAATGTTTGCTAACCAAAAAGACTAACAACCAACAAGCTTATGGCTTTGGAAAACATCGTGGTAAATGAAGAAATTGCTTGTGACAAGCAATTTCTTCATTTACCACAATGTTTTCTACCCAAAATTACTAAACAAAAATAATACGTCATTCTCTTGAAATTGCCTTCAGCAGCATCTTTGGATCAGTCTAAAATTTTGACAATCTGGTAATGGGTTAACGTTTGAGCCGTGATGTGGAAAATGGAATGATGAATCCATATGAGAACAGCATGGGTCCAGATCAGACTGTGTGTATACGCAGGCTGATCAGGACCCATGTTGATCTCAAACAGTTACACTATAAAGAGACCCAATTATCCACATTCCGTCTCATTTATTTACATTTGTAATTATGTCATTTTCTTCAATAAATTGAAAAATATAAAACTTAACTTTGTTTATTCATCAATTTAACAATAATTTTAAAGGAGTAACTTTCGTGAACTTTGCATGTATACTATACACAAAATGTCAAAATTTCTGAATAACAAAATTTGAGAGGAATTTTGTAATTTATGAAATATCTGAACAGTAACAATATCTGAACAAAATATGTTTCATATCACAGGAAATAGTGAGACAAAGGGAGAAAGTGCTGATTATCTCCATTTCTCCTTTCACTTCAATGTTGTCCAAACTTATCTTGTAGGTACTCATTCGTCCCTAAGATACCATTCAAATGAAAAATACCAACAAAATAGATTTGATTGGAAAGAAATACAAAGATAAACTATTATTTGAACACTGATCTTCTGATGAGGAGACAATAAATGGTTTCCTAAACAACTAGACTTTAAGATGATCCATATTGAAAGACGTTGCTGACCAGTAAAGTATATGTTACAAAAACCAGGAAATTTGATCTTTAAAAGAAATGCATGTCATTTACCTAAAGAAAGCAAAGATAGAAAAGGAAAAAAAAATGTTGCTTGTCTGCATTTTCTTCTTTTCTCTCTATGTTTTATTAGATATATTGCATACCTGTAAGTGACCTAAACAGGAATAAAATAATGGCATTGCCTAAATATATATGCCACCTCCTATACATTCAGCTCTCTTCTGTAAGAAGCAGTCTAAGATAGCAGAATGCCGACAAAATGTGAAAGGTCAAGACTAGGATCATTGTGTGAAAATTCATCCATTGCCGTCCATAAATATAGATTGGGAAAACATTGAGACAACAGAAGAAAATGCCGAGAACAGCATTTTCTCCTTTTGCCTTAATATTTTCTGTGCTGTAGTTTACGCAATTCTTTTCCTCTTTAACATAAATTTTGTCAGCTAAATGAGCTGTCTAATTGGCTACCGTAAAAGCTCCTTGTTTAGGAAAGGGTTACACTTCCACCTTCATTGGTTGCGAGTAAAACAAGATCCAGCAGATATTTCAGGAACAGTTTTAAATGTTTCTCATAAATTCCTTGTTTCTTCCATCAAAGCTTGAAAGAATTAAACTTCCACCTTCATTGACCACAAATAAAACAAGATCCGACATAATTATATTTCAAGAACAGTTATGTTTCTCGTAAATTCCTCGTTTCTTCGATCATTGATTTAGCACACATCTGGACAAGCTTTGAGCCCAATGCTCTTTCAGACTCTGTTGTGGATCGGACGGACGAACACTTCAGCAGATCTTTTGTCCTGTCGTAAGTCCCAACAACCCTATAGAGAGAAAATTGAAACCATCGACCCTTTCCCAAATGGCAAAATTTTTGGGGTGCTCCAAATTTAAAGATGTTGCAGATGACAATTAAAACTGAATGAAAATTTACATTTTTTTGGTCTTTTTGTGTAGAAAATATTGTGTGAAATAAAGAAATTGCTTGTCACAAGCAATTTCTTCATTTTCCACAATGTTTTTCCAAGCCTTTTTTTGTGAGGGAGTCAAAAGGTGTCACTGTGTAGTAATGGGTTAACCCTTTTTCAAACAAGAAACAATTAGACTTGTTAAACTCTTAAGATGTTGTAGAATACAATTTTAAGTGAATTAAATTTTACAGTGTTTGGTCTTTCTGTGCAGATAATTTTGCGGGAAATGAAGAAATTGCTTGTCCCAATCAATTTCTACATTTTCCTCAATGTCTTTATCTACAGAGTGTCCCAAAAAAAACGGAACCCTAATTCAAAGTCAAATATTTTAAAACGTAAGCAAAGAACCTAATTTTTGAATCTGCAGTACTGAAGATACATTATTTTTGCATTTGTGTTCCAAATTTCACTTAAAAATATGCATCGGTTCAAAAGTTATAAGCAAATTAATAATGGCACTAAAAAACCGATCTGACATGATATTGATTTTTGCGTCTTGTTTATTAGTGAAAGCGCGCTGATGGTCAGTTGTTGAATTCTGTAACGTTGTACATGTTTGTACCGATTTTCTCAAAATTTAATATGTAGACGTGCTGTACCTTCAAATTGAGCCCATAGGGTGGTTGTTTGAATTAATTTCTAATTATAATTTGATTCATTTCACATGGCGAACTTTTAACTTTTATTTTCATAAATTACAAGCTTGATATGTTTCCCAAAATTAGTCCAGTCTTAATTTTCTTGCCTAGTATACATTCCAGTGGACTATTTAACTGATTTAATTCTTTTTGGTGAATTTTGTGTTATTTGCCATATATGAACATGTTTTGCATAAAGGTCAGTGTCAGGTCAATGAAACCCGTAATACGAGGGACGGTCGGAAAGTAGTTGGACTTTTCGTGCTGCTGTCTCTCCATTTGCAACTGTATAAACACATTATATATTGGTGAAATCTACATCCATTTGCCAATAATGTGGTCAGTTTATTTTCAAAGAAAGTTGAATATATGCAATATTCTGTCCACTTATATGTGATAGGGGTTTTATGTACCATAGGCTATTTGTTAGAGGAACAACAAGGGTAACCAAAACAAAAGAACAGTCTAGTCATTTTAATCGCGAAGAATTTAAGTTTTTGAACTACATTATCACTGAAGATTGAATAATGGTTCATAATTCCGAACTTGGGATAAAAACTCAGTCACAGCAGTCATAGAAACGTGCTGGTTCCCTACCTCTGAATAGATTAAGCTTTTACATTCGGCTGGTAGTCATATTTGTTGCTTTTGTGGATTCACGAGGTCTGATAGTTAGTCATTTCATGTCAAATGGTAAAAACTATCATTACTAAGTACATTTCTGAAGTAATTCAGAAAAAAACAAAGAATAAATGCTGAAGTAAACGCGTCCCAGATTAGCATTTTTCTACTTTACGATTACGCACGCTCCCAACCACCGCATCTACAGTGGAGATTATCAAATAATACCCATGACAAAAGTTGTTTTACTCTTCTTATAGCCCAGGCCCTACCTCACACGACTTTTATTTGTGTCTAGAACTGATTAAAATGCTTGCTGAGAAGAAATTTGAGACCAGGGCGCCTTTGATACCGGTGAATACACAGTACCTAATACAGTGGGTCTACGTCATGGTTAATAGTGGCAATAGTAAAGCTCCTACGAAGATGGCAAAAATGTATAGACATAGATGGATAATTTCTTTAAACAGTGTAGAAAGAATTTTGTTAAAAAATTAAATGGTTTTAGAGAACTAGTCAAAAGTCCAACTACTTTCCGACCGTCCCTCGTACTTTTCAATTGAGAGGTGACCGGCATGTTGGTCAGAAATAAAATAAGTGCCTATGATTATTATTCATGAGTCTGTGATGCACTTTTATGTTTTGTTTGTATTCATTTTAGTTACATCGCAGCTCTTCTTAAACAGTTTATTTATTAGCAAAAAGATGAAATGAAAATGCACTATTGTGAATACAATGTTTCAAAATCAATTTTGTATTGTATTGAATATATTAACCAATTGTGAAGCATCAATTTATTAAATGAGTGTAGGCACGCGCTGCGAAACGAAAAGATCGATATCGTGTTAAAATGGTTTTACGGGTATATTTATTTGAATGCCAATATTTTCAGAACTAATCATTATTTTTCAACCAAATTTTCACTGCTAATAGAAAACTGTCGTTGCTATTGCATATGTAAATTTGGTGGAGAAATATTACTTGATATATGAGAAATGTACTTTCAAAAATGGGTTCCGTTTTTTTTGGGACACTCTGTAGTTGGGTGTCAAAAGGCGTAACTGTGTGGTAATGGAACAGGGTTAATGTCAAAATTTGAAATATGGCATTCTTTGAACAGAAGCAATTCCTTTTTTAAATACCGAGAAAATTTCTTACTGGGCCAAAGAACCCTTAAAAAAGATGTAAAAAAGGCTTATCAAAGTGATTTTTTAAGGAATTTTACATGTGTCAGCGCCTTTTTCTTTTTTGGACATCAAAAAGCGTCAATGTACAGGAATGGGTGCAGAGATAATAATCAGTTTCAGTGAAAAAAGCTGATAGCACCTGCACCCCCTTTCAAAAACATCAAATCTGGACAGATCCAACTGAATTAGTAACAAAATGAAATCATAACTGAAATTTGCCAAAACCTGAGGATTCTCATCCTATCCTTGTGGGTTAACCCTTTCCCAAATGACGAAATGTTGGAATGTTCCAATTTGAAAACTACTTAAGACAACAAAATAGGTGTTGATAGATACAATTTGTGTTAAATATCTAAATGTAGCAAAGAAAATATCGAGGCAAAAGGAGAAAATGCTGGTTATCAGCATTTTCTTCTTTTGCCTCCATGTTTTCTCAAGAATTTTATATTAGAGACGTCAAAACCAGGTTTTGTTTGGTAGAGGGTTGAGCAGAATTCAAAATTACCTGTATATCATACCCCTTGTCATTTTAGGAATCTGTCTGTCCTGTAAATACACATTATGCAATTTTAGGCCGGACAAAATAAAAAAAATATTTCAGATGACAAAATAAAACCGGGTTTCAGACTGAAAAATCTTTTTGATGGTGTGGAAAATATTTAAGAAAAGGGAGAAAATACTGATGATCTGTCATCAGACTCTTTCCTTTCTATGTTTTTTCCAAAGCTTTATTACTTGGGTATGTCAAAAGATGTCATTGTTCAGAAATGGTTATGTTTTTTTCTTCTCCAAAAGATGTGATGATATCCTTCCTACATTAGCAAATAGAATATATTTCAGTTCTTTAAAAAAATGCATAAAAACAATCAATTCAATTTACTTTTTAAAGCGTATGGAGCGTTGCATTAACATCAAGAACAATAGAACTCGATTTTGTACTCAAAATGATTCCTGAGCATTGAAAGACGATTGCAGGATGTCCAATTGTTTGACAATAATCTAACAAATATGAACAGTGGTCAACTTATTATTCATATCTTATTGCTGCTTTACAACAAAAACCTTGTAACTGCAGCTTGTTTCAAGCTGCAGTTACGAGGTTTTTGTTGAAAAGCGACATTATATTAGCCTTGGGGTGATTAATGCAAATAGTTTTGTTGACATATAAATAATAACCCATAAACCAATACAAGTTAACATATAAGTGATGGATTGATGGATCATCATATTGCTTTATGGAATAGTTTGATTACCTGTCAATAATAGATTTATACCTTCATGATCTGGGATATTAACCCTTTCCCAAACAAGACCTGGTTTTGACATCCCTAATAGAAAAGGCTTGGGAAAACATTGAAATAAAAGAAGAAACTGCTGATAACCAGCAGTTTCTCCTTTTGTCTCAATATTTTCTGTGCCATATTTCACACAAATCCTATCTTTAATAACATCTATTTTGTCATTTGTGGCAGTTTTTGAAGTGGATCACCCTAAAATTTGTCGTTTGGGAAAGGGTTAAAAAAGGTGGCTTTAACCCATTCCCACATAAGGACGCTTTTTGAAGCCACAAAAGATAAAGGTTTAAGGGAAACGCTTGTAGAAAACAAAAAAATTCCTTGTGACAAGCAATTGCTTCATTTCCAACAATGTTACTATCAAGAGAGACCAAAAATGTATTTAATTATATTCACTTGAAATTGTCGCCTGCAACATCTTTGAATTTGGACAAGTCTAAAATTTCATCCCAAATTCAGACTTACAATTTCAAAGAAGACACATTTCACACTGTTTTTCTCCTCATCCCGAAGTAAGAACTCTTTGCTGTCTATTGTACTCTTTGTAACAGCAGCTACTAAGTAAAGGTAAAAATCGTGACTAATGTCACACAGAAAACATTGAGACAAAATGAGAAATCAGCAATTTCTTTATTTGCCACAATGTTTTCCCACGCCTGTTCCATTAGGGACTTCAAAACCAGGCCATGCTTGGGAAAGGGTTAACACACCCTTCATGGAAAAGATAAGAAAATACAAACAACAAGCATTTTCTCCTTGTCGCTAAAGGATATTCGCATTATCATTAGTAGATTTTCTTATCTTGAGAATAATTATATGACTTCTGCAACAGCATGGTATTTATATCCGTCTTAAAGTCTGTGATTTGAGAAAGGGTAAGTTAACTGCAGGTACTTGTATGTATTTCACAAAACAGACTTACAATTTCAAAGAAGACACATTTCACACAGTTTTTCTCCTCATCCCGAAGTAAGAACTCTTTGCTGTCTATTGTGCTTTTTGTTACAGCGGAATCAAGGACGCCTGAAGTAAAAACAATTAGTTTTCTAGCAAAAGAAATAATCCCTACTAACGTAATGTTGCTAAATTTCAAAATTGAGAACACATTTTTTGGAGTTGACCCGTCAGTGTATCATGCTGTCTAAAGAACAAAAGATGTATGCACCCAAATAGCAAAATTTTAGGCAAGCCAGATTTAAAGCGGCTGCAGACCAAAAAATGTTTGCTCAAGATTACAAGATTTCTTTACATTGTAGCCTAGAAAGTATTGAGACAAAAGGAGAAAATGCTGATTATCAGCATTCTCTTCTTTTGTCTCAATGCTTTCCCAAGTCTCTTCTGTTAGGGACGTCAAAACCAGGTCTTGTTTGGGAATGGGCTAATGTCTTAATGATGACCTTGATAATTGACCTACACTCAGTTTAAAATTATTTTATTATAAATTGTTTGGGACAAAAGCTAGAAGCTTCTTTGATTTCTCCTCATCCCGAAGTAAGAACTCTTTGCTGTCTATTGTACTCTTTGTAACAGCGGAATCAAGGACGCCTGAAGTAAAAACAATTAGTTTTCTAGCAAAATCCATATATCCCAACTCATAGGGATTCTTAACCATCTCCCATAATGATACAAGACTTGGTTTTGGGGTTCGGACATTCTAAAGGGGAGTTCGGGCATACAAAAGGGGGGTTCGTTTTCCTAGTTTTATGCAATTTTGACTGAATTTCTGCATGAAAACGAAACAATCACGCTACAGAGGGGGGTTTGTTCCAACCCCCCGAACCCCCTCTGGATTCGCCACTGCTATAATTGCAACCTCACTGTCCATTTCTTTTAGTGGTGACCTTGATAATCAGTGATTGAGAAAGATTTTTTTTTCAATATGGACAAAGTCTTTCCCTCTAACAAAATAAATGTGACATTTTGAAAATTGATACGACAAATACAGGGTAAAATTGTTCCATTCTTAACTTTAGCCAAATTCATTGGGACAAGGGCCCACTCATTGGCTAAAAGAAAGTGACATTTGGAATTTCAATGGCGCATGGCACAGGCCTTTCCCAGTCGCTGTGATAATTGGCTTACACATCAATAGATAATGTTGACCATGATTCCAAAAGATGTACATTGATCAGCTGTTTCTACATCTACATAACAAATATAAGCATCGCAAAGGTGAAGAGTTATAGGAAAATGTGTATTTTTAATGTAAAGTTTTGCAGGCAGATATCTGGCAGCCGGACAATGAATGAAAGTTAACCCATTCCCACACAATCGTATACTCTTCTTGACTCCCCAAAAGGTATAAGCTCTAGAAAACATTGAGGAAAATGAAGAAATTGCTTGTCACAAGCAATTTCTTCATTTCCAACAAGGTTTTCTACCAAAACAGACCATTTTTTTTTTAAATTTCATTCCCTTGAAATTGTCATCTGCAACATCTTTGAATTAGGACCAGTCTCAAGGTTTGCCAACTGGTAATGGGTTTAACAATATGCCCTAGCTGATCTTTCATTACAGGGCATAAAAATCTTTACCAAACAGTTCAAACAGCATGAGTACTGTGTCTTTAAACTTGGTCCATCTTTTCATCCCCGCTACATTCACAGTTAACAGATGTAATCCACTGTCTTGCTGACTCTGTTTGTTCTTTACTGTGATTGTCTTGGTCTATGGAAGAAATATTATAGAAACTAATTTCAGTAACTAAATACAATCAAACACCCGAACTGTCAACAGCCCTTTGTCCCCAAACAGGTAAATGTTGCAAAACTGCCACTTTCAACAAAACAATATTGAACATTATATGTTCATAATACCTTTGTAAAGACAATATAAGCACTAATAAAGGAATTGATTGATTTATTTATTGATTGAACAACCTGTTTGTTAGCTTGATTTATTTGGGTTTAATGCTGCTATGGTCATATCACGGCGGCTGGAGCACCTAACCATGGATTCCTGGTATTTCTCTCACCAGTAGCACCAAAATATCCAAATCAAGCCTCCAGCTGCTTTCTCACATAGACAGTTCACAACCATTGTTGAGAGGCAAATGACTCTTGTCAAATGTCAGAATGGACACTGGCCGAGAATAATGTAAAAATTGAGGGAAAAGGAGAAAAAGCTGGTAATCAGCATTTTCTTCTTTTGTCTCAATTTTCTCTCTCATAAGAGAGTCAAATTTAAGAATTGGAACGGAAATAGTACATGAACAAGAGGGCCATTGGCCCTGAAGCGCTCACCTGATACTTTTTGTATACCAATTTTCAGGTTGATTGGACAAAAAATGTGACCTCTAGGGTGCACACGAGGTTTAACTAAGATTTGACCTTGTGACCTAGAATTGATCAAGACAATCATTCTGATCAATTTTCAGGTTGATTGGGCAAAAAATGTGGCCTCTAGAGTGCACACAAGGTTTTTCTAAGATTTGACCCTGTGACCTAGTTTTTGACCCCAGATGACCCAATTTCACACTTGTCCGAGAATTGATCAAGACAATCATTCTGAGCAATTTTCAGGTTGACTGGGCAAAAAATGTGGCCTCTAGAGAGCACACAAGGTTTTTCTAACATTTGACCCCATGACCTAGTTTTTGACCCCAGATGACCCAATTTCGAACTTGTCCGAGATTTTATCAAGACAATCATTCTGAGCAAATTTCAGGTTGATTGGGCAAAAAATGTGGCTTCTAGAGTGCACACAAGGTTTTTCTAAAATTTGACCCCGTGACCTAGTTTTTGACCCCAGATGACCCAATTACAAACTTGACCGAGATTTGATCAAAACAATCATTCTGATCAATTTTCAGGTTGATTGGGTAAAAAATGTGGCCTCTAGAGTGCACACAAGGTTTTTCTAAGATTTGACCCTATGGCCTAGTTTTTGACCCCAGATGACCCAATTTCAAACTTGTCCGAGATTTCATCAAGACAATCATTCTGAGCAAATTTCAGGTTGATTGGTAAAAAAATGTGGCCTCTAGAGTGCACACAAGCCAAAGGTTGACGCATGACGGACGACGGACACAGCGGTATCACAATACCTCACCATGAGCACTATCGTGCTCAGGTGAGCTAAAAATACTTCAGCTATCAAAATATAATTAAGAAACCTGTTTTTGTGAGGTTGTAGTATTATTCTGTCCAGTGAAGTTTTCATCAAATGATGAGTCCCATTCATCCATGCTAGCTGCTTGGTCGCCTATCCCAGTATTGGAGGGCTTACCCGGTAATCCTTTCCAAAACAATACCTGGTTTTAATGTCCTTAGAACAAATGGCTTGAGAAAACATTGAGGCAAAAGAAGAAAATGCTGATAGCCAGCATTTTCTTCTTCTACCTCAATATTTTCTATAACACCTTGAAGCCCAAACTCTATCATATTAAAACCAATTTTACTGTCTTTGCCAGCTTTCAAATAGGAACAATCCAAATTTTGGCTATTGAGAAAGGGTTAAACCTATACTAGTCAAAGCCACTGTGAACAGGAAATATATATAAATAACAATCAGCATTTTCTTTTTTTGCCTCGTTTTTTTGCTCTTGTAAGAAAGTCAAATTCAAGTATTGGTGTGGAAATCTTTAATCAATGATGTTTGGGATCATTAATCTGACAGAATATAAATAAACAACCTGTTTGTTTGCCGGAGTAGCATTATTCTGTCCAGCAAAGTTTTCATCAAACGATGAGTCCCATTCATCCATGCTAGCTGCTTGGTCGCCTATCCCAGTGTTGGAGGGTTTAAATCTGTACTGGCTGCTTGCTCCTGAACTACCTGGGTTATTGTTGAACGATCTGTTACCACCTAATAACAAAATGATATCAGTGTAAAAATATAATTAAGAAACCTGTTTTTGTGAGGTGGTAGTAGTATTCTGTCCAGTGAAGTTTTCATCAAATGATGAGTCCCATTCATCCATGCTAGCTGCTTGGTCGCCTATCCCAGTGTTGGAGGGTTTAAATCTGTACTGGCTGCTTGCTCCTGAACTACCTGGGTTATTGTTGAACGATCTGTAACAACCTAATAATAAAGACAAATATTGTGTTGATTAACCCTCTCCAAAACATGAACATTTTAGGGTCACCCACTTCAGAAACTACTACAGTAGACAAAATGGTAGTGCATGTATATGCAAATGTAACTTGTGTATATTATGCTCAGAAAGTATTGAGGCAGAAGGAGAAAATGCTGGTCACCAGCATTTTCTCCTTTTGTCTCAATACTTTCCCAAGCCTTATCTATTAGGAACATAAAAACCAGATCTTGTTTGGGAAAGGGTTAACAATTACTAGAAGGCAAAATTTCATCCATGTTGACTGCTTGGTCGCCTATCCCAGTGTTGGAGGGTTTAAACCTGTACTGGCTGCTTGCTCCTGAACTACCTGGGTTGTTGTTAAACGATCTGTTACCACCTAGTAACAAAGTCAATCATTTTGTCAATTAAACCTCTTAAATGTTGAAATTTTAGGGTTGTCCTCTCCAGAAACTGCTGCATTAGACAAAATGGTAGTATATGTAAATGTAACTTGTGTAATATACAGTATATTATGCACAGAAAATATTGAGGCAAAAGGAGAAAATGTTGGTCACCAGCATTTTCTTCTTTTGTCTCAATACTTTCCCAAGCCTTATCTATTAGGGACATATAAACCAGATTTTGTTTGGGAAAGGGTTACCAATTACTACAAGGCAAAATTCCACCCAGGTTGACTGCTTTGTTGGCTATTCCAGTGTTGGAGGGTTTAAACCTGTACTGGCTGCTTGCTCCTGAACTACCTGGGTTGTTGTTAAACGATCTGTTACCACCTTATGATATAATGTAACATTGTTATATAAAATGTTATATAAAATGTGCCCAGTTGCAGATTCGAGTGCTTCTGTATGAGCACGAGACCAAGAGCTCATACAGCTGGTCGAGGACCTGTAACTGGGCCATTGCAAAATCATTTGGTCTATGAAAACTGATTAACCCATTCCCAAACAACACATTTTGGGGTGGTCCTATTCAAAATCTGCTGCAGATAACATTGGTGTTGTTAAAGTTGGAATTTGTATAGAAAATAGCCAAGAAAATATTGAGACAAAAGGAGAAACTGCTGTTTATCAGCAGTTTCTTCTTTTGTCTCAATGTTTTTCCAGTCATTTTCTATTAGGGACGTCAAAACCAGGCCCCGGTTTCTCGAAAAAACTTAAGTACGTTCTCATGCTCAAATCTGAGCACCGTGCTCAAATCGCAAGAAATCCATGTGAACTTCAATCGAATACCCTTCAACGTTGGAGAGTATTCCTTTGAAGTTGTAGCAAATTTAAGCATGGACTCATGAGTTTGTACTTCAGTTTTTTCGAGAAACCGGGGCCAGGTCTTGTTTGGGAAAGGCTTAAATCACTTCCTTTTTACAGTGTTTTCAGAAACACTTGATTTGTCTTTTACAACAGCTTTCAAGAAGTTTTGGAAAATATTGAGACAAAAGAAGAAAATGTTGATAGCCAGTATTCTCTGTGCTGTTTTTCACGCAAATCCTCTCTTTGTTATATAAACAACCACTTTGTTGTCTGCAGTGACTTTCAAATTGGACCATCCTAAAATTGTGTACTTTCAATACCGTAGGTTAATATTGTAGAGTCGGTACATGAAATCCTACCTCAATTTCAACATACAGTACAGCTTGAGTGTTTTTGCATAAAATGTTAGCCCACCCAGTAAAATTTTGAGTGCGATCAGTACTGTTCATGATGAAATCCTACCTTTATTTGTATTGTTCATATGGCCTGAGCTAGAAGTAGCCACCATTTTGGTATTCCTCCCATTTCCAGGTTGCCCATACATATTACCACCATTATTCCCTTGTTGGTTGAAATTCCTGGCAGTCTGTTGATTGTATCTCTGATTTGTACAATTCTGATTCATTCTGTTGTTGTTGTTATTGTTATTCCATGATGTTGATTGCTGCCCCCTGTTGTTGTTATTGTTGTTGTTATTATTATTATTGTTGTTGTTCCATGATGTTGATTGCTGCCCTCTGTTGTTGTTATTGTTGTTGTAATTATTGTTGTTGTTGCTATTATTATTCCATGGATTTGATTGCTGTTGCTGTCCCCTAAAGCCTGTTGGATTGGGTTGGATTCTGCCCGAATTTTGTGACATGGCTCTCTGGTTTCCCGGTCTATTGTTAAAGGTTTGTTGTTGATTCGACTGTCCATAGTTGCTCCCAGCTCCTGTACCCCACTGATTACCTCTGTTTTGCGAAGTTTGACTGCAATGAATGGAGAAAATGGTTATTGGCTATTAGTTTCATAGTTCAAAACTGCCTCTTAGTCAATTCCCACGTAATGACGCTTTTTGATACCCCACAAGATCAAGGCTTCGAAAATCATTGTGGAAAATGAAGAAATTGCTTGTGACAAGCAATTTCTTCATTTCCCAAAATGTTATTCTACCGAAAACACTCCCAAAAAAGTATAATCTAATTCATTTGAAATTGTCGTCTCCAACAACTTTGAATTTACACCAGTTTATTTATTTTTTCTGTCTGGTAAAGAACCCCCCCCCCCCCCCACCCCCACCCCCACCCCCATATAGCCTGTTGGATTGGGTTGAATTCTGCCTGAGTTTTGTGACATGACTCTCTGGTTTCCTGGTCTATTGTTGAAGGTTTGTTGTTGATTTGACTGTCCATAGTTGCTCCCAGCTCCAGAACCCCACTGACTTCCTCTGTTTTGTGAAGTTTGCCTGCAATGAATGGAAAAAATGGTTATTGGCTATCAGTTTCAAAGTTTTCAACTGCCTCTTAATCAATTCCCACATAATGACGCTTTTTGATACCCCACAAGATCAAGGCTTTGAAAATTATTGTGGTAAATGAAGAAATTGCTTGTGACAAGCAATTTCTTCATTTACCACAGTGTTTTTCTACCGAAAAGACTCCCAAAAAAGTAAAATCTCATTTATTTGAAATTGTCGTCTCCAACAACTTTGAATTTACACCAGTTTATTTTTTTCAGTCTGGTAAAGAGCCCCCTATAGCCTGTAGGATTGGGTTGAATTCTGCCGGAGTTTTGTAACATGACTCTCTGGTTTCCTGGTCTATTGTTGAAGGTTTGTTGTTGATTTGACTGTCCATAGTTGCTCCCAGGTCCTGTACCCCACTGATTACCTCTGTTTTGTGAAGTTTGATTATTTTGACTGTAATGAATGGAGAAAATGGTTATTGAATCCTAGTTTTAATAGTGACTGATTTATAATTGGTAATGCCTCTTAACCTGTTCCCACATAATGAGGCTTTTTGTCATCCAACAAGATCTTGAAATACTTTGAAAATCATTGCGGAAAATG